>OV121073.1:30525635-31115635 GCA_921293005.1 Nemoura dubitans | reverse complement strand
AATAATAATAATAATAATAATAATAATAATAATAATAATAATAATAATAATAATAATAATAATAATAATAATAATAATAATAATAATAATAATAATAATAATAATAATAATAATAATAATAATAATAATAATAATAATAATAATAATAATAATAATAATAATAATAATAATAATAATAATAATAATAATAATAATAATAATAATAACATTAATAATAAAATTAATAATAACATTAATAATAACATTATTAATAAAATTAATAATAAAATTAATAATAAAATTAATAATAAAATTAATAATAAAATTAATAATAAAATTAATAATAAAATTAATAATAAAATTAATAAAAATAATAATAAAAATAATAATAAAATTAATAAAAATAAAAATTTTAAAAATAGCAAAAATAATAAAAATATTTTTTTTTACTTTTTTTTTTATTGACATTTGTAACCAAAATATACAATTTGAATTCTGCAATACAGTGGCTTACAGTTTTTCCACAAAATCAGAAAGGGTTGTCCGTGGAAATAATATAATATAAAAATCATAAAAAATAGATTGTAATAATAGCCTTTGCACAAATTCTAACAGTGATATTAAAACAACTGTGACACATCTTACATCTTTAATTAGAGTTTATCATTTAGAATTAATACATTCTTTGTAGACCGTTTGATTTCAGCAAATTTTCGAAGATTACATATAATATGACGTTATATTTACGCTATCATTACTCAACGTGTTCATAATTTGCATGTTTTCGCTATCTGACAGCTTGGAGAGAAACAAGGGAAGGTCAGAATCGTCTATATTTTCAAGTGATCGGAATCGGAGTGATCGGATCGGTGCTCCGTGGTTTTCGTATTAGGTCTTCTGCCACCTTTTTTTCTGCTATATAACCCGCTACGCTCATCTTCAACGCCCTAGTTCATCGTTTCATCTTTAACGAAGCCCTAGGTTATTAGCACCCTTAGAAACCGCGTATTCAAAACATATATGTAGCCAGATTGTTGTGACTATTGCCGATCGAATTTTACTACAACCACTGCGAAGTTAAGCTTGGTCAACACACGAATTTTGAAATATTCCAGCTTCGTATTCTTCCCTAGTAGCGCTATTAATACATTTAGACCCAGTTTTACCAAATGTTTATACCTACTCCTAGTTGCAATCTCAACTAGGAGGTGAAAGACTTGGTAAAACCGGGTATAAGTAAACCCATAGGCAGATGACATATTCTCATAACTGTGAACTGTGTTGTCCCCTTCGTCTAACAGGTTCAGATTTGTGTCATCAATGATAACACAGTTGCCAGTTTTGCTATTCTCTGCGTACGATTCTTATTCTAGAACTAAATAACTTATACTCAGGTCAGGAGGTCTTGAAATAGCTAAAGAATATTCATTTTTGCTTTTCGATCCTTCAACGTCAATTATACATATAAATAATGAAAATTAGTATAATAATAATAATCATTATTAAAATAATAATAATTATTATTATTAAAATTAAAATTATTAAAATTATAATAATTATAAATATTATAATTATTATAATTATTAAAATAATAATTATTATTATAATAATAATTATTATAATAATAATTATTATTATTCTTATTATAACAACAATTTATCCTATATGGTAACCAAACTTTCATATTATACACACACAGCTGGTCCTTTTCTCCGGTTTCACAATAAGTTTATACAAAAAAATACGTAAAAATTAATGATAAGACTCATTTGGGAGTGCAGCTGTGCTAAATTATTCTGACACCCTTCAAAAGTGCAGCGCAGTGGACGGTGTCGTAACTAACTACCGTGCCCAACTGTGTGGCGGGCAATAGTTTGTGTCAATCCAACTAACAACCGTGCCCAACTGTGTGGCGGGCAATAGTTAGTGTCAATCCAACTAACAACCGTGCCCAACTGTGTGGCGGGCAATAGTTTGTGTCAATCCAACTAACAACCGTGCCAAACTGTGTAGCGGGCAATAGTTTGTGCCAATAACAACCGTGCCCAACTGTGTGGCGGGCAATAGTTTGTGTCAATCCAACTAACAACCGTGCCCAACTGTGTGGCGGGCAATAGTTTGTGTCAATCCAACTAACAACCGTGCCCAACTGTGTGGCGGGCAATAGTTTGTGTCAATCCAACTAACAACCGTGCCAAACTGTGTAGCGGGCAATAGTTTGTGCCAATAACAACCGTGCCCAACTTTGTGACGGGCAATAGTTTGTGTCAATCCAACTAACAACCGTGCCCAACTGTGTGGCGGGCAATAGTTTGTGTCAATCCAACTAACAACCGTGCCCAACTGTGTGGCGGGCAATAGTTTGTGTCAATCCAACTAACAACCGTGCCAAACTGTGTAGCGGGCAATAGTTTGTGTCAATCCAACTAACAACCGTGCCACACTGTGTGGCGGGCAATAGTTTGTGTCAATCCAACTAACAACCGTGCCAAACTGTGTAGCGGGCAATAGTTTGTGCCAATAACAACCGTGCCCAACTGTGTGGCGGGCAATAGTTTGTGTCAATCCAACTAACAACCGTGCCCAACTGTGTGGCGGGCAATAGTTTGTGTCAATCCAACTAACAACCGTGCCCAACTGTGTGGCGGGCAATAGTTTTTGCCAATCCAACTAACAACCGTGCCCAACTGTGTGGCGGGCAATAGTTTGTGTCAATCCAACTAACAACCGTGCCCAACTGTGTGGCGGGCAATAGTTTGTGTCAATCCAACTAACAACCGTGCCCAACTGTGTGGCGGGCAATAGTTTGTGTCAATCCAACTAACAACCGTGCCAAACTGTGTAGCGGGCAATAGTTTGTGCCAATAACAACCGTGCCCAACTGTGTGGCGGGCAATAGTTTGTGTCAATCCAACTAACAACCGTGCCCAACTGTGTGGCGGGCAATAGTTTGTGTCAATCCAACTAACAACCGTGCCCAACTGTGTGGCGGGCAATAGTTTGTGTCAATCCAACTAACAACCGTGCCAAACTGTGTAGCGGGCAATAGTTTGTGCCAATAACAACCGTGCCCAACTTTGTGGCGGGCAATAGTTTGTGTCAATCCAACTAACAACCGTGCCCAACTGTGTGGCGGGCAATAGTTTGTGTCAATCCAACTAACAACCGTGCCCAACTGTGTGGCGGGCAATAGTTTGTGTCAATCCAACTAACAACCGTGCCAAACTGTGTAGCGGGCAATAGTTTGTGTCAATCCAACTAACAACCGTGCCACACTGTGTGGCGGGCAATAGTTTGTGTCAATCCAACTAACAACCGTGCCAAACTGTGTAGCGGGCAATAGTTTGTGCCAATAACAACCGTGCCCAACTGTGTGGCGGGCAATAGTTTGTGTCAATCCAACTAACAACCGTGCCAAACTGTGTGGCGGGCAATAGTTTTTGCCAATCCAACTAACAACCGTGCCCAACTGTGTGGCGGGCAATAGTTTGTGTCAATCCAACTAACAACCGTGCCCAACTGTGTGGCGGGCAATAGTTTGTGTCAATCCAACTAACAACCGTGCCCAACTGTGTGGCGGGCAATAGTTTGTGTCAATCCAACTAACAACCGTGCCCAACTGTGTGGCGGGCAATAGTTTGTGTCAATCCAACTAACAACCGTGTCCAACTGTGTGGCGGGCAATAGTTTGTGTCAATCCAACTAACAACCGTGCCAAACTGTGTGGCGGGCAATAGTTTGTGTCAATCCAACTAACAACGGTGCCCAACTTTGTGGCGGGCAATAGTTTGTGCCAATCCAACTAACAACCGTGCCCAACTGTGTGGCGGGCAATAGTTTGTGTCAATCCAACTAACAACCGTGCCAAACTGTGTGGCGGGCAATAGTTTTTGCCAATCCAACTAATGTCTAATTAAAACGCACTCAGCGTTGAAAAGTGGCAATTGTTCGAAATGGGTCACAATAGTCGCTGAAAACTGAAAAGTGTATTTGCTTATCAGCAAGCTGCATGCACTTATGAACTTTCGCACATTGTTGGAACTGCGCTTCTTTTATTATTGAAGTAGTGTCATGGCTGATGTGAAAATTAAGATTTAATTATTTATACCATGACTTATGAAGAACCTCTAGCCAGACACAAGATAAAGTTTCCCTCTAAACGTAAATTCTTCTAAATAAAATGACCATCCACTCTCTTTTGAGGAGGCTGTGCACACAACAGAGCAATCCTATCCTGACTTTTAATTCCAGGGCCCTCTTCTCTCGGCCACGTACTGGAGACTAAGATTTTAATTTCAAATGTCTGAAACTGCCCCTACTTCCTCTTTCAAGCCTCAAATATGTATTTCGGAAGTGTTCCTAATTTATTCCGAAAACTTAATTACTATTCTTCTTCTTCTTCTTCATCTTCTGTGACTTCTTTGAAAAAGCTGTTCTTAAAAATCATAAGAATTTGAATCTGTGTTATGGTAAGTTTGGTATTTACTCCATGAGGCATCTATTCAAATCTGGCCTCTTTTAAAAATCAAATCTCGTATGTAAAGCTTTGAAATAATTGTGTTTCGATCATTTCTTTTCAGCGTGTCGGCATAGAGTTCCTATTTTTACTTTTCATTAAAAAAATACGGTTAATGGTCTGACTGGTTAGCATTTCGCATAAAAATTATGAGAGTTTTTGCATTTGTATCAACTTTCTTCGCCCAAGTTTTTGCTAACGAGTCTGCGCTTGAAATGTAGTAAGTTGATAACTAATAAAGAACCCCTTGATATCTTTCCGAAATTTCGTGATAAATAATAAATACATAACTAATAAGTAACTTCTGAAAGTCGTTTGCCTATATTTCAATGAACTATGTCAGTAGCAAGTCAATCTGTGACCATCTCAGACATGCTCCGCTAATGTATCATTCATCAAGTGCAGGAATACTCTGACAATTTATAAAAATTCTTTCGAACTAACGGCTGAAAGGTTTCTGCCAATTAGGGATGGATTTCTGTAAGTGTGACTTGAGTGCATGTGTTTCAGAAATAACTATAGTTAGCAAGAATGTAGCAGCTTTGCAAATAGATTTTAATCTCTGACTTTGAGCCGCAAGTCCTTCGAGTCACTGAATAGAAACTAAAGAAGGTGTATGTATATATGTATATGTATATGCTGTGCTTGTCAAGGAAAGGTGATGGATCGAGTATTCTCCTTGTGCTTGACCCATTCGATGGTACATCGTGAAAATAACATACGAAACGTATTAATCAATACAGCAAATTAAAACTTTTTCCGCGTTCAATTGCAGGACGAATCTGCCCGGAAACTAGAATTCATGAAGGAATTTCTGAGTTTGAAAACTATACCAATTACCAAGTCCTTTATAAGAAACTGAGATACGAATCTACAGAATGGTACCTATTCTCCAGGCTACACTGAAGTGTAGGAGAAACTATCAGCTAACACTACTACCCTTACACACTATAAACAGTACTATACAGTAGGTAACTATATCAAACTATTATAGACAAGAAAGCGATTTGAAGGGTTGGCGGTTTGAAGGGTTGGCGATTTGAAGGGTTGGCGGTTTGAAGGGCTGGCGGTTTGAAAACAACGGCTGGTCGGTCGGCAGCTACGCTGCGTTAGTTTAGTTAAGTTTTCGAAGACATGAGGCTAGAAGGGTTTCAACTATGGAGCGTTTCGGGTCCAAGCGTGTGAAACGTAAGAGAGCCACTCATTTGCTAGCTGCGGCTTGGCGACAATAACTATCCAGAACAGGGCTTTGGAACATTTTTTCTGTTCAAGACCAGTACATGAGTACAATACAATGATGGAGTGAATTGGTGAAAGTAGCCTAGCCTTTGAGCGAAGGAAATGAAAGCCGGTGCCGGCACTGAGCATGCTCAGCTGTCACTTAGCAGAGCACCAAGGGGCATTCGGCTCAAGGACCCACTTCGAACCGCGTAGGCGGACTCTTCCGCCAATCCGGGGGATGCTTGATGTGCACGGTGAATTTTAATCCCTATGCAAGCTTTCTCCCAAACAAGTGTTACTATATCGCAATGAGTCACCCATCCAACACCCATCTCGCGCATCAAGAATACGATTAACCGTACCAGCCCCCCTCCCAGATTTATTGTAAACTATCATAATAAATCATCACCCTCTATGAGGTAATTAGGTCAGATCCCTTAGCGTCTATTTTCAAAGCGTTGCTTCAAAAGCCCGCACTATCAATCAGTACTTATAGACATCACACAGCGACAGGCCTCATTATTACTTCATGCGTCACACACACAACGATCTCACACTCACGTCAAGATGCGTATACTTGTTTACAATTAAATGCTGGAAGTGGTACTCCCTCACCAGTTACCAGCCCTTCATACCCCTTTATCAAATGATTCACTGGTCACCCGGCATCGTAATCGAAAATCAAACACAACCAAAAAAGTTCATGTGTTCTGCGCAGTTGCCCACCGCTAAAACCTGTGGACTTTGATCGCCGTTTTTGTCACTTCTGGACTGGAATATGATTTCGTTGGTAATGTGGCGGGTGGGGGGGGGGGGGGGGGTGGATCGCGACCGCATCATGTTGAAGTGAGCTTAGCACATGCGACCGGTTGCTCGCAGAGAGTCTTGCTAGCCAGAGAGTTGCTATCTGTGACGATGCTACTGATAGAAATGCACGCATGTTATTGAGTTCTTGATGCTTGATGCTTGATGCTTGATGCTGAGAATGTACCGTAGTAATTATCGGTCGCAGCCTGTATTGGGTGAAGAAAAAGATTGTGATACCAATTCATAATCATTCTATAACCTTGCTTGGTATTTGTATTTAAGATTGGCTGTCTCATGAGATACACGTGGACTTCTCGTAGCTTATGTCACGTAATTGGGGTACAAAAAATCCTACGGGAAGAGCATTGTCCATGTGCGTTCGTATACCAGGCGAGACCTATGAGAGAAGCTCGAACACCCAGACTGAACTTCTCTCAGGCGAGACCTATGAAGCTCGAACACCCAGACTGAACTTCTCTCAGGCGAGACCTATGAAGCTCGAACACCCAGACTGAACTTCTCTCAGGCGAGACCTATGAAGCTCGAACACCCAGACTGAACTTCTCTCAGGCGAGACTTGCCTCATGCTGGCCACGTTAAGTCATTCCCTGTTGATCATGGGATCTTGACACCTGGAAAAATGGCTTCCATTAGCGTTCTTTTTTTCGCTACAACCTTGAAGCTTTCTCTTCTAGGTACAGTTCGGAGCGTGTTACATATGCTGGCATCTTACGGACGTTGCTTTAAAACGTATCTCACATTTTAAAACCTATTTAACAGGCAGGTGACATTTCATAAGTGTATGCCAAAAAAACACATTCCATATCTAAGTTATAACATTTACATATAAATAACGTACATGTTTTTTTCGTACACGATTAATTTAACAAACAGCTAACATTGTGAGTAATTTTTATTCGAAATGTTTACAAACTCTCAGACATTATGGATAAACCGCCTACTAACAAATATACGGTTATACAAACAAGGCTGAAAACCAATCTGCCTTCTTCACCTGTGCGCCATTTGTATTTTGTACCGTACACCAAAAAAGACAAAAATTATAAATACGATATAAGCCAGTAGTTGCGCATACAAAGTTACCATGCAATTATAAATAGCGTAGCCCCATGATAATATAGGGGAATTAGGTAACCAAATAGGTTAATCAACCCTATAACAAATCAAATTTTCTACATAATACCATGTATACTCCGACATGAAACAAGCCGAGTCCCGCCAGAGCAGTGGCATCTATGAGCCAAGTCAGCCGCTCTCCGCGTATCGCCAGCTCTCTTTTCGCACGATGCGATGATGGGAGTACGCGAGACTGACCACCGCACGGCTCATCAGATCTCAGAGCCCGATCAGAGCCCGATCAGAGCCCGATCAGAGCCCGATCAGAGCCCGATCAGAGCCAGCGGAAAGAGAAGACGAGAACACGTACTTTGTTGTGGTCTGCATTGTCTGTTGATGCGTAAACTACATGATTGTTAGCCAGGCGGCCAGACCACAAAACAACACGTCTGCAATTATCGCGGTGCTCGCTGCGCCGTGGCACGAGCACAAATCACACACCACGATGAGCAGATGCAGCCTACTCTTTTCCAACATCCTCGAGATATCATTATTATTATTTTTTATATAAAGTTTATTTTTTATTCGTATCTGTTTTGGGAAAGATTTTTTGATTTGTACAATTATATAGTGAATCATTGGTTATACATACACCGATAATAATAATAACCTGGAGCTTATGCTAAAAATTTTTTTACACCTTTTTTGTTTGTTTTTTTAGTAAAAATACGTGATTGAAGGGCATTCATGCGATCAAGTGTCACCATCATTTCCTTCCGTCACGGTTTTAAGGGTACGCTCGCCATAACATCCTTATTTTCCGTTCGTTATACAGAGTTTTTCTTTTTAATAACAATAATGCTAACAGCTTGAGGTCAAGCCCGAGATAGAGAGAGAGAGAGAGAGAGAGAGAGAGAGAGAGAGAGAGATAGAGAGAGAAGCATGGTTTTTTTTGGAAGGAAGATCGAAACTTTATTGCCATGCATATTTTATTTGCGGATTTTAACGGCCATTTACTGCAAGCTGAGCTTTTAACAATCATTCTCGCCATTCGCCAAACAATAGACAAATAGTTTTGATCACGATAGATGTAATTTAATTTTTAGATATGTAGGGATTTCAATTTTTGCGAGTTTTCCTTGGATGTATCCTGGATTATTAAGGGGAAAATGACTGGTCTACTCTTTGTTGATATGCTTAGCGAGCGGAGCGAAATCGTCAATTTCACTACCCCCGAAAAAAAGTAGCTTGTGTATTTTTTGTTTTTTGTTTTGTGTGTGTTTGTGCGCGCTCTATACAGACCAAACGCCTGAATCGATTTGGATGAACATTTCAGTTGGCCTACTTTTGTTCTCAACTTAACCCCCATGCGTTTAGAACTTAGAACTTCTTTAGAAGTTCTTTAACAAAATAAATTTTTACGAAATTTTTCGATTCTTTCAAATTTTTGAATCTCTGTAAATGTCAAGGTTCTTTACAAATCTTCACTAAAATGTATAAACAATTTGAACCTTATTGATATTTAACATGTCTGAAAATATGAAGTCGGTAGGATTTTCCGATTGGTTTTTATTAGCATTTTAACATTATTGTAGTGTTTTTTCGTGATATTCGATTTTTTTTGACGACTAAATCAATTTCCTTCGTTACCTTGGTGACCAAGCTTTGTTGACTTCAAGTTTGTCAAGGCAAAGATTTGCTAGATATATCAGAATTAAGTCATTTTCATTTATGGAAGTAATTGCAGTAAATCCGCGTTAGAAATATATCTCCAATAAAATAAGAACCCTCGGGCGTAATTTACATCTATGTATACATGTTCATATTACTCAATGAGCTCTAAATAAGCATATTTTGGCTATCTGACAGCTCTAGAGAGAAACAAAGGAAGTTCACAATCGTCTAAATATTCGAGCGATCAGAGTTTACGAGAAAGCAATGGTCCATGGCTTAGTGCTCCATGGTTTTCACAGGCCTTCTGCCTCCACCTTTTTATCCGCTATAGGTATATAAACCGCATACCTACGCACATCTTCAACGCAACACAAATTGCGTTCGCGAAGCCCTAGTTAAAAAAAAATCATCTTCCAATGTACCTATACAATTGTATCTGTGTATCTATATAGTAGTTAATTATTGATTTAAACTTTAAAGCGAAGAGAACATAGTTTGCCACCGTAGATGGCTTCTCATTACCATCATCACAATATCTTCTTCTCTCTCCAGGAGCATCATTACTGTCGCTTGTCTATTAGCCATAAACCTTTTTATTTGCGAGTGGAATAGAATATAAGCTAGCTCTATTGCCCGAGTGATATTGCAACTTAGTGCAATGCTGATTTTTTTCATATTATCGGCTACATATATGGTGCTTGGTTCGACACTTAAGTCCAGATTTTAAGATCTTATCGCTGGCAGTGAATAAAATAATTGGATAAAAGGCCGCAGCAAATTGTTTTCGAATTATTTTGAAACAGCGGTTGTCAAAGAAAGATAGGCAAGATAGGAGAGCGAGGGAGAGAGGGAGAGGGAGAGAGGGAGAGGGAGAGAGAGAGAGAGATTTAATGCTGATCGATATCTTAGTCATTTTGCGGCAAGATCACCCGGCAAGATCCGGCAAGAAACACTAACCGTTTAGCTGTTATTATGAATTGATAATCAACGTAGATCTATTTATCAATTATAATTGATAATTAAGATGGTTGGGCCATTCTTCATTTTAGCACATCGGATGCTCAAAACATTCTCGCCACTGTTTATGCTAATTCTTTTGGGTATACATGCATATTGATTTTTTTACAATTCTTCGACGAAAGTAATTAAAATTTTGCTTAATTAATTACAAACAACACCAGCGAAACCAAAATTACTTCGTGCTATCAGAGTGTATAATATGTTAGAAAAAAAGGTGTTAAATATTGAACTTTTATGTTTACTGTATGGCAGAGTAATTGTTTTTCCTGCAGTGAGCTTACGGAGTTCTCTGTTTTAATTGCAGCGAACTCGTGTGAAAATGACGGTTTCTTTCTGAGATGCTGGTTCTACTTCAAACTGTCTTTGGTCAACGTTAGTCTAGAAAAACTTTCCGTCAATATTGGTTCTCGTTCGCTTAGCACTTTACCCACTTTTGGGCAAAGGGCCGAGAGTATACTGTCTCTGCTCTCTACTCCATGGAGATACCATCACATATTTGCATTGCAATGCCATATATTTCACTAGAGGATCTTATGCTGATTACGTACGTTTACCTGCGAGCTATAATTTGGGAATAATTTGTCTAGATTAAACCAACTCGCCACATCCATTTACATATTTTTTCGCTAGACTGATAAAATATTGTGAATGAAATCATGAAGTGCATCAGAGATGCTCTTTCATATGCTCGTATACCAGATTTCAGTGTGCACTTTTAAGCTCTAGACTGGTGCAGGTAGACAAGCATGTCCGGTGCAGTAATTCACGAATCAGCATCAACGCCATGGTAAATGATTCATTGAAATATTTGGGAGTACAAAGCTTCTTAAATTGCACTAATATTCGTTAGTAACGCTTCATACCTTCTCAGATAACTTTTGTGGAATAATATACCATGTTAACTAAATATAAAGTTACTTTTCGCCCACAGCGAATATAATGTTTTAGCTGTATTTATGTGTAATAATTATTGTCCAAATTTACTTGACATATGCGTTATAAATATGATATCGAAACATGTGAGGGGAAAATTGTAGTTAAATTGCTATGCAAATTTTCATCTCCTTTCGTCCTTCCATTTGTGGCCACCGCATCTAGTGGATATTCCCGACTGCAACTCTCCCCCTTCAATTCTCTTTTCGCTCTCTCTTGAATAATAAAGGAATAACGCAGTCCTCGTTTTCGTTTGTCAGGAATGTTTTTGTTTCTCTGTTTATTTTGCTCTCGGCGTCCAAGTGGATATAAAATTTTTGTCTTTTCTGTTTAGCTTGGTGTTTGTTTAAGAGGTTTAGCCCATGACATTTCCAAGTGTATTGTTTTCAGCCTCGGATTCGCAGCGCCATTAGACCAACATGTTATCCAAATCTCACTCCTAGAAACAACAACCCAAGTAAATAATGATAAAAATAGATAATGTTATGGATGAGAAGTGCCTGAAGCAACAAACGTTGATGTGAACACTGGACAACGAATTTTCGCTCTTTTAAGAGACCTTTTTTTCAATAATTCATGTATATGGAACACATTCCTCTCGATCGCTAGGCCTGATTCTCCCACCCCACTAGAGGAGCCACTTGTGACCAGCACGTAGCACATTTTTAACGATTTATTTCCTTAATTACGGCTTCGGAATCGATCTATAGCCCTCGTTAAATATGACAGCCATTAAATAATACGTTTTAAATACTTATACTTTGAAGGAAAGTTAAAAGACTGCGAAAGTCTTTTACTTTTTTGAGCATGCCTTTTGTTTATGTTTACTGGCTTGGCAAGGGCGTATATTACAGAAAGGAAATGGCTTTTTTAACCCCACCCCTACTTTAACAGCTCATTTTTCTTCCAACCCCTGTGACGTCTTATGAATGGATATGCTTTTTTTTACTAATAGCATTCCGCCTTCCCACACAATTTTCTTTTCGATTCTTTTCCCTTTCTTATCATCCCATATTCTTTAAAAGGAGACTATCAGGACCAGTTTGCATCGTTGCATAGATATTAGCAATATGGAAACTGGAAAGTGTGACAATTTCCGATATATACTTCTATATATACGTATCTGCTAAGGCCCTCTGCCCCCGCCCCGCCCCGCCCCGCCCCGCGGCTACAGGCTTGGCAATGCCCTTCCCAGCGAGCCGGGCTTGTCTTGAATAGTCTTTAACAGGATCTCTAGTAATGAAGACCAGAGTTCTCCTCAATAGCCTTCCAGCGCTTCCAGCTATCTAGCATTGAGGTTAGGTTGAATCTTGTAGGTTATTGTCAAAGCCTATGGTTCAGTCGGTAGGGCTACTCTATAGTATTATTCTGGCTACCTAAACATATCTATCTATAGATTCCATTTCCTAGGAGCCAGATATAGGCATGTAGTAGGTTTTAATTAGGAGCCACTTGCTCAGTTGATGCCGTGAATCATGTGCGAGGTCTCCACTCTCCACTCGGTGCCGCCTCTCAGTGTTTCGCCATCCACGGCAAAGCCCTTCTTATCCGCGATGCGACAACATGTACTCCCTCTCGCTCCCACCCGTCTTCCAGCCTCCGTAGCAAATCCGAGGGGCTTGGCCGGCAACTCTAATTGATTTAATTACACTGTGTTAATTAGGGAAGGCTGTTTGCGCATTGAGGGGCATTATTGTAGTCTCGAATGTAGTATGCCTTAGCAAGTTAGCGCACCAAATGGTCGATTAGGTAAATGAAGAGCTCGGTACAGATTTATCCGTCGCACTGTCGGCTTGCGTGATATAGTAAAGTACGCCCTCTCCTCTTCACCACCTTTGCTCATTGGCTTCCTCGGAAGACGGATGGAGGATGGAAGGGACTTCGGGAGTTGGGATTAGACTCAACTCTGTATAATGACGACGCTCGAAGAAGCGTGGACTGCGCAGCGCAGTGCAGCGAAGGGTTCGGATTGCAGAGAGCTGCCGTGTCGAGAGAACATTCATTCGCTGACCATTACTCACTGCTCAATTAAAGAGTCAATTTTTGTCTTCTTTGTCATCTTTTCTATGAGGTTTATTGTGTGTTATACGTTATCTAGTTTGGCAGGTCTTTGCATCTAATGTCTGCAAACCATTTTGTAGAGAAAGAAGCTTTCGTAAACTGGTTAGCTATCAAATCGGAACGCCCAAATGCGTATCCGGTTGTAGTGCTCTGTTAGTGTCTTTCTTTTTGTCTGATACGTCTTACATATAAAAAGCCTATAAAAGCCGTGTGCATTTGTTTGTTTGTTTGTTTGTATGTTTGCTGGCCTGTTGGCTTTCTGGTTGTTTGTTCGGTGGTAAGCGCAATAAAGCTTCTTCGACCAGAAATGCTTGCGTGGTATAGACTGGTAGAGTTGGCGAAGCCGAAAATAGACGGCCGCTCGACTGGACGAGAAAACTTGAAGTTATACTGTCCAACATCAAAAATAATAACCTAGATTTTAATATAATTTGTGAGTCATACTGTTGTTTGTGGTCTTGAACCGGAAGAAAATAATGTTTCCTCTTTTTTGTTAGGGAGGTACATAGTATATATACCATTTTTTCTTTCTCTCCTTTTTTTCTCTATCGTCACTCTAGCTTATCTCCCAAGGGGGCGAATTTAACCACTTGCTTAACTTAAAGAGCGCATTTTCCACTCCAACCCTTAGCCCCCGTCTCTTTCTCTTCTAAAGTAGCCCCAGTTTTCCGAATGAACTCAAGCCTCTGAACGGGGCTATATACTCCTTGCTGTGCGATACTTGCAACTATCAACAGCTGAACTTGCCACTTTCTTTTCCCGCAATCTCAGATGTGGGTTACCTCGGTAAAAACTCGCGTCAACTGGGAATAGCTTGGGCACAATTATTTAAAGCAATTTCCATGCGTTTCGCATTTTCCGTGCAGGGAACTGCACGACTTGGCGACGATCTTGGGCCGCGTCGACAAGATATTGTATTGTGCCTTGATGCGTCGACGGGCTACGATGTGGGGTACGTGGTGGGGTACGTGGTGGGGTACGAGATGCTATACGTGGCGTGGCGAGGAAGTGAATGCCAACCATGATCCCGATCGCGTTCTTGGTCACGGGACCCGGGCCGAGACGCCAGAAGGGGGAATTGTCGCCATCAAACCTTCCAGACTTCCAGGCTTCCAGGCTTCCACACTTCCAGACCAAAAACACGAGAACCCTACCCCCGATATTTCGCAATAAAAAGCTTAATCGCTGGCTTGAGCCCCTATTTTTGGATTAAAAGTTGTTATGCTCTGAGACTTTAAATGCTCCTGCACAAGAAAGTATCCCTACATTTTCTTAATTGCTTCGAAAATCTCGCGAAAGCCAGTGCACATTAAAAACTCTACACACATGAAAGTTAATGAGACAGTTAATTATATGGGTCTTTTGGGTTTGTCGCAATCAATCACAGCCATACAGCCACCATTTTAGAAATGGTGGCTGTCCCTGTGTGCAGCTGCACACAGGGACGATGTTTGTCCAAAGAATTGAAGTCCATAAACAGGCCGATTTGCTTGTCATGAAAAGCAGCAAGAAAGGTAACAAATCTGAGGTATAAAAGTAAGTAAATACATACCTATCATTCTCCATGAGAAAGACGCGTACGCCGTACACCCACCCCGTCGCGTAGTTCGCCTGAACGAGACAACGAGACAGACCGAGTGTTGGGTGTAGCGAAAGACAACAAGTTTCAGTGACAGCCGAGCTGTAGTGTCGGAAACATATCGATGCGACATCGGCGATACTTACGCAATTCTTTATGCGTGTTGGCGATGCGTTTGCTCGCACGTTTCCTCGTTCCTTAGACTTATACCAGCTGCCCTTGTCAAGGCTTCGACGTCGCCGTCGCCGTCGCCGTCGCCGTCGCCGGTTCGCGAGCGGGGCTGGCGCATATAAACCAGCTCGCCCCTCGGCCCCTCGGCCCCTCAGCCCGCTTCCCGCGCGACACTCTCGGTATGATACGATGATTTAGCGATCAAGGGGATGCTGCCGAGTGCCGCACGCCTGCAGCAGCGCTGCTTCGGATAGACCTCGCCACGTAAGCCTCCAATGGCGTAGATTGAAGGTAGCATCTTGGAAGACTTTTCGACATGCTTTTTTAGCTGGGTTACTTTACAAGCAAAACTTGCTACCCTTTTTTCGTATTTATAGTCAATACATTTTATTCTTTCACCCCAAACCCATAAACTTCTCAAACGAGCGAATTATTAATATTGAACTTGTTCTTTGTATGTGTGTGGGGAAATCTTTTTTCCACCGCATTCGAGCATTTCCACTTCCGTGCGCTCCGGAAGTTTCCAGTTTCTATTTTCATTCTTTTCTTAGCCCCGCTCCTGTTTTCTGGCGAGACAAATGCTCGAGCTATAAACCTCACCTATAGCAAGCCGAAGCACAGAAAGCTGCCAAATACACAATATACTATTTTGTACTTTCATACTATTTTGTATATGCGCAGTTTTTCTCGGTGTCCATATGCAGGTATGGGGATTGCCTTCTATTGCAAGCCGCAACTGGAATCTGTTATCTCTTCCAAATATTGGCTGTCTTGTCTTTAAAGTCTAAGGGTTATCATTTATTTTTTCAGCTGGAATATTGGGAGATTTAAAGCGTGGGGCGGGGGGTAGGGGTGGAGGCACTCAGGTTCGGATTTGCGTTTAGTGCCTCTAAACTCTGTATAAGGCATCGATGTCATGTAATTTATGTTTTGAGGAGACTGGAAGCAGGATCTTATTATGTTGACAAGAATTGCCATCTAGATAAAAATTGAGGAAGGGGAGGCTATTATCTAGGAACATTTGAAAGTTTTGCGCGAAACTCGACGCTCGGATGGCTGGCGTCGTTGACGCAGCTACGCTGGGACGGCGCTCGGGACGCTCGGGACGCTCGGGACGACGCTCCCGACGCCCTGCAAGACGCGAGTGTAAATCAGGGGACAACTCCGAAGCGCCTCGCTCTTACTCGCCTCTATTATGCTTCTTCGTAGCAACCGTCTCCTGAAATCCACCCAAATTTCCTTTATTACCCAAAGCCGATCAAAGTTTCTCTCCTTAAGTAACGCCTGAATGCTTTTCGCGGCTCGCAGTGCCTCCCGCCTTGGCGTCTTGTACACCCTTTTAAAAATATCGTTATACTTCCGAGTGTTTCACAAAATAAACTCTATATCTTCTTTTCCACACGATAAAATTTCAAAAGAATGACTGCGCCATCAAGACAATTGTACTAAATTTGATTACAGATTATCTCTATATATATATTGGATGAGGTTAGAAATGCGTTATAAAGAATTGTGCAACTGGTATGAGCTAAGTTCAAGGGTGATGAAGTACCTAGTTTACGCTGACTGTGGCAGGGGGCTCAGGGGGCTGTTTTGGGACGAGATGGAGCTAGCGAGGGGGCTTCACGTCGGCCAAATGCATTTTAAACGCGATGATATGCATGCGACCGTGGGTGTTGCGAAGGGGGGAGGGGGGAGGGGGGAGGGGGGACGAGTCTCATTATACGCAAGTAAATTATGGCGGCCCCGGGATGAGCGCGACGCGGTGGCAGAGGACTCACGCGGGTGTGAAACAAGAAAGCTTTATTCTGGTTATTTTTGTGGAGATTGAGAGCAGTCAACTCGGAGGCAACTGGCAACGGCAGCGGCAGACCGGCCAGCGCTGTGCATCAGGCTCAGGGCTGGGGCTGGGGCTGGGGCTGGGGCTGGAGAAAATATAACTATATACCAGGCAGCAGATAGAGGAAAGAAAGGTCTAACTTTATATCATCCTCTTCGTAACAATTTTTTTCTTTAAAGCTCAGTGGATGATGAAGTATCCAGCATGAGTCGGACCGAGCAATATTCTGTCCTCCACGTATTCATGATGTGTGCTGCACGGCCGTTCATCATAAACACTTTTCGCTTCTGCTCTCTTGCGACGCGAGAGATGAGGATGCCGTACAGCGACCTCATTTTCATAGCTTTTTACCGTTGGTGTTTGCTAAGAAAATCTGCATCTTCGTGCATTTTACGTGCTATTCTCTGGACCAGAGTCGTATGTGTAGTATGATACGCAGGAAATTCAGTCCAATGTGTTTGCAATCAATCCATGAATAGGACTATATCCGCAATTGGGGCAAATCAAAACCAAGGCTGACAGAAAGAAATGAAATGAAACTATCTTGGTTGAAGTGCATGTGCCCATATGTGTACGCAAACGAAGTGCATTCGTGGACTTCAGAAGCGCAGATACCTGGATGGGGCCCCTCGCCCCAGATGTGGATGACACCAAGGATGTAGCGTGCTACATTGAAGTGAAAACTACAAATAGGACAATAAAGCCAACATTTATTTGGTATCATAGAGTGGGGATGGTCTAACTTTAAGTGTCCCATTCAAGTGACCAAAATAGCCCGAATGGGAGGAACAGGGGGGCGGTCTTATTATAACTGTACTCACTAAGATTCTAGGAAATGGCAAGTCTCCTCCTTCGCCCGTTTCAAATGACAACAATTAAATATAGTATGCATGTAACTTCATTTTGACTTGGCTGTTTGCTCATTGAAGCTGGCGATGGCGTTGGCGCTGGGCGCTTGCTGTGTGCTGTGTGCTTTTCTTGCATCAAGTAACTTTTCGTTTGAAGGTGGATGTAGCAACGAGATGAAAGTGACTTTCTTTTGAGAGACTCAATGGCTCTGGCATCGCTTTTGAAGTACCATTGTTAAGAAATAAAGATCTGAATAGGTAAGGCCCTAAACACTAAACAGTTACCCCTGGATTTGGGCTGAATGTTTGGACTCCGAAGTCAGAGTCCAGGCTAAAGACGCAACCCCCGCACTTACTCCCTTTGCTCCCGCTTTCGCTCCCCCAGACCAAACCGACCGAACCAAGTTTATTATACTGTTAATGGTTTCTAAGATGCTCGAATAAAATGGATTCTCTAGTGGCATGAGAGTGGCAATGAAATTATAGAGAAAAAAAAACATCTGGAAATGTGCAAAACAGAAAGGCAATTCGAGTCGCATGTTGGATATATTCATTTTTATAATACACCTCGCTATACAAAGCAATGGCTCGGGCTGTCAGGACATTATAAGGTTATCAATTTTGCAGCTGGCAAATTTTATGGAGACAGAAAACCAGACTATTTCTAACAGTTTAATTCCTCACTGGATGCAATTCCAGGTAATATTATTGCAATAATACCGCATTTTCATTCCGGTTCTGTCCTCATTTTAAGCAAAAGTTGTAAAAGTGACATCACTCAATATGGGTTATGAATAGCGGAGGCCGATGCCGACGGCAATTCGCCTTAACTCCATTGGTATAATTCCTTCCTGTTCAAGATTCCTCCTTTCCCCTGCCAAAAACCCTTATAATGCTCGACTGGGGGCCACTAAACGTCGACCAAAAATAGCTGTTTTTCATTCGTACGGTTTTTTTTATCACCTCTCAGTAGAAAAGTTGACTTTTCTCTTTTGATTGCTGAGACGAGTCTGGAAATGAATACGTTGTACAAAGAATTTGCAAGAATTTGCATCTTTTGATTTCTGTGTTCATTACTTGGGCGTCCGTGTCTAGCTCGGCGGTCGGGTTGACACCATGGTTGAAACCCTCAATTCCCCGTTGATTTGTCGTGGGACGTATGCAGCGTTTTAATTATACCATTATACCTACACAAGTTCGGCGATCAATGCGATCCAATGCGATCCGATACGATCTCGAACAGGCGCTTGCTAGTCTGTCGCTGGCTGTCTGTCGCTGGCTGTCGAATCTCTGGCTTTCAGCTAGAAAACCGAGAGAAATACTGTCCAAAAGATATGATAGAAAAAGTCTCCGACTGAATTAATATACAATTACTGCTCACTGAACAATTTGTGTCAAGTAATGGAAACAGGATTTTTCACAAGGTGGTCGAAGTTAGGCAACACTGCTCAGGGCCAGGAATTCGATGGGTTACCGGTGGTTGAGATGTTGGAGCCGTTTGCGTTAGCTTCATGTAGCATAGTTAACATTTTGACTGCGGGTTGGTGGAGGACTTGCGCTATGAACCCGATCTTAACACTGAACTTAACATTAAGACTGCAAGCAATTACAAACTCACAAAAAACACATACCGCATTTCTTCGCCTCTGTGACTGTCTAAATCAGCAATTTGGTTCACAACAAGCATTGTTGGACGGTGTTTATAAAGAAATTGACTTTTAAATATATTCAAACAATTGAACCCCCAATTAACATTATATGACTATGAGTACAAAACAAAAATTAATGTTTGAAAAGTGAAAATGAAAATTAATGAAACCTATACACTGATTTGAACCTACATTTTAGCCACTGTTCATTGTTCAACCAATTCGTATTATGAAATAAAACTTTTTCGATGATCTGAAAGTTTTGTTTCCCATTATAATTATATTCTTCATCCTCTGTTATTCGTCAGGATTCCTTGAGGGCAGTTTACCAGTGCCCCTTTCCGCCTGGCAAAAGCAGCAGGGAACGCCTTTATTCCTTCTAGCGGGTTCCCACTTATTAGCACAATCTAACCCGAGCTCCCCGTCAGGAGCCAACAATCCCAATTCACAAGCACGAAGTTAATGTTTCAAATAATTGTCGTTAATGAACTCCCAAATCGGCAATCACAATAAAATGAAACTCCGTTAGATACCTTTACGTGCTCGTTCATCTCTTGATCTTTGCACCGTTTGTCCCGTACTGCTTTCCAAGTTTAAAAGACTGAGAACGCGAGTGCTGGTTGCCTTCTATAGAAGAGCATGATATTATAGCATAGGTACTACTACGAGGTAGCTCATACGATGGGCCGTGGGTTGTATAAAGGTGGACGGACACCTTTATAGAGAATATAAAATGCAAGGAAGCCTGGAAGCCCCGGACCGGCTGGCATCATTAGCTCAAAGGATTGTTTCATTCAAGATCGCATTGTTTTGGGTGTCGTGGGAATGGAGCTCAAGACTTGTCAGTTGTGATACTACAGGCTTTTACAACCCTTCATGCCGATGAACAATGTACGTTCATTTAAACAGTATACAATTGTCATGAAATAAGCACGTATTTTTATATTTTTATGTGTACAACATCAAGTTTTTCTGATGTGCTTTCGAAATCCGTGTCCTCATTAATAAGGTATTTGCATATAATTTTATCAACACATCATTTTCTAGCAATGCATTCGCACCTCCCTGGACTTTGCACATTTCTTTGCACTGTGTTTGTTTTCTTTATGTAATTGCTAAGCAAACTCTGTGTCTACTTACAATACAGACACACTGCAACGTGTTTCTTTGCTTTCCCAATTTGTTGCCTTCCAGATATAATCGGTTTCTTGTGCTAGAATATCGTAAATAGATATGTAAGTAACAACGTAACTAGCTTTCGACAAGGAAGAATCGTTTGTGCGTAAACATGCATGTTATAAATGCAAAGATTTGCATTAGAATTTGTGTTTCTTCCCTCATTTTTCCTGTGTACTTACCTTGAAAGATTTACAACTTTCAAACCGACATGCTTTTAGCAAACCCACAATTGGTATACACTATCTTAATGTATTATTGTTTATCATATCTATAGTGTATACCTAACTCATGCAATAACGTTACAATTTCCAATACACTTGGTGCCCATTCATGGATTGATAATAATAATTTGCGCAAGTTTTGTCAATGATAAAACGAATTTCCAGATCATTCTGTGTTGCAACCAGTGTGTCTAACACTAAAAGTGCTATGATTATTGCTTACGGTTATCACGAATTGGCATTAAGAGAGATATATATATATATATATATATATATATATATATATATATATATATATATATATATATATATATATATATATATATATATATATATCGGTACGTGATGTTGGCTCAACTGCCAAGAGCTAACTCAATGATAGTGATTTGCTCTTGCATTAGCTAATTGGTGTACACAATCATCGCACAACCATCACACAGCACACTCATAGGCATGGGCATGGGCATCGGCATGGGCATGGGCATCGGCATCGGCATCGGCTTGTATGCAGTCGAGTGAGTGTATTGGTTTGATTGTTTTGGTTTTGTCGACTGTGGACTGTGGATTGAGTACAATACATGCACCTGTCTCAGTGATCCCTTCACGGGCTAGCTGCTTGATTTAGTGTGGTTCCGTCTCGCGAGCGGTCGCATCGCGGGTAACCTGTGCTTCTGCCTGGTACGGTGGCCGGTGGCCGGTGGCCGGTGGCTGTGCCTGTGCCTTTGCCTAGTGCCAATGTGCTCGCGTCAAGCCTGACACTAACCGAAGTGGAGTGAAGGGAATTGTGCAGCCGCTTTGGTCACGCGGCACGCTGTCGCACACAGACCTGCAGCATCCGAACGCGACATCTTATTGATAAGATTTCGAGTTATATTGGATTTCTTGGAAAGTGTTTTTAGCTTTAAGTTTGGCTAATTTTGAAGAAATTTGCGTACATTTCATTTTGGCGGTGAGTTTTTTAAGTGCACACGTGTTGATATCAATTTTGTGTGATCTTTTCTTAGAAGTTTTTAAGTATCTTTCAGTGTATACGTATGTTAATCTGTGAAGTGTACTTGGGATCCGAGATCTATTAAGTGCACTGCATGGGTCGAAGAGCAAATCATTCCGAAGGTGAGATTTCAGATATAATACACATACATTGTTGATAAATAATGTAAACATTGATAATAAACAGCGATAAAATGCACATCCAGTTCCATACCTGTTGCAGCGAGCTGGGTGTGACCCTTACTTTGGAATTGATGCAGCTGTAATGCATAGTTTGTTCACGCGATACAGAGTACTCGTAGGTACACGTTTGTTATTGCTCGTGATGAGTCCACAGCATCCATGCTCTGATCTCAGCTCACTGAATGCGGCGACCACCTACTAGACGAGTGGGAAGTTGCAAACTTTGATGTCTATTGTTCAACCACTCGCCAACTTCGGTCAGCTACTTACTTACATGTCGTCTTCACATTTTCTCAACACTAACTGTGATAATGAATCGGAAACTAGGATCACAAGTCAATATAAACAATAGTGATTATGATATTTCACACAATGTGCAGTATTACGTATACGCTTCTCTTCGAATTGCTGGACCACAACTCTAATTTGAAGCCTTTGCAGATTGCCTATTTGCATTGTTTTCTTGGAGCTTGTCGCGTGGGAAAGTTGACGATGACAATCGTCTTCTAGTTCTGTCCACTATTGAACTAAAGCCAGCTGTGTCCCCATTGAAACAATCTCAAGTATGTTTCATTCGGGGAACTGAAGCGACAATTATCAAATTACTGGTTCTGGAGAGTTGAGGATTTGGTCTTTCATGAATTGACTGAACTGGCTCATGTTGGCTAGAAAATCCGTCATCTTTGGTTCGGACTCTCAATGAAGGAGTTTTTTCTTCTCTTGAATCCAGACGACATTTTCGAAGCAATGCTACTTCCATTTTTAACATTTTGCCATACGACATTCCGAAATCTAAATTCCGGGCGATTTATCATCAAATGATGCAGTTGGCTGTGCAGTCCAGATGAAAAACCTGGTGACTTTGCAAAACGTATTGCTTTTCCGAGTTTCCACGCTAATTTCCCGATTTTCCACTGTTATTTTGATGACGGGATCTCAGCTAATGCGACTTCAACCGTTCATACAGTTTCAATAAAAAAAATAAAAAAAAAAGTTTACAGAAATAATCCAGCCTTCAGAATCTTGCCGTTGCCATTACAATAATGCATGCCCGGTCGAGAGAATTTATTCATTGGTAATCTAGTTTATTGTAGGTACCTACTCATGAATGTAATATTATTTTGTTTACTAAAGATTATCGCCGCTATTTTTTCCTTGCTTCCAGTTTACATGTGTATTATCCTTGATTGTCAGAAGGGGTTTGTAATTTACCGATTGTTTGTGAATTGCGAGGGGGGTGTAGCATGCCTGGTGTGGAGGTGGGGGGGGGGCAGGGGAGGGGGGGGCAGGGGACAACAAAACGTCCAAGTGTAATGCTGAGCTGAATGCAGCTCGGTGCTAGCGGGGGTAACTCATCCAGGCATAAAGTGCAAGATAAGCCATACAATCCAGCTTCCTCCAGGATTTCGCATCACTCGCTGGAATCTGAACGCACACAAGCCTAGCAAAAAAAAAATATTATTAAAATATCATCCAATCGCAGCTTGTACCTTGTACCGTGTAGCCTGTACCCTGTAGCCAGCCCAATTCTAATGAGCATGCGTACATATTTAGGTACACGCGTCTACAGGCATCGATACTTAATCTTGTGTTTGCCGTTTTGCAGCAGCGAACTCAAACATTTGCTAACTGTTAGCTTACAATTATTTCCTCTCGTTAATTGGCGGCAATCTATGACAAACTGTTTTGTATAATGCTATTACACGTCATAGATCGATCATTTAATAAATGTACATCGTGTTTCATGCCTTTTCACTGTTTCCGCTCGCTCCATCGATTTGAATACACAGATAACAAGCTTCAGGATCGCAGTTGTAGCAAAACAATGTCCAGGCGTGTTGATGTTATTGTTCGCATACCGCGGGTCCATCATCGATACTGATTCAATCGAGTGCAGGGATAAGGGTAAGTTCACCACTTGCTTTGTGGGGTTGTCGTACCATGGGCCGGGGTACAGCAATACGTATAGGCGTACGAAATATAGGTCAGTGGGTTTTTGGAGCTCCCCTTTATCAAGTGGTCATTACCACCTCCCCCCTATCCCTGTCCCTGTTCCTGTCCCTGTTCCTGTCGCTCCCTGTGCTGGGCCTTCGGTGCTCCAGGCTCCGTCATTCGTCCTCTCTTTTTTTCCCTCATGCACTGCCGTGGTGGAGTCAGCTAGAGGCTTCAGACCTGACGCCGCTTTCGGATACCATTTTATGAATGAAAATGTGTGTGGCGAACCTCTGTGAATGTGGTAGTTCGTGGATTCCTCGGGAAACTGTAAGATTCGCTAAGATTCTTTCTGTAACGTAGGTTAGAAAATCTTATATATATATTTTTTAAAGGCTGGTTTGAGTTGTCAACAACGCAACGCTGGATGTTTTCAGACCTCGTGGTGTTGAAAACGGAATGGACACTCGTAATGTTGATGAAATCAATTTATAAAATGCTCAGTTGGTCGGATCAATTATTGCGGTAGTGACTTCATGTATTTAAAAGTCTGGGCTTTTAATGAGAATGTACTCAAAAGTTTATTCATTATCAATTTTTCTACTGAAACATATTTCTTAATCACATCTCCGACTCATTTCTCTAGAGAAATTTTTCCCCGAGATTTAAAAGCGACGTGGAATTTAATGAAGTCAAATTTTGAAACTTCACTCCTTTCGTCATAACCTCTTTCCTTCTATCGACAAAAGTCACCGATCAAAAAACAAAAAAGATGTGAAATCAACAATTGGGCAAGTGGACTGTCATTTAAATGGTAACATCTATAGGTGCTTGCCGCTTGTTCCGTTACAGCATAATGCACCATAGCAAAGCGTTTTCGAGGAAAACGGAATGCTGTAAATGTTTATGGAGTTTCAAGTTCCGCGATGGTGACTTCTCTGAAACAATATCGCGGGGGATGGAGGAGGCTGGGTGCGATCGTAAAGATAATAAAGTATAATAAATGTGTTATAGAGATCGGAAGCAACAAAGAAGTCGGGTGATTCAGCGCCGAGACGAGGGTGAGACCAGGGGACGGGGTGGGGCGGGGGGGGGGGGGGGGGGGCGAGTTTCCCGTGCCTCTGCTGACCACGCAAGACAAAATGACCAATGCACCCCCTTCGAAGCCCAACCTAGCAACCCCTCCAACACATATTATTGTCGTTGCGATATTTACGCAATAGCGAGAGGCTCACTAAATCTTAGCATGCGGCGATATACCGGGGCCATGGGCTCCCTTTGTTCTTTCGAATGGAGAAATTGGTCGAAAATACGCGCTTGTTTTAACGGTTTGTCTTTTTTCTCCAAACTACCCCTGTAATCCAGATAAAGAATGCCAAAACTGTCGGGGAACAAATGGCCAGCCAACTATTATGTTTGTCCGAACGGGATAGAAGGCTGCTATAGGCTGCTTCGTGCCCGCTTTCGAGAAAATAATGTACGGGAAACCTTTTAGACAAATAAGTTATACGACAACTTTCAAACCTTTTATCGAAATAAGACAAGTATTTCATCCAAGCACAGATTTTAAGATGGGGTGAGGGATCAAAGTCGTTAACTTTTGGGGACACGCTAAGTTTTGATTACTGTAGTTTGATCTTATTGGTTATTGCCACAAACATTTTCATTTGTTATTTGCTTTGCGCTGAGCTGTAATATCGTACCCATGTTTGAAAACGCTGTGTGTGTGATCAATAGCATTCGCGATGCTAAACATGTTAATATCACAATTGCGCTTGCACGTATCCTACAATATATAAAACAAATTTCAAGCTTTCCACTCTCCAGTTTCCTTACGGTGAATTTTTATAATGTTATAACCAGCTGCCAACAGCAGATAAAAAAGAACGCGAATTCCGGACGGCTGTTCTGTGTTCATCATGCAGTGTCTGTTATAGAAAACAACAAAAGGAACCGCTGCTTGGTGGGCAGTGGCCAGCCTGCGCTTTGTAGTTGGTATGACTGATTTGCTTGCAGACTACGGACTACCTAGTACCTCGCCTCTCCACGCTTCCACCCTTGTTTTAACGCAACGAAATGTATGGATGTCCTTCCCATTCCAAAACTTGCAACTCCGCTTCCCTGTGAGAACTTGACGAGTGAAACAGTTCTGTCTGTAAAATACCAGCTTTGTCATCTGACTATAATCTAAATATTTGCTTCGCTTTTCGCATCGTTTTGAATTCAAATGTTTCGTTTGCTTTTCGAAAATTGCACACGCACTTGGCCATCCCTTCAAGAAGCGCTTGAACGCCGGATGCTAATCGTGACTCGAGAATAATTGTATCTTTGTGAGGATTTTGCGTGACGGAGATCTGATGTCTTGTAAGATGTCAAATAGTGTCTGTAGAGTGTAGACTATGGAAAGCATGATCTTAGAGGGGCGGCTTTGTTGGGGTAAGAAAATTCGTGCTATACACAGTGGCGTAGCGCGAATCCGGCCCCCCCCCCCTCCAAAAAATGGGGGCCCCCTACCCCCGCCCCCAACTAATCAAGTAAAAATTGAAGTTGGGAAATTGTTTCTTTAAGTCCAAATATAGTAAATTTTTTTTCAAAAAATATATTATTTTTAATTTTCTTAGACTCATGTCTACTATATCCTAACTTTAGCACTAGTTTTGAAAAAAACTATTTCAAACTGGGATTTGAATGCTATATCAAAAGTCTCACTGGTTTCCCGACGTTTCGTAACATATACTAGTTACTTTATCAAGGGTGAAAGCTTGACTGACGTTAAAACATGAACAAAAGAACCAACAATTATTGTTATTAAACTAAGCTTTATTGAATTTATCTCATGTCATCACAAGAAGCACCTTTCCATCTTCAAAGAACAACCCCCGAGGGTAATTGCATGCTTACGAACTTACTAAGTTATGGAGATTTTGCCATTGCATCGATCAGTGAAGTTTCACAATAAATTATGTATCTTTCGAAGCCAAGAACGCCACCTCTAGTCTTTTACGGTGTAAGTACTTATACTTGTAATTTCTATAGTCTTCGAAACTGAAATTCCGCATTCTGCGATGTTGGTAGTCGTACCGGAAAATAGTAACACATTTCAGCAAAATTTGATGTCGCAGTTCACAATAACATTTTGTTGTTTCTAGCAAGTCGAGGAGAGGCTTGAAGTCATTCTTGAAATTATTTAGCATTTCAAATACAAACACTCTGTTTGGGCTTTGGTGGCCCCCTGAAGGGGGGGGGGGGGGCATAGCCTTGTGGGGCGGCTTGGGCCTCCGCTACGCCACTGGCTAAACATATTATCTAGATCGCATCCGCGTGCAGCCGAAGTGTCGTTCTTTCATTTTGATATCGATGCCGAAACGTTATGTTTTGATCGGTTATCTGTACTCCCTTGGGAGCTGTGACAATAAGTTTCTGGTTCATGTCACGATTATTAAGAATGTGAGATGAGTATGTGGTGGGGATGCAGAAGATGCAGAGCGCGTAGCGACTTTGAGAGCATTTCCATGTGAGCTCGTGGAAAACAACTCCTCGTCTCGACTAACCTAGGGACATCTAGACTCACAACAGTTCACTGCGATGAAAAAATATCGCCAAGGAACTTGTATATTGGGTGAAAAGAAAAATGCGAAGCGTCTAGAAAACTACGTCGAACATTTCCAAAAGTAAAACAAATAAAATGTAAAGACGTCACATATTTTATTCCAAACAAAACATTTGATTTATTCTTCGCTTCTATACTTTTATTTCCCATGGCTAATATGAATTCCCTTCGATATTAATTCTTCTTCACAGAAAGTATACGAAGAGAGATGAGACGAGATATCATTATCTCGAGTTCGACAAAGAAAATTGATATCTTTATAATCGAGACCCTCTGCAAATGGCATTTTCTTAATTACGTCACCTCTCATCAGCTACATACAAAAAACCATTCACAAATTCAATTTACTTACTATAACAGCTATTGGGTACATATCGATTACCGGTGTATGACTAATTAGACGACAGCCATATGAAATGAGCATGGCATTAAGGATCACTAACAAAACAAATAATTATTAAGGATTCCAGCTAACTTTTGCATATAAAATAAAGTTCGATCGCATATTGATGAGAACGAATAATGCATTGTTCGAGTGAACCAATTTGACAATAATGCAAATTTTAATTACCTTCCGTGCATGCTTACGCTATATTCCGACTAACTCTATCGTATTTGTAATTTGTCATTCCATATAGCAAGTGTAGGATGAGCATATAAATACGATCTTGAGCTTGGATAGCTCCAGTAAGAGCCTGTTCGACTCCTAAACAACTCAAAAATACATACGCTCATAAGTGGGCTCCCAGCGAGGGTGAAACAGTGGTCCATCCCATTCACACAAAAGAACCATTTGAAGTATTCCAATCTTTAAAAAAAATCTGCGGGTAGGGGAAGAGTGCATTTATGCAGGACATAGGTCTGGAATTTTGGTAACTTTGATATTTTGAAAACATTGGCTGCATTAATTGTCAGAAAGTGTCTAAATGCACTAATGGGATGATGTTTTGTGACGAAAAATAATTTCCTACGACCATTCTTATACTCTTCGTCTATGAGCTGAGCGTGTTTAGAATTTTCAGAACATACATGCCATTTTTCAGGATGGCGTAGGGTTCTGTACCACCAAACATGGGCGATCGTCGATCAACCTCTACGTTCTATGTCAATAGTCATACGATGATTGTTGATTGTTATTGGAAATTGAGTCTCGGATTTTGCTGCACAAGACCAGAGAAAAAAATGACTGGGTGTAAAAGTTTTACTGTGGTCGAAATTCTCCGTATAAGAGCCATTTGGCACACGCAAACTTTGATGAAACATCGATTAAAATCTGCAAAACCGCACCTAATTATGTAAATTATACCACAATGTACTTGAAATGGTTCATTTTTTTATATTTTATGTGTTTATTTTTATTGCGATTCCTGAACGTTTTGTTGCGTAAATCTCGTATACTCTTTATTCTTTCAGACTTAACACTTGCCACGATTATTTTCAAATGTATGACCATTAGCAGCTTAAGCTCTATGGAGCTTTTAAGGCGCAATAACCGCGATGGAATATTTAATTGCATAATAGGGCGAAGTATAGTGCTCGCGTGTATCCAGTGTATCTCAGTGGCTCTTATTTGGCGTTCACACGATTTCTTGAGACAGTTCGTTAATCACAGAAAACAGTGAGGTGGTATTTCGCTGTATCTACAAGTGTACACCGCTAGCAGAACAAAGATAAACAAAAACTAATCTGAACAAGGAATCGCATTATGCTGTTTAAATGTCATCTGTGTTTTCCACTGACAAATATTGTGCTTGCCAATACTCGAATGACCTATACGTAACTGCATTTGCACGGTCTGAATTTCTCTCATCTCTCGTCTCCAAAATCTCCTTACCCCCCCCCCCCCCACCCGCCCCACCCTGCAAACGTGCCCCGTCACTTATCGAAACTTTATCCTCCATGCTCCAGCTTTCAGCGTCGTTTCGACACCCCTCCTCCTCCCCGTGAGGGGAACAGCGTTAAATTAACACTCATTTTGATAATGACGGGCCAAATGCGGGTGAAAATTGTTACATAGACAGCCAAACAATTCCAATTTTAAAATTTTTGAAATGCTGCACATCCAATTTGGTAAATTGATGCGAAAATGTAATTCCGGCGCGCTGAATTATTAAGTTAAAATAAACTTGGAGGGGCATCGTTTTATTTTCGTGTGTGAACGTTTTTTTTATCATTCGAATTTTTGTTCAGTTAATTTTCTTTTTTCGCGAACAGCTTTAGGTTTTCAGAAAACATTTCCAGCGAAAGAAAATCGAAATATTTGACAGTTTACACTTGATAAGCATAATTTTCGTCACATTTTTTCCCTCCTATGCTATAATAACGTGGCTGGCTAGCTACCTTGCCGCCATGCCAACAGGATTGAGCTCCTCGCGAAGCGCGCTATGTTAATGGTCTACTTTACATACACCCCCACATACAAATGCAATATGAGGGGGAGCTGAGGGGGGCAGCAGAGAGAGCCAGCTAGCGCTAGGCATTGAAGGCAATGAAGGCAAGAGTGAGATACTCTGCGAATATGCTACTTGCTGACTGTCGCGTTCGTTTAATAAATGCATGTTTGTCACTGACAGTTATGTACACAGAAGCAGATGCTTTCTCTGCTTGCTACTTGAATCTCGCGACTAACATTGCGGTGCTTTCCAAACCTTGCTCCTCTCCTGTATCTCTGTCTCTGTCTCTGTCTCTGTCTCTGTCTCTGTCTCTGTCTCTGTCTCTGTCTCTGTCTCTGTCTCTGTCTCTGTCTCTGTCTCTGCCCATGTCTCTGTCTCTTTCTGTCTATCTGTCTTTATCTCTCTCGATCCCAAAATTTCTCTTGACATAAGCTACGCTAATTTGTTTCCGATGCAATACGTTTAGCACAAACCCATCCATAAGACTAATTAATTGAATCATTTGTCGCATGGTTTCTGTTTTGCTATGGAATTTATATAAGAATTACTGTACTATTGTGTTAGTTTAGCTATTGTTTGAGATGTATGTTATTAAATATATGTTTAAAATATATAACAATCAGAAGGATTTACTATATTTTGCACGTAGGTATCACATTGGTATAAACGTAAGTCGAATTTGAAATGAGTTTTACACGTTTTGTGACAACGGCCAACGGGTAATACACAAAACATCCATCGCTTCTTGCAGTGATTGTCTCGTGCCATCCCCCCTAATTCCACCTTGCACCCCCCCCCCCCCCGCCCCCGCCCCGTACACAGGCTAGAGGCGCGGCGCTTTGCCTGCCGGAACGGATTTAACTTGTTAAGTAAATGAATACTGAAATCAGTCGTTATAATTAAACCGAACTACGGAACTGGACCAGTTTCTGTTGGTCAGAGTGAGGTTGGTGGTGGGGGGGGGGGGGGGGGGGGGGGCGAGGGTTGCATGGTAGCCATTAGCCAGATTCAAAGGTTGCTTACGTACTACAGCTAGGCTGGCCGCTGATGTCCAGTACCCAAATAGTCTTTTACCAGTTCGCAAATATAAGTACAAAGTAGCTACCTACGAGCGGTCAATTAATTAATCAAGAATGCTTCGCGTCCACATTGCTCGACTTGGTATTGGCAGGAAGAAAAAACCCATGCACGCATTTCGTCAAGTGAAGGAAGCCAAAGGATTCCATTTCATTTAATATTACGTCAAATATGTCCTATTCCACATTCAGTTATAAGAGTTGCTAGTATATACTGTTGGGTCCAAACCGTGAAGACGAGTTTTTCCTGGGTTGCTACTCAAATATTTCCTCCCAGCACGCAGCTAAAAGGCAAGGGTTCGGTTCGGTGGTGATTGGACGACTGACATGCGAATGGAAATTAGCAAACTTGGTTGAAGTTGAAGAATCTGATAACCGATGCCCAAACGACCTGTTAGCAAATAGCAATAACTGATTCCTCATCTTCTCTCCTTGGAACGGCCTATGCATAAAGTCCGAAATAGTCCATATAGATATAAAATATCTATGCATATCTACACTGGCGTAGGAACAGGGGGGGCAAGGGGGGCAATGCCCCCTCCCCAACTTTTAGGCATAGGGGGGCAACTGGGGGGCAAATTTTATAGTTGAAATCATTCATTTTGTCTGCTGCTCAGAGTTGAGTGTACCTAGTGTTTCTGCTTAGCTGATGTTGAACGAAATCTTTTGACTCGTAAAAACAAATCACTTCCAGGAATATGACTATAGCAGTAGCAGAAATGCAGACTAACACTGTTTATGTTATAGTCTAAGTCATACATGCACCCAGACTGGAGAGGGAGAGGAAGGATTTTGTATTGCTAGTGTAGAGCTGGAATTCGCCACGGCAAGACGCTCTGCTGTATTCGATGTGCGATATTTACAGGCATCACAGAAAACGTGATAGTAATTATCGTAATGCGTTAATTTGATATCTTTAAATTAAGTATTATAAATATATATTTCTTACCCCCATGTTTCCAGGCTGCAATTTTATCTCAAACCCTCAGATTTGCTCTACAAAATATAGCCCCCCCCCCCCCCCTCCCCCCCCCCCCCCCCCCCCCCACAGTCCGGGTTTCACCACTGTCTGTCTTGCAGCTTGCCCCCCCCCCCCCAACTTGAAAAGCGTTCCTACGCGCCTGCATATCTATATTGTGTATCTGTATGTGTATACGTGTATCCATTTAAAGTACAATGAAATAAACATATTATTGAATTAAATAGAATTGATATGCTAAATATGCTTCATTGAGGAAGTTCCGATTTTTGCCATTCTGTTATTGATCTGATTGATGTGAAATACTTATAATTGTGTAATTCTTTCTTTTAATGCAGGAAAGCCTTTCGTCTGAGCGTCCGTTGTTCTTCAGGGTCTGATCTTGGCGGTCTTTTGCGAAAGGGAGGTGTCGTATTTCTGCACCTTTCATAGGTAATTAATAGACCTGATGCAGGCGACTGTGTTCTAGAACACAAGGACAAATGCAGCTACTCGTGGGATTTGGATAAATTCATGGCCATTTGTTCATAACATCAAAACAAATATCAAAGAGTACTCGCTATCGACCCGCGGTGATTACACAAAAAGTATTTATCAAGAATTCACAGCTATTGTGAGTTGTTATGGCGATAGGGCGTTGTTTGTCACTGCACTTGACTAATAATACACATATATAGTCAACACTGCAAAACTACCTACTTATCTTTTCGAACATTTGTACATTTGACTAATAATACATTGAATGCCATGCACCATATGTAAACATTTCTTATTAACAGCCTAATTTTCTGTTTCACTGATAACATTTATCATTAAAAATCACTTATGAAATCAATACAAAACCTTTTAAAACAAAATACATTTTCTAAAATATCTGATATATTGTCATAACGAGGTACCCGATCAGACGAATTGAAACCGTGGACCCCTCCCCCTAGATCTATATCCAATAAGGCACATCTCCCACACTATCTAACATGTATCTAGGACGTTATAAGCTGGCCCACCCTCCCATCTATCAGCATAGTATAGCAAGTCTGTCTCAGACGGGGGCATTTTATTACCTCGATCGTGCGATCGCGGTATCGCATGCAGGGCGCGTATCGAGCATGTGCCCGCAATCGCATGATCGTGATCGGTGCGGGGTGCTAGGTGCGGGGTGCGGGGTGCGGGGTGCGGGCAGCCGGGTGCTGGGTGCTCGCAGATCGGAGCTAAGGGTGCTGTCGGGGCAGTCGGTGCTGTTGCCTTCCTGCCCGACAGCCTGCGACGGCCACCGATCACCCACCACTTAGCTCCCAACATCCCGGCACTCCACTTCCGTTCCACTCCATTGCTCTGCTTAAAAAGCTCGACTAGCCGAGGTCTTATCGAGGCTTGCGAAAGCTGGACGCTGATCGGCCAGCTTAGTCGGCTGCTGGATATACAACAGTTAAATGTCCCCAGTCGAAATCCGAAAATACGTTGCGAAGCCGCGGCGCGAAACGTTTTTCTATATATTTGCTTCTTTTCTTTGACTTTTTATTAGAAGGTAAATCACGTTTGCGTAGGGTAATACTATTTTCACCCGAAAGGAAATTTAAATTTCTGTTCACGTTTTATTAAAAAATATTGGCTTTCGTTGTGAAGAGTTCATTTCGACTCGGCGCCTCCATCACCGAGAGTATATTTTAAACGGTGAGAAGTCGGGGGTTCACTGTCGAGTCGGATGTTGTGTTAACGTTCAAGAAAATCGTTTCCGACTTCTCAGACAGTGAAATCATTTTTATTCTCTGGAGAAAGAAAACTTTTTGAGAATACATTATATCTCTGTTGCTTGCTTGTGTTTTTTTATTATTGTGGCTTTTCTTTCGGAAAATGATACCGAAACTCTAGAAAATATCAGCAATAATACGCTAAACTGAATCAGAACGATCCATCCACATCCTTTTCGATTCCCTTAACTCTTGACGAAGAGAAAGCCTGAATGGCAATTATTATCGCTGTGAAGTTGATATCATGTCCTTTAAAGGGGCCTCTGGTTGCTGGCATAACACGTTACAATAAATCACCACTTTAGTTGACAGGAACACTTGTTGCTCGCTATATTCAGCAGCAAAGCAACGCTAGAGAACAGCTTTCAGCTTGCAACAAAACACATCAAGCGGCGGCGCTCTGATACAGATAGCAGCAGCCAGGCCGGGGCAGGGCAGGGCAGGCAGGGCAGGCAGGGCAGGCAGGGCAGGCATGGCAGGGCAGGCAGGGCAGGCAGGGCAGGGCAGGCAGGGCAGGCAGGGTTTCCTTCCCGCCAAGACGCCCGACGACCAGAAGGGTAATGTGCCCTGTCCGCCGCAACGCTTAGCTCTGTCGAGAAGGGAAATTCGAACAACTAACTATTGTGTTGCGATGCGGATGGCCATTGTTGTGTTTTGCAAGTAAATAAATCATAGAATCACTCGGGGTTGGTTTGAAATTAGGTAACTTGTTTGCAGCAAATCTGCAAGTTCTAAGTGATTGGTGCGTCAGGTTTTGCTTGGAACGAATGTGATATGAGTTGATCTGTATCCAATTACGATTGATTCGTATCAAAATAACGGACGTTGGTTAAGAGTCCTGTAGTCAGATAATCCTTTCACCCCCAGCCCCAGTTAAACGTTGAATGCAGAGGTCCACTCGATCCATGAAATGAACCCCTCAAAGTATTCCAATCTTTAATTTGAAAATACCAGTAGATGAAGGAAGAGTATATCTAGTTTCAGGACATCATCACAATTTGATATTTTCAAAAATGTGTATGGAGCAATTTCTCAAAAATCGCCTAAATGAGCTCTAAATGAGCTCTAGACATCGATTGTGAAACGATACCCATTCGCTCTTTTTTGTAAAAAGATTTAGACCCGAAACAGCGTGCACTCTTTCGCTATGCACAGTTTTTTTTTCAGCGATTTTCGAGCACATTTAGACCCTCTTTCGATGCCACACGTAAGGGTCTGCGCCACAAACTTTTAGCGATCACCCTCTACGGAATTGTCAACAAAAATCATTCTGTTGCTTTTTTTGTTAGTTGCGTCGAGCAAAGCGGATGCAGCGGATTATAGCCGAGCCCTACGTTCGGAGCGCGCATTAATTTTATGACTCCACGGAAATTTCAGAAAGTCTTGAAAGTCTTGTAGAATGGCCATTTGGAGCACGAAAACTTTGATTCAACATCGATTGTAATCAGCTATCAAAATCGAACCCTATCGTGTTAATTACAACTCAATATACAAGAAATTACATGTTTTTTTACATTTGATGATATGTGTTTGTGCTAATCTCGATTCTCGGAACATTTTAATTGCATTAATCTGCGAGATTGTTAATTATTTATGTGACGGCACTTGCCAAGATTGTTGTGATTGTTATCTTAAGCTGCGATAAGCGGATTATAGGCATGGAGGCCTCTTAACGGGCTTCAAAAGCAGATAATAGTCAATGACAGGAAAAGTTAGCTCCGATGCATATAGCATAAAATCGACATTGTGGATTGGCGATGTTTGGTCAATTCAGTAACAGATTCCTGTAAAATTCTATTAGGACACTTTGGTTTTATTGTTTCAGCTTTTCGGAGCATGTTATCGTAAATTCGTGTTTCGTCACAAATATTTGTACATTTCGACCACAACTGTCACGGGTACAGCGCGTTTATGTTTTCCCTGTATCGAGATGCATTAATTTGATTTCTTGGACGCATGACATAAGACATTCCAGCGCCGATCTAACTTTTAAATAAGCTTGATAACAATCGATGTCCAGTTACGCAAACAGTTTCTGTAAAACTGTGAAGCTCTCGAGATCCAACTATGCTAAAATTAGTCGAGAGTGATGTCACACTCTTATGCAATAATATGCACATTATTTGACATTATAAATGATGACTTGAATGAAAAAGAAATTTGAATTTCCACCATGTTCAACACAGGATACATGAATGACATCATACATTGTGACAAACAGATACAAAGCAGTCAAATTACGCTTGAAATATGCTGAAAACATCTTAAAGAGTTGACTTAAACGCATGAACAAGCCTGCTTTAATCAAGCAGCACGCGGATTTCATTGTACATCCAATGTCTCTGTAAGCCGCAATAAAGAGTGCAGCCTCTGACACCAGATTCCAATGCACAAACTCGTCGAGTGAAACTCAAGTGATGCTTTGTCTCTTTGTTTCTCACCTTGGTTGATCACCTACTTTAGCGCTTGAAGCTTTAGGCCAGCAGACGAGGTAGCTATAGAGAGTTGCTCTGTGAGACGGCTACCATGAGTTCTGGAGTAGATGCGATGTAAGGATGGGGGAGAGGTGGGGAGGAGGGGGTAGAAAGCTACTCGGAGTCGGCTTCTTGCCTCTCTGCTGTCAGATCACAAACAAGAAAGTGGCCCTCGATCTGTGAAAATGCTCTCGCCGAATTTAAATGAGCGGCTTTCCCTGAATACTAAACACGTCCATGCAATCTTGTTATAGTATACATATACCTTCAGAATACACACTGTATGGTGTGAAATATTACGATGTAACATTAATTATAGAAAATGGCATGTTATTACATCTAAAATTAAACTTGATGGGTGCGTGCTACGTATGTGCGCTTGTGTTTTAGATGTAATGACATGGAAATAATAGTGCACTTTGAAGTTACTTGAGGAGTTTTCTGTAAGTTCCACGCTGGCTCATAAAAGTAAATAGAAGAACAGGGGACGCCCGCGCACCCTGTCATTATCACGAAATGGCTCAAAATATTCCACAATATATAATCCGCTTTATATATAAAATATACAATTTCATTTTCAATTACTTTTCCTAAATAAAGATAAGCATGTGTTAATGATACGTTTGAACAAAAATCACAAACATTAGACACTGCAAGAATTCTCATTTTGGCTTCACCTATAGCCCCATCCTTTCCGAGACCGTGTTTCAAGTGTTGTTGAGCCCCCCCCCCCCCCCCCCCCCAGACGTCGTAAGCCGGTTGCCGGTCTGAGTCCTGATCTCTCCTCGCTTCTCCCTAAACGCTTCCTGAAGTGTCGTTCCCCGTGTCCTGCTAGTCGCCAGTCAGGACTCGGGACTAAGGACTAAGGACTAGCCTGCTCCTCCAATACTCTAGCCTGCTCCTCCAGGTGGCTGGGGGAGCATCTCCTTGCCACGATCTTCGCGGCATCCGCGACAATGCGTTACGCACTTACGCACTTACGCACTTACCCAGCGCACACTTACTGCACGCGGAAAAAGGGTGGAACCGAGACGAAATTAATATTGTGTGGTTTTCCGACGTTTCCGTTTCGTGCTTTGCTATGGGTTTGGCTCTTTTGGCGCGTTTTTATCGGTGTTTGTTAGTTTTTGGGTTTTTTTTTACAGTTTTCGTTTGAGGATTATGTCTGGTTGTCCAATCATCCTTTTGAAATTGTTTGAAATTGCATATTATTAATTTAATCATTACTTTACTAATATAAATTTAGCATATTATAAAAGTATTACCAATTATTTCGGGTTAAATTCTGTTTACGCGACAATACGCCATGACAGAAGCTACGGTATACGAACAATTTTAAAGCGTTCTTTCCCATTTCTTGGTTTATTCATCGAACTCGAAAAAATCTTTTTAAGGTTTTCCAGGCTCAATTCTGGAGGTTATGAAACGAAGGACAAGTTACGACACATGACAGACGTATTCGCGGGTTACGGATATACATAATGATCTCTTCTGAAAATGTCCAACGTGGTGAAAAAATTCGAAGAAAATTATAGGAAAACCTATACATCTTATAGTATAACAGGAAGAATCACAAATCACTTCATGCTATAGGATTTTGTATGAATTGTGTCTCATTTTTCTATTGTACCTATACAGAAATACGTCAGCGAAAGTCTGGAAATTGATCAGCCATGCTTAACATATTCATCTGTCAAAGAAGGGATGAAAAACAGTTTTGTTTCCGCTATTTTCATTACATCCGATATTTCTCCAAACGGAGCCGACTATAGTATAAATCAAAATAATTTCATTTCGACGCGGCGCGGCGCGGCGCTACGCAAGAAAGCAAGTGGTATGGATGCAGTCTTTTCGCGACCGTGCTCGAATGGATGCAGTCTTTTCGCGACCGTGCTCGAATGGATGCAGTCTTTTCGCGACCGTGCTCGAATGGATGCAGTCTTTTCGCGACCGTGCTCGAATGAATGCAGTCTTTTCACGACCGTGCTCGAATAAATGCAGTCTTTTCGCGACCGTGCTCGAATGGATGCAGTCTTTTCGCGACCGTGCTCGAATGAATGCAGTCTTTTCGCGACCGTGCTCGAATGAATGCAGTCTTTTCGCGACCGTGCTCGAATGGATGCAGTCTTTTCGCGACCGTGCTCGAATGAATGCAGTCTTTTCGCGACCGTGCTCGAATGGATGCAGTCTTTTCGCGACCGTGCTCGAATGGATGCAGTCTTTTCGCGACCGTGCTCGAATGGATGCAGTCTTTTCGCGACCGTGCTCGAATAAATGCAGTCTTTTCGCGACCGTGCTGGAATGGATGCAGTCTTTTCGCGACCGTGCTCGAATAAATGCAGTCTTTTCGCGACCGTGCTCGAATGGATGCAGTCTTTTCGCGACCGTGCTGGAATGGATGCAGTCTTTTCGCGACCGTGCTCGAATAAATGCAGTCTTTTCGCGACCGTGCTCGAATGGATGCAGTCTTTTCGCGACCGTGCTCGAATGGATGCAGTCTTTTCGCGACCGTGCTCGAATGAATGCAGTCTTTTCGCGACCGTGCTCGAATGGATGCAGTCTTTTCGCGACCGTGCTCGAATGGATGCAGTCTTTTCGCGACCGTGCTCGAATGGATGCAGTCTTTTCGCGACCGTGCTCGAATGGATGCAGTCTTTTCGCGACCGTGCTGGAATGGATGCAGTCTTTTCGCGACCGAGCTCGAATGGATACAAATGAAAAACTTAACAAAAAGAACCATTATTACATGCACCCGTAGTTCTAGCTCGACGCCGCCAACGCTCATGCTGTGTTTGCTTAAACTTTCAAGTTTTGTTTTCAAAATGATTTGTTTCCAGCCCGCGACTCATTCGAGAGCTAAATGAATAATTGAAAATCTTTTGGCGCAATGGACCAGTGCATGGAGTTTGACTTTGGGGGAATGTCTACTCGAAAACAAAGAATTAAATTTCAATGAGTATTAGCTACCATACTATTTATTTTCGGTTGGTGAGCGGGGGGAGGGGGGGGGGGGGCAGGGGGACACACTAATAATTTATTTTCGAACTAGCGTGAGTGGTGGCAGATTGACATGGGTCGAATGATTGTATACCCAAATGACCACAAATCCGAGCCCTTCAACAAAATTTTTTGTTCATCTGCTTTTAAAAAGCCCATTTACCTATCATTGCAAAATTTAGCTGTTTTACCCCCACTTACTCTACTGGTTACACCTTCTATATATCATTATCACTCTCACGCCCGAAAATGTTTGGAACAAATATAATTTTAAGATCATTTGTGCGCGTGGCTACACGACACGTAAGCTATGGAGTACGAGGCAGTCACACTGGCGATACTGTTATAAAAGAGATGCTGCGGAGATCATTATAATGTTTGAATTGCTATTTTTATTTTGTGGTGGCCCGTGTGTGGTTTAGTAAATCAAGATCTCTGTGTTTTTCTCGACGTCTTATTTCCTTCATTTCGCGGTCCACACCTTGAGCCAGCAATGGTAATGGCCTTTTGCCGAGATCTGATTTCAAACGACTCAGCGACGCAACGTCATCGTGCAGCAGGAATGTCATGTAAAACAAATTATTTTAAATTATCATGTTATTTGTAATAAGAAAGCCTGACGTATTCACTCTCTTATCATCGCAAATTTTCAACGATATACTCTGATATAATTCCATTCCATGAACCATCAAGCTCTCCTGCGCTGCACCGTAAACGATCTATTAAAAGAATTTGATAATAATTAGCACACATCGGACGGATTGTCTGCTAATTGGAACTGAGTGGTAGAAAAACCTGCGGAAAACCCGCGGCAAAAATGATTACGCCCCGCCCCCCCCCCCCCCCCCCCAACTGTCATTAGAAGCACACATGTCTTATTCATCGCGTAAGTTATTCCAGCGTGACATGCGTGTGATGTCCTGTCAATCAGCGCGAAGGTCTCACTGAAGCGCGTCACGTGCGTGCACTGTGCACGCATCCACAGATCTGTCATCCCCCCCCCCCCCCCACTCCCACCCACTTTCCGGCCAGGTCGCTCCACAAGCGCTTTTTTTGATACTCACAGGTGGAACTGTAACAGACATCGCCAACCAACTGATACTGATGAGCAAACGTAGATCGACATCTTTGACGAGTGCTTCTTCACGGTATTTTAAATCTGTATTTCGAAACTCTGTGGAATTTGCATTAACCAGCTTTTTTTAAACATATATTTAGCACTGGCACTTAAGCAAACACTGGGCTGCGTGCTATAACCATGTCGAGTGCATATACCATCGCATCCCACCTATTTTTATATCAAAAACAATACCAAGTGTGTGACAATGAATATATACGACGATATTTCGTGTTGTGCTCGCGAGCTCGTGTGCTTGTGTGCTAGTGTGCTTGTGTGCTTGTGTGCTAGTGTGCTTGTGTGCTTGTGTACTTAGCTTACGTGTAGAGTCCCCTTTAAATGCTGAGAGATGAACACTGCCCGTGCCAATGCATGAAGAGAGCCTGTGCCCAAGTCGTGCATGGTGGAAACGAATTGCTGCTAGGCCAGCGATCGCTTACGTTTATGCAATCAAATAACGCACGCCTGCCAATTAGTGTGCTGCTGATAGCTGATGGTAATGCAGATAAGCCACTATGGGCGACCACGCTAGGTGGGATTTACTTTGCGAGGAGGGGTTACTTTTTGGTTTTTTCTTTCTTATGCTGCTGTGATATCACTTCCAATTTAAACGCTGGAGGCTAACGTATTTTGTAGGATCGTTTGTTCACTCTTGAGCGTTTAATGTAGCATGTTAAACATAAACTTTTAACAATATTTTCACAATTTTAAAGATGTTTAAACGCCACAAGGCATTTTGTTTTTTCTATAGTATACTTTTTTTTTAAGTTTTTGGACTTAAAACGTAGTCGTATACCAAATAATGGACTCAGAAGATCAAATGTAATATATACACCCTAACCTAACCCAGCCCACCCCTTCATGAGCCTACGGAGGCCGGTGTAAAGCCATCTAAACACAGTAAGTGTGGCGTACGCGACATTGAGCTAATCGAGACAGCGGGCGCGTCTGTGATATAGTCTGGTGCAATTCTTGGTGCCGAATCACTGGGTGCAATCTCTGGGTGCAGTCAAAGGCGCAAAGGCGCAAAGGCGCAAAGGCGCAAAGGCGCAAAGGCGCAAAGGCGCAAAGGCGCTACGCGGCTATCGGCTCGATCTCGCGCCTGCATCCTCGTGTGCACAGCAGCAAGTCTTCACGCGGCCAGGCTACCATGGGTAGACACTGTACCGACGCCGACGCCGACGCCTACGCCACCGCCGTCGCTACCGCTTAATGAGCATTGACAAGGAAGGGAGCTATAAAATTAATTGTGCTTTTCTTGCTAGTGTAACACACCAGTTAAGATTTTGCCGCTCGCCACCCCGTCTTCCCCCCCCCCCCCCCCTCCCACTGTGCGCGCCCGCCGCGACATTAAAACTTAAATGATTTTATTCCGCCATGAAAATTTCACCATAGCATAACAAAATTAGTTTATGAAAGATATTACTACAAGCCATCTTTGGTGGAGGGCGTGGTGATTATTGCATTCCTTGTACAATTATTGTCGGACTTTTGAAAATAATTTCGCTACAGAGTGTAATGGGCTATGTATTAAAGTTAAGCAGAGTTTTTGTTTAGTGCCATTGCTGCGTTATACATATCATGGCATCTTTGTACTATCTGCTGGTATATATAAGTACAATTTCTTCGGCTTCTTGCTTCTTGCGCTGCCGCCCGCGGGACAGGATGTGCTCGGCGGAAAGAGGATGAATCTATGGCGCCTCCCGCTCTTCGCCGATCCATTCTGATTGATCGAGTTTACAAATCATCAATCAGAGGATTGTCTCAGCTCAACACCAACTTTTCAGATGACTTTCGATCATCTGGGTTTCCGCTTCCTTGTTTGTTTGTGTTCACCTCATTTCGTTGATCGGACGCCGCGAACGGGCGGGCGCCCCCCCCCCCCCCCATTCGCCCTAAGGGGGGGGGGGGCGGTCCCGGGGCCGATTGCCGAGCGTCGCGGGTTCGTTCGCTCAGATAAATACGTAGCTACATTCTCGAGCATATCTATCGCCGCAACAGCAATGAAATTAAATCTCATTCAGTTGTGTAAGCTTGGCGGCGGCGCTGGAGTCCACCGCGGCGGATCGCGATCAATACCTTATATCGGAGTCGCCTCGCTCACGTGTTTGTTTACAGTCTTCTGCGCGCACAATGAGAGACGAAAACAAAGGCAGCAGCCAGTGAAACTTTGGGTAAATAGCCAGCAATATGGTGTAATATGGTGTAATATGGGAAAGGAGCCGATGAGTTCGGTTTGGTGGGCGCGGGGTCTGGGGGAGGGGGAGGGGGGGCGGAAGAGTGCGACAGGGGTAGGTACACTGCACGAAAACGAAGCCAGGCGGCTTGGTAAAGTGCTCCAGGCACAGACGTAACTGAGTAGAAGAAACGATGGCGTGATGTATTGTGTACATGTATCACTTGCTGGCGCAGCATCCTAGCTCAGGCCGTCTGGCTGGTAGCTGCTAGCTTTAGACTCCGCGCTTTCGCCGGGATAGAAAGATGTTTACGAATGCAAGAGACAATTAACAAGTAATCTCTCTTGTAGTCGAGGCGGGGGCCCACAAGTTTGTTTTATCGATTCTCTTTTGTTTCTCCACATCGTTAATGGCTCCAAAACTCATTTCAGTACTGATTAAAACTTGGAATAAAACAAACAATGAATTAAAAGCTTATTAAAAGCACGGAAAAGAACATGAAAACTCGAAGCCAGCAAGCAACTCTTCCCCACTCCCAGTTGCTTACTCATTTGCTCTGGTTCCAACTTTGTATCAAGTTAATCCAAAAAAGAAAACACGGCTGGCAGTGGCCTGGCTGCCGGTGCCGATGCCGGTGCCGGTGCCCCACCACCCTCTGCCCACCCATTTGCTCGGGGGATACAACCGAAATCAGCACCCTTTAATAAACAATTCCAATCTTAAGGGCTTCAATATTAATGCAATATAACTTTTTATTTCGCAATAACTTTTTTGTGTTAAGAAAACGCTGACCATAGCGAAAATTATAAATTAGTTTTTCATTCACCATTTGTTCCTGGACATTTAAATAATATTTCATAACTATAATGGCGTTTTTGCCAGTTATTGCCAACAAAAATATGTAAATCAGCCGTTCCTTCCAAAAATCTCAGCCTGGCATTTTACGCGAACGGCCTTGAACATTGCGTCTATTCCAGTCCGCGTGACGCCTGAAATTTCAAGGTTAGGTGCGATGTGGGTGAAAGCTAGAGCGTCCGCTGAGAGAAAGTAAGCAGGCACCTCACATCAAGGCCATCGGGCACGGCACCTCCATCCAAGGCGTGTCTGCTGTCTGGCACGGCACCTCCACCCAAGTTTAGCCAGCTGCCAAACATGGCACCTCCACCTCAAGGCCATCGGACACGGCACCTCCACCCAAGGCTAGCGAGCACGGCACCACCACCGCCACACAACTCTTCGAATTGCACACTATGCCACAATAAATAAAAAGTCGCAACACGATTTTATCGGCAAAGTTTCATCGACCAATTAAATCCAATGGCTCTGCTTCTTTTTTTAATATCATATAAAATATCTAGAATGTGATTTTACTTTTTATCGATATCCGCCTTTATAAAATTTCCAAGGGCTCGAAATAATTGACATGGTAGAAGCAATTTCAGGCATGGCGAGCATTCCATGGTCCACACGTTGAAGGTGATTGTAAGTGCGAGATGCAAATGAGGCTGGTAATTCGTATCCAGCTATTTAGTGTCGTCAAGAGACGAGACGGAGACTGAACGAGGCGTCGGCGTCGGCGTCGGCGTCGGCGTCGGCGTCGGTGTTTACCTCTCATTACGCGTAACGGCGCGGGCGAGCGTCGCCGCCGAGTGGTGTTTAGATCTTGTTGTGTAGCGGCAAGTTGTGATGCTGCGTAGAGGGGGGGGGGGGATGGGGGAGTTTGGATGCTGCGGAGGGATGCGGGGAGGAAAATAGGCAACAAGGGATGAAAGCGCAAGCGTGCCGGCTCGGGGAAAGCCTAAAACAGGAAGTAGCGACGGCTGGAAGCTCAGTAGCGAACGATGGAGGCAGTCGTATACACAACACAACAACCGACGGCGAGTCGCCGGAGATCGACTAGACGCCGCGGCGCGCGATCTTATTCTCGCTAGTCGCGACGCCCGGCGCCCGGCGCCCGGCGCCCGGCAACATGCGATACACAAATATTGAACGGGATCACGATTTATTGCCGCACACACAAATGTGATGCCTTTTGTGCGGCTCATGCGACGATAATATATTGCTGTTTATTTCTTTTTGTAACTGAAAAATAAAGGGAAATATTAAAAACATTTTTTTAAAGTATGGACTTTTTTTTAATGTTTAATTGTTTGTACGTAGTGATCATTCGAGACGCAACAAAACAAGCATTCAGCTCACACGCATGTCTTCGTGCCGACGGCAATTCTTAGTTCCTGTGCAGCCACGATCTTATCAGCACGGCACCGCTGCTTATACTAAGCACGAGGCTGGGCTAGAGGTGGCCCAAATCTAAATTTAATGCTCCACGTCAATATTGTTTAACCTTATTGTTGTTCGCTCTCTGCTAACGCTATCCATTGCCTCCCTTACCCCCCTTTTTCCAGTCGGCACCCCGGCCCACGCCCCCCCCCCCCTCTCACGTGGCAGGGTGAACAGTGTACATGTATACATATGCTAGCCGCTGCCGTGCATCTAACTTACAGATAATATTATCGGGCACAACCCTACCACATGCTGAATTGTACTTATACTCAGCGCCTTGCCGTGCATCTAACTTACAGATAATATTATCGGGCACAACCCTACCACATGCTGAATTGTACTTATACTCAGCGCCTTGCCGTGCATCTAACTTACAGATAATATTATCGGGCACAACCCTACCACATGCTGAATTGTACTTATACTCAGCGCCTTGCCGTGCATCTAACTTACAGATAATATTATCGGGCACAACCCTACCACATGCTGAATTGTACTTATACTCAGCGCCTTGCCGTGCGGTGCTCAGAGGAGGAATTAAGTTGGGCAAGAGAGCCTGCGTCTATTTATTGGACGGTGTTAATGTAAGCTTTTAAAATGTTATTCTCTGGAGAATCGGGCTTAAAAAGCAAATTTTACATTTAGTGAGATTATTATGCAGCTTACACTTTATCCAATCGCGAAGCAAGCCGCCGCACAACTCGGAAACGGAGTGTGTGGTGTTGATTTTATACCGACTAGAACAATTATTTTTATTTTTTATGGCATAATATACCCTAATAGATCCGCAATAAACAAGCGTGGATTATTGCTGGTCCATTGGAAAAATTAAAACGGAAACGTATCTGGTTAATTGCTATTCATGTGTAAAAGGAGAATCGTATATTATCACTATATGCACATAATTGCCTCGTATGTCGCGTAGTGTACCGCATGGGTACCCGGCCGGTGGTGGGGGGGGGGGGGGGTTCGCTCGTGCTGGTCCCGCGATCGCTAGATGCCGACTGCCGAGTGCCGACTGGCAAATCTCTTGCATGTATGGAAGCTGTGTATATGGAATGAGCCGATGCTAATTGAGAGTGTTTATTATTTATATCCATGTGTACGTATAAATGTAATGCTTTTGTGTTGAGAGCGAACACAGCTTGGCAAGTCCGCGAACGAAACGCGCGCGAAATGAGCACGAGGACGACCGCGTTCTTACACTCATTGAAAATGAACGCTTTCAAGCATATTCGGTGCGGTGACCTAGTGGTTCGCTTCCCGCCGAAACGCTTTAATCGCAGACTGGTAAGAAATTCGGCGAAGATTCACCTCGTGACCTCATCCGCACCCCCACCCCCTCTCGGTCCATTTCCCTGACCCATGATCGCCCTACCCTCGGCCTCCCCGCCTCCCCTCGCTACACTCACTCTCACCACTCTCTCCACTCTCCAGCGATCTTCGCGCCGGCTCCGGCGCTGGCCACTTGATTAACGCTTGGAGTGGCCCGACTAAATCTCTCCATAATGAACTCGTCGCGTTTCGTTGGCCTCTGATCGCCCCCCCCCCCCCCCACCCCAGTGCCAGGTTGCCGCGTGTTGTTGTTAATGCCCTGCTAATGTTGTGATCGAGCCGCGAGATATCAGAAGATGAACCGCTTCCGTGCGGTGGAGGTGCCGGGTATTGGATTTTGCTGCTGTTGTAAGCGTTGTTCGTTAATTTGCTTCAAATGGCTCTAATTGATTTGTAAATGTTATTCAATGCGTGCAGAAGGACGCGTTTGAATAAGTCTCGGTGTTGCCGGATATTTGGCTCGTCGCACGACATTCAATTTTAAGCCGGATTGTTATTTTCATAAAATATTTGCAAGTGGAATCTAGTGTTCCTACATTTGCATGCGTTTTCCTACGGATTCCGATTACTTTGAGAGAATGAGGGAAGGCCTTGTATATAATCAAATATTTTCAGTAGGTGCCCACTCTAATCGCTTTACTTCTATAAAAAGACAAACCCTAAATAATTCGATGTTTATCTTCCCTCGAATCGATACAAATGTTACGCTCATTATCCCATGTTGTATACCATAATTGATAAACGAGCAACTTGCAACGAAACAACAATTTTCCCAGCACTTTTCGAGCGCGCCTCGATTTGCACAGCCCCCCCCCCCCCCCTCACCAGGCCCATTTCCATTCCGAATCCCGTAGCCGGATGCGTAGCGTGCCATTTATGGGTGCGGTCAGCACGCCATGAAATTATTTGTTGATCAATTCGTCTCGCTTCCCATCCCGCTTCAACAATGGGGAATTATTGTCATATTCCGTGCGTCCTTGCAGCCGCCGACCGACCAACATTTCCTCCAACACGTTGCTCATCGCTGCTAAGTGTAAATCATCTGCACTGCAACACCCCGACATGCCCTTTATTCAATTGAACGAACGATACTACATGACGCATACCACTAACTTATTCAATTAACGGGTGTTTCCGGGAACAAAAAGATAAAAATGTGTGTATTGATTTCACTATTATCGTTGACTTAGTGGCCGTAACTTATTCATCTTAATCTTTTAGTAATCTGTGAATATATTGCAATACATAGCATATTTTTTATTATTTTCGTTATCATGTTTGTATATTATTATACAATAATGTGACCTTTCAAACGTAGATACCATTTTTCTGCACTGAAATCAGTCCAATAATAATTATTCAAATTCCGCATTCTACTATTGACTTGGCTTTGCGTTAGACTGGCCTGTGGGAAAGCTTGCCTCGCCGCCTTCGGAGCCAATAAGGTTTGTACTTTAGAAATTTCGTACCTAATACTCGCAAGTCACGCAGCCTTCCACAGCCCGCTAGGCACAAGCCTAGCCAGGCAGCCAGGTAGAGAATACCTCGCGGCAGGCGTGGTAAATGTATGCGAGGAGTTTTCCGGGCAAATTCACCCCAATACCCTACATAGCCTACTACCCTCGCAACGACCTATTTAGGTTCGGACAAATTGCAGGCATCCGCCATTTTAACGATCCTAATCTTAGAACGATGTTGTTGGCATGTTGATATGTTGTCGTTGTTCTTGTTGTGTTTTGTTTGTTTGTTTGTTTGCTTGTTTGTTTGTTGTTATGGTTGTGTATTGCTTTTTATCTTTTTATTTTTTTGTCGAAGAAATAAACATACAGTGGCGTGGCCATACAGTGAAGAACAATGTTGTAGGCTACACTCTAGGATTAATTTGGGGTTACATTGCACAGTTTTTTCACTAGGACACCGATATACATTGGCTCGTATTGGCCATTAGATTGCATGAAGGGTGAGTAAAAAATGTTCTATGTGTCTTGGTTTTTATTTGTTTGTTTTTTATTTTATTTTATTTAAACCTTAATAAAAATATAGCTAGGCGTAGTCACCCACTTACAAAAGATGTTTACCTCGCAAAATAAGTATACATAAGTTACATAAGGTTCGTAAGGCAATTCACTGTCCGGTGGCTGCGACGAGCACAAACACAGATATTCAGAACAGATACAGCACAGACACAGATTTTTCTCACAGACACAGCACAGACACAGTACAGACACAGCACAGACACAGCACAGATACAGCACAGACTCAGCACAGATACAGCACAGACACAGCACAGACACAGCACAGACACAGCACAGACACAGCACAGACACAGCACAGACACAGCACAGACACAGCACAGACACAGTACAGACACAGCACAGACACAGCACAGACACAGCACAGACACAGTACAGACACAGCACAGACACAGTACAGACACAGCACAGACACAGCACAGACACAGCACAGATACAGCACAGATATAGCACAGACACAGCACAGACACAGCACAGACACAGATTTTTCTCACAGACACAGCACAGATACAGCACAGACTCAGCACAGACACAGCACAGACACAGCACAGACACAGTACAGACACAGCACAGACACAGCACAGATACAGCACAGATACAGCACAGATACAGCACAGACACAGCACAGACACAGCACAGACACAGTACAGACACAGCACAGATATAGCACAGACACAGCACAGACACAGCACAGACACAGCACAGACACAGCACAGATACAGCACAGACACAGCACAGACACAGCACAGATACAGCACAGACACAGCACAGACACAGCACAGACACAGCACAGACACAGCACAGACACAGTACAGATACAGTACAGACACAGCACAGACACAGCACAGACACAGCACAGACACAGCACAGATACAGCACAGATACAGCACAGATACAGCACAGACTCAGCACAGACACAGCACAGACACAGCACAGACACAGCACAGACACAGTACAGACACAGCACAGACACAGCACAGACACAGCACAGACACAGCACAGACACAGCACAGACACAGCACAGACACAGCACAGACACAGTACAGACACAGCACAGACACAGCACAGACACAGCACAGACACAGCACAGACACAGCACAGATACAGCACAGACACAGCACAGATATAGCACAGACACAGCACAGATACAGCACAGACACAGTACAGATACATCACAGACACAGTACAGATACAGCACAGACACAGCACAGACACAGCACAGACACAGTACAGATACAGTACAGACACAGCACAGACACAGCACAGACACAGCACAGACACAGCACAGATACAGCACAGATACAGCACAGATACAGCACAGACACAGCACAGACACAGCACAGACACAGCACAGACACAGTACAGATACAGTACAGACACAGCACAGACACAGCACAGACACAGCACAGACACAGCACAGATACAGCACAGATACAGCACAGATACAGCACAGACTCAGCACAGACACAGCACAGACACAGCACAGACACAGCACAGACACAGCACAGACACAGCACAGACACAGTACAGACACAGCACAGACACAGCACAGACACAGCACAGACACAGCACAGACACAGCACAGACACAGCACAGACACAGCACAGACACAGTACAGACACAGCACAGACACAGCACAGACACAGCACAGACACAGCACAGACACAGCACAGATACAGCACAGACACAGCACAGATATAGCACAGACACAGCACAGATACAGCACAGACACAGTACAGATACATCACAGACACAGCACAGACACAGCACAGACACAGCACAGACACAGCACAGATATAGCACAGACACAGCACAGATACAGCACAGACACAGCACAGACACAGCACAGATACAGCACAGATATAGCACAGACACAGCACAGACACAGCACAGATACAGCACAGATATAGCACAGACACAGCACAGACACAGCACAGATACAGCACAGCACAGACACAGACACAGCACAGATACAGCACAGATACATCACAGACACAGCACAGACACAGCACAGACACAGCACAGATACAGCACAGACACAGCACAGATATAGCACAGACACAGCACAGATACAGCACAGACACAGCACAGACACAGCACAGACACAGCACAGACACAGCACAGATACAGCACAGACACAGCACAGACACAGCACAGACACAGCACAGACACAGCACAGATACAGCACAGACACAGCACAGATATAGCACAGACACAGCACAGATACAGCACAGACACAGTACAGATACAGCACAGACACAGCACAGATACAGCACAGATATAGCACAGACACAGCACAGACACAGCACAGACACAGCACAGACACAGCACAGATACAGCACAGACACAGTACAGATACAGCACAGACACAGCACAGATATAGCACAGACACAGCACAGATACAGCACAGACACAGTACAGATACAGCACAGACACAGCACAGATACAGCACAGACACAGCACAGACACAGCACAGATACAGCACAGATATAGCACAGACACAGCACAGACACAGCACAGACACAGCACAGACACAGTACAGATACATCACAGACACAGCACAGATACAGCACAGACACAGCACAGATACAGCACAGACACAGCACAGACACAGCACAGACACAGCACAGACACAGCACAGATACAGCACAGACACAGCACAGACACAGCACAGATACAGCACAGACAAAGCACAGATACAGCACAGACACAGCACAGACACAGCACAGACACAGCACAGACACAGCACAGATACAGCACAGACACAGCACAGATATAGCACAGACACAGCACAGACACAGTACAGATACAGCACAGATACAGCACAGACACAGCACAGACACAGCACAGACACAGCACAGACACAGCACAGACACAGCACAGACACAGCACAGACACAGCACAGACACAGCACAGACACAGCACAGACACAGTACAGACACAGTACAGACACAGCACAGACACAGCACAGACACAGTACAGACACAGCACAGACACAGCACAGACACAGCACAGACACAGTACAGACACAGTACAGACACAGCACAGACACAGCACAGACACAGTACAGACACAGCACAGACACAGCACAGACACAGCACAGACACAGCACAGACACAGTACAGACACAGCACAGACACAGCACAGACACAGTACAGACACAGCACAGACACAGCACAGACACAGCACAGACACAGCACAGACACAGCACAGATACAGCACAGACACAGCACAGACACAGCACAGACAAAGCACAGACACAGCACAGACACAGCACAGACACAGCACAGACACAGCACAGATACAGCACAGACACAGCACAGACACAGCACAGACACAGTACAGACACAGTACAGACACAGCACAGACACAGCACAGACACAGTACAGACACAGCACAGACACAGCACAGACACAGCACAGACACAGCACAGACACAGCACAGCACAGACACAGTACAGACACAGCACAGACACAGCACAGACACAGTACAGACACAGCACAGACACAGCACAGATACAGCACAGACACAGCACAGACACAGCACAGACACAGCACAGATACAGCACAGATACAGCACAGACACAGCACAGACACAGCACAGACACAGCACAGACACAGCACAGACACAGCACAGATACAACACAGACACAGTACAGACACAGCACAGACACAGTACAGACACAGCACAGACACAGCACAGACACAGCACAGACACAGCACAGACACAGCACAGCACAGACACAGTACAGACACAGTACAGACACAGCACAGACACAGCACAGACTCAGCACAGACACAGTACAGACACAGTACAGACACAGCACAGACACAGCACAGACACAGCACAGACACAGCACAGACACAGTACAGACACAGCACAGATACAGCACAGATACAGCACAGACAAAGCACAGACAAAGCACAGACACAGCACAGACAAAGCACAGACTCAGCACAGACACAGTACAGATCCGGCCACCAACTGCGACTCGATCATACGCTGCGATTTTTAAGGTGACACGAACACGATACTGTTTGCTTTGCGCTTCTTAAAATACATTAGTGAACAATCCCGAGACAAGTTACTAGTTAACCCTAGCTTCCTCGCCCGTCACAGTTGTAAAGTTCTAATAGAGTCTAGTACTAATGGGTGGGAACATGGAAAGAGTTAGCTGCGGAGCTAGAAGATTCGCTCGAGATAAATTAGTGACACCGTACCGTAGCGTGCAGCTATGTGCCTTCATAACCGCGACTGTATGAGACTGTATGAGACTGTATGAGACTGTATGAGACTGTATGAGACTGTATGAACACTCGAGGAGCAGGGCCAGAGCGGCTCAGAAAGCATCACGCGCTCGACACTAGATATAGCATACACCTCAGTTGGAATACCGCTAACGTATTCTCATTGTCGCATTTGCGTACACATAATTAAATGCTCTCCATCATTTTGGGGAGCCGCTGAAAAGTCGCGGTTTACTGATTGATAGATGCCATTTCGCGTATTGTTCAAGACGCTATATAGACTTTAGTTGGTTGCGATAATGCTCAGTGTACTAAGAGAGACGGAATGAGAGGGTTGGCTGAGAGAGGGGTGGGGGTTGGCGAGGGAGTGAAAGTGCAGTAGGAAAGCGGGGTATATACTGTAGGCTCTCCACCAGAATTTGCATCCATCCAGCCTCATTGGTACGGTCTACCGTAGCGATTACATCTTCTTTCAAAATCATTCCAATGACTTATGGCGGACTTTTCTTCCTTTGCCCGTAGAAAATGATCGGGGTAGAAGGTCATTGTTTAAATTTATTGCGCTGGATAAATTGGGGTTGGAACAGTTCACAAGTGTTTATTCCCAAACTGGTGGGTCAGCAGAACAGCGAGATGCGAGATGCGAGAATTGTTTTTGTTTTATTGGTTTTGAGCGAAATGGAATCTTATCAGATGAACCGGCCAAGATCAATGCGCCATCGTTTGGATCGTTTCGATCGTTTGGCGTCACCCGCGAACCCCGTTTTTTGAACATTAACAACACCAATAAAAAGGAGTCTCCTTGCCTATAATTTGACCGTTACGGTTCGAGTTTTGTCTCGACAATATTATCTCACTCTTAAACGGTAACGCAGGAATCGCCTCTGAAAACTGAACGCTCGGAAAATTCTCTGCTCTTTCTTCATCTCACGTTTATCATGTTTCTACGCTTTTTGTCAGAATGTCTCTTCTTTTGAAAAGTATAAGTTCGCCGGAAAAGTCGGTAAAGCGGATGGTAAACCAAAATGGTATTTAGTCTTTGGGCATTTCCTGTTTGGGAATGAAATGAAAACGTGATTTCATTTTCAAGCAAGTCTTCCGATTTTTCCTCTCTTATTTCACAAAGCGAGAATAATGTACATCGTACAGCTTGTTTCGGAAGCGAGGAAGCGAGGAAGCGAGGAAGCGAGGAAGGAAGCGAAGGTTCGCCGGGGATGTGGCTTGTAGACGCGCGAAACTGATGAAGGAAATCAACTCAATAATAGGATTTGCTTTCTCAACTAGCTCACGACTGGTGACTCGGGATGCTGTAGCTAGGAGATGATGCACTACACGACTCGGGGATTGCAATAAGCATCGCAGGTGGCACCGCTCCCAGGATTTATCACCTTGTTGAGTGGAGCTAAATTAATGAACGGCCTATTTGCATTTGTGGGCATGCGTCTAGGAGAACACACAGCATGGCGATAAATTGATGAATGTTTGCAAATTAAGGCGTCACAGTCTTGCATGCTCTCGCTGTGGTCAAAGACTTTGCTGGCAAGTTCGCTGGAATCCCCACACCCCGGCCTCTGCCCACACAGGGCAGCGATCGTCCTCCGTACATTTAGTTTAATTCCACATCCCCCATCTATCTCATCCGTTCCACTGGAAACTAACAAAAAAATAGCTGTTAAATGAAAATCGCCTAAAGCGGTTACGTAATGCTTAATTTCTCTTTTATGGTAAGAGACAGTTCAATTTCCTCTCATATTTAAATGTATCCGTACGTTCAGCAGAGGGTTGTTTTTCATATTATTTTTATCATTTTCTCATTGCTACGCCGCATGCAAGTGTGCTTCATTGGGGCCCGAGGCATTGTTTCGTCAGTGAACCAAGCTAGAGACCTAACGTCTGTCACTACCTATATGTATCCAGTCAGCTGCTGGCTGGCTGGCTGCCTGGCTGGCTGGCTTCTTTACCAAAACACTCTACCAAGTGCACATTCATGGGCTGGATAAATGGGTGGCTAGCAAGGGGTGGCATGCCCGTCGTGTTACCAGGCTACCGTTGCTGTGTTACCGTGTAGCTGTGTTACCGTCGACGTCAGGGTGGTTAGGTCCGATGCCCGCTGCTCTTTGTGTCTCTCGGCAGACATGTTACGCCGCGATACACTCAATTACAACGTGCTTGTGTTTTTTTATCTCTTTGTAAATGATAAGTTAATTCACTCACTCATAATCAATTTACTGGCGATGGGTATTCTTTGTTTTATGTTTTTTCCTAATTCGTGTGTACTGTGTGCGTGTGATTATGGCTAAGCTCAATTAGTCTTTGAGAACTGCGTGCGCTTAACGCATGTATCGTAACTGTGCGTGGCGTATGCTAAAGCCTTCCGCTTCCGAAATAAATACCTTGTTTTTTTGTTGCCTTTGGGGAAAATCTACGAATCGGAATTGTCTTGTATACATAGAGTTTGTGTGTTTTATATTTTCTGTTTTGTTTAGCTCTACTTTATTTTCAACGACTTTTTCGTGCAATCGATATAATGATATTGTTTGTTGTAACTCTGCTAGAAGAAGTATTTGTCTGACTAGATCCGAAAGCCTGTGAAGACACGAAAGTAATTGATGGCGTCAATTTATTCTTTATCATTTGGGTAATTAAAATTAACAATGGAACGCTCACGATTCTTTTTTTGTTTACTGTGAATTGTTACGTCATTTCAAGATTTTGAAACGTACAATCTTTAGAGAAAAACAAATCCAATTAATTAATTTCGCTGACAAGCATTATTAATGAAAACCCAGGCTGGATGTCCGTTCGTATACATATCGGAGTGTATCTCCTGGCAAGTGTTGCCGATAAGCGGAGCTACCCGGCGCGGCCCGGCGCGGACGACGTTGGCAAATCCTCTGCTTATCGAGCCCGTGACGATGTATTACGGGGCTAACAAATCCTGGGGGAGAAATGTCTTCTCGCTCAGAGGTCGAGGGGAGCGGTGCCAACTGCCAATGGAGTCCGCCATCCACCTTCAGGCCTCCAGGCCTCCCGGCCTCCAGGCCTCCAGACCTCCAGGCCTCCAGGCCTCCAAGCCTCCAGGCCTTCAAGCCTCCATGCCTTCAGGCCTCCTGGCCTCCAGGCCTCCAGACCTCCAGGTCTCCAGGCCTCCAGGCCTCCAAGCCTCCAGGCCTCCAGGCCTCCAAGCCTCCAGGCCACCAGGCCTTCAAGCCTCCAAGCCTCCAGGCCTCCAAGCCTCCAGACCTCCAGACCTCCAGGCCTCCAGGCCTCCAGGCTTCCAGGCCTCCAGGCCTCCAAGCCTCCAGACCTCCAGGCCTCCAGGCCTCCAAGCCTCTAAGCCTGGGGGCACGCCGAGGCAATCAACTTCAATCGCTGGGGTGAAAGATCGTGTATTGCTCTATGCCCATTAGAAGGGTTTTATTTCTTGAATGCATTCTTTCCTGTTGGCACGCTTTCCCTAAGGAAAACATGTCAACAAACTTAGCTGCCGCAAATTAGTTTCTTAACGCCGGCTGATTCGCCGTGCATTTACAGTTTTGCTTCACGAAATTGGGAATTTAAAAAGAATACCAGCGTGACGTTACATTGGTGGCAGCGTGACGTTACATTGGTGGCAGCGTGACGTTACATTGGTGGCAGCGTGACGTTACTTTGGTGGCAGCGTGACGTTACATTGGTGGCAGCGTGACGTTACTTTGGTGGCAGCGTGACGTTACATTGGTGGCAGCGTGACGTTACATTGGTGGCAGCGTGACGTTACATTGGTGCCAGCGTGACGTTACTTTGGTGGCAGCGAGACGTTACATTGGTGGCAGCGTGACGTTACTTTGGTGGCAGCGTGGCGTTACATTGGTGGCAGCGTGACGTTACATTGGTGCCAGCGTGACGTTACTTTGGTGGCAGCGTGACGTTACATTGGTGCCAGCGTGACGTTACTTTGGTGCCATAAAGTGAGATTTACTCAAATTTTTTTAGTATGTCGTCAAATCGATCGCATGAAAACAATAGACGATGTGGAATGAAATCTCAAATGTCATGAGACCTTGACCGAAGTATATTGGTTAAAGCGGTGGATTTGGCGGTACAAGCGCTTTGTAATGGATGCCGTCAACGTTATTTCCGCATCTTCCCTTACCATAATTACAATACCGGCAATTATGCTGTGAGACTTGCGACAAGGGCCGTGCTTTGCAAAGCAACTGCGTTGCTCTGACCAGCCTACAGCCATCATCGCCCAGTGCCAGTAATGGATATCACAAACAGTGCTGTTTTCTTCAAGTTTGTTTGTAACAGTAGTTTTATTTTATCTTGTATACTATCTTTCGCGGGCGGGGGGGTGGATGTGTATTCGAATGTGTTTATTTACTTAACTGACTTGTAGCAGAGTGTCGAAGTTTACTTCAACTTGATAAATCAACAAAACTGTTCAAAGTTGAAGATTTTGGCATCTCTGTTGTTGTTCAATACAAGCGCGTGTACTTAATTATTGGTGAGATTGTTATAATAGCAAGCGATGGAACCATGTCTCGATGTGAGTGTTGTGCTGGCAAGTGCTGGAAGCTGGGAGAAGGAATTGTAGGCTTAAAACAGTGGCGCTGCCACAGTGGCGCGGACAACTTCTAACAATACGCGTTTATTTCTTTCAGGCGAAACTTGGTAGCTGTGGTGGGGGTATCACAGTACCAGCCATTGCTGCTGTACCGTCAGGTAAGTTGGTTACGCCACTGTTTCCTTGATCCATGCACTTGCGAGAGACCACTGCGATCTGGACTCAGCCATGAATCTGAAAAATGTTACCTCCTATGGCACTTGCTGACCCATTTATCTTCCACAACACAACGACATAATAATAAATTAAAGAATATTACATAAAATATCACTAAAATGTGACGGGTCAAAGCTTTAAAAAAAAGGCAATATAAGCCACCCTAAGCCTACTTTATTTGAGAATGCTCAGCAGAGTGAATTTAGGCATTCGCTGCATTGAGATGACGATCGAAAAGTTTAGTGCTGAAACTTTATTGCATTAAGTCGGATACATGTTGACTCAAAAGAATGCCTGAAATTGAGATGCCGCTTGTACTCTTTGGTGTATTCAGTGAAATAAGGAGATTTGCGATGATATTCACTAACTGATGGGTCTCGTAAAGCCTTCAATATATTTGTAACAAACAAGCATGGAAGTTGGGAACACGGAGTCTTGGTGTTTCCCCAAGTGAAAGTAGATAATTTAGCTTGTGTTGTTTACTAAAGTTTCAGTGGGTGGGTTGATGGAGCTTTGCAGGGGGGGGGGGGGGGGGTTGAGGGAGATGGGTACGTGAAATAGGGACAGGCTTTTGGGGTGGAAGGGGAAGATATTTCGAGGATCTCTTGCCATCAACAGCTAGATGCTCGGGAGATGCGACGGGACAGGGTAGCTGATAAATCGCGTCCTGGTTCGCTTCATTACACGCCAAGCTATAGGAAAATAGGCACAAGGGAAACAACTCGTGTATAGATATACTGTTGAACAGAAGGATACCGAAGGCTATAAGTATATAGATAGATAGATAGATAGATAGATAGATAGATAGATACGTATAGACTATATAGAGTAATATAGAGTGGTGCGGGAAAAACTGGTAGCGAAACAGCGCGCCCGATTATACATCGGAACATACAATATATACACCAGCCAATTTCATTTATAGTCTGCTAACTTGTAATTATTTATGATATATTTACAACTGTTTGTTTACCAGCGAAATGGGGAAGGAATACAGCTCATTAAGTTAAGCGTTTATAACTACCAGTTATAGTATGCGCTGGTGGGGCACGAATGATAATGACTATTTGCCCCTAAAAACTTTTCATACATCGATACTTCGTTTTCACAATGCCCAACTGTTTGCCAAGTGATGATACAGAAAACAAAGAACAGTTACTGCCAGCATTACCTTTCGAAATGGACGGCATGACTTTAGTGACATTCGCGGATGCTACGCAAGCCATGGAGAGTGTTGCAGGCAGGCAATGAACCTTGCCACGTTTCTTACACTTGCCAGCATCGCGCTCAAACATTTCTTCTTCCTTTCGTGAGGAGTTTTTGAAAAGTATGAAGATGGTTGGCGCGAAGGAACTGGGCGTTGTCGTGGCCCGCCGGTGGGGAGGGGGGGGGGGGCTATTAACATAACCCCTCGAAGCATATGGTGCGCCAGAGTGACAAATTACCCGCCGATCATTGGGCCGCCGAAGGGAAAGCCCTTCTTCTCGCGGCCTCCCGAGTCCCGACGCTCGAACGCGCGACACTTGAAAGGAAGGACGATGACACCTTTGAAGCAATTTCCTTGCAAATTAAAAATAAAATAAGAGTCTGCCACACAATAGAGGGAACGTTTTCTCCGTGCCATAAAATAATTATTATGAAAAAAGACGGATTTAATAATTATATGAAGATACTCTTGAATAGGCTATAAACATGAATTACATGAATGGTCATGTATCTTCTCCTTGACTTTTCTGTCCTACTTTATTATTCAAATAATGTTAGCGCCTTCGTGAACGCTAAAGTTGTCAAGATGCAGTGTTGCACCAATATGAAATCTGTGCATTGCGTCAAGTTCATTGAACGTTTGTTTCAATTTGAAGAATGCGAAAACCGTTTGAATTTTCCTCCAGTGTCAATAAACAGGTTCCCAATGCCTATTGCCTACAACCAATGCGAAAGGCAGGCTGAATGCAAAGGTCCCCCTGTCTAACTTTGCACGAAAACAACCCCGCTGCTTTATTGGCAGCGTTAAAAATGTACCAACTGTTTATATCCAAAATAAAAGGAATTTTTTCAACAACAGTGTGGCCCTCCACGAGATGAACAGGCGCTGACGTGCACAGAGCATTGATTGACTTCTTCTCTGGGGAATGTTTTGGATTGGACTTTCTCTACGAGCGCCGGACAGTCATGGGTTCCGGCTTTACATGTACTGGCATAACAGTGGTCAAATTAATGACACATCTTGTCATTCACCGAGTACAGGCTATCGGATAACACAAGCTCGAGTATTGCCAATGAGAGAGATCATTTGCCGCTGGAGAAGGAAAAAAATAAAACGATTTTCTCTCCCGTATCGGTGGCGAGCGACACAGCGACACAGCGATTTCCCTGGTATCGCCGAGCACACGAGCGAAGAGTGTTAACCCTATCACCATAGGCCTACTCAAATATTCAACTCTCTCACATACTATACTACACAAAATCTACCACCCCCTACCCCCCACCCCCCCTCCCACACGCACCCCATTTTCTAACTCCAATATTCGCAGTGACACGTAGAAATAATTAAAGCGGGAAACGCATGCCATGGGTTTCAGGAGGGGGGGGGGGGATGGTTGCCAGAGCAGCGGTGTGGGTGGGCCAGCACGGTTACGGCGGGCGGGGCGGGGGGGGGGGTATAGCTTTCATCTCACCTCACAGTCCATTCAGTCTAATCGAAAGGGACGCTGGAAAGACTATTCGGAAAAGTGTGGGCTTGAACCGATTTTCTATTATCCTATATCGACTCATTACGGGACCGGGCCTGAGCCGGCAATGTTCGCTGTTACGCCGCGCCATTTAGAATTAGCCTTGCCACCTCTAATTTGATCAGCAAGAAGCGTCGTGTTGTAGGCGACACGCGGTACGCACTACTCACTGCGCTTACGCACTACGCTTTACACATTACGCATTACGCATTACGCATTACGCAGGGGCGAGTCTGTTACAGGATGGCTTTGGAAATTGTTTGCTTGTACATTTTTGTGGATCAACGAGTTGGTCCCTGTTAAGAATTTTCATAAATTATCGAATTTATTGGATCAATTGAGCTGCAGTATACACGAACAATTAATCTTGAATAAGTTGTGCGAAGCATCATTTGTTCAAGTTATTCGCGTTATTAAAGCATTTGTACTATATACCACGGGTTTCATATTTATGTTTTGACAAAGTAAAAAAGCGAGCAAAAAGCTGGAAAATATCAACCTGTGGCATTTTAACAAAATACCAATTTTTTCGGGTGTGTATTGTGTATCATAGTGGCATTTCACCTTTAAAATGTTCCTTTTGCTTTCGTTTTTATTTACTGGAGAGGAAAATTGAGCATATTTTGTGAAAGTCTTTTTCCGTTTCCGCCGAGCTTCATCCAGTCAGAGAGGACTGAGTCCTCGTTTTTTATTCCTTATCACTTTATAAACAAGCAAACCAAAACATTTCACCCCCGATTAACTTTTATTCGTTGACACCTGCATCAAAATATTGGCTCTGTGACAACGTTTTCTACCTTTATACAGAGCATAATGCTACTAAGCGCATTTGACATTTTGTCCAGAAAATGAAAATAAACACCTGGAAAAGGTTCTTCATTGTTTACTATTCACATTACATTTTGTTATGTCTAGGCTTGCACGTAGACTAGGAACGTAGCCACTACGTTTGTACTATAATAACGTTCCATTTATGTCAGTTGAACACAATATATTCCTGCTCAGACAGCGTAGAATTCGGATTTCAAAAGAGCGGTGGAGGTGCCGTATTATCAACTTTGCTACGATCGAACGGAACCCAATTGCGGAGAAGTTCGTGGCTCTCTATCATCATCGCACTGATTTATATTATATTATTATACCATTATCTACCTAAATTTACGTTCTACCATTGTCGCTATTGACCTCGTATTTGTGTTTATAACTTGAAACAATATCTTGGTTGGTTTAATTGCCTTGCAATTCATAAACGTGGGAGCTTTGTTATTTGCCGTGTTGGCTTTCGCATTATCTCTGAATATTTTGACAGAACGCTTTATGAAGTTTCGTGTACGTGAAAGTGCAATCTGAACCGCCACCGCCGCCGCCGCCGCCACCTCAACCTCACATAAACGGAGCCAAAGCAACTTAAGACGCAAACGGGAACAGGAACAGTGATGCCGTGGGAAGAGGTTGGGGAATGGGGAGGAAACGAGAAAACCTTGGGGCATTTTGTATAATTGTCTTGCGATTTATTAAGAAGTCAAACAGCGAGGCACAATTTGCACAGCAATGTTGGAGCACAATTTTAGGGGTTTGGAAAGCGTTGATCGTTTTTGGATGAAAACAGCTATATATACTTATATATACATCAACTAATCAACTGTGTTGAAATTTTCTTGGCGGTCTTATTTTGTTCGAAGTTCGAACGAATCGAAGTGACGTTCTCATTAATTCTGCTATTGCGTATAACGGCTTAAATTTAAAAGAGCTCCATTTTTATGGGCCTTGTTTCCGAGGCCGCTCACCGCTCACCGCCCCCTCGCGTATCAACATTTGCGATGGGGTGCATAAGATTGAAAATAACGTGTGCTAAAATATACGATTGTAACATTTTTAATTTAGTCTTTTTTTGATTTGCGTATAACAAGAAAAACTTTTTTCAATTATTGTTCTCAATAAACTTAAACAAACACTGTCTATTCTGATTAGTAGTTACGAAATGACGGTCAAAAAATTTCCATACGCGTTCGCATACACCCTGGCGGGTTAAAATGTAAGAAAAATATTTTACCGGAAGAACAGTATACACATTAAAAGCGAGGTACTTTCTAGAATTCATATCTATTTGCATTTTCCGTGGTGTGTTGGAGTTTAAATATGCAGCGCTGAGTTAGACGAATACTGAATGCTATGGGCTGGGTAGATGCTAAAGCAAAGGCCCTTTCAAACCGATCTGATTTAAGTAAATAATACTATTGTTTACCGTCACTCAATGCGCTGTATATACTATAGATTTGCGTGTTCAGAGATTTTACTTAAAGTTTCGGTTTAATCCAATACCGAATTGAAGGCTCCACTCATCTATTCATCCATCCCCTGTGCCTTCCCCCCCCCCCCCCCACCCACGCAATCCACTCGCACCCCCTTCCCAACGATCTGCCCGTATGCCCTGTTTGTCTTGCTAGATTATGCGTAAAGCCTGGTGCCTCGCTAAAATGCTGGAAACTTTATAAAGAAATTTAGACAGTTTTTTTCTTTTATTGTAAAAAATCGTATCTACTTTGTTTGTTGCTTTTTGAAAGACATAGAATATTCTCCCCGGCATGCCGCAAAAAGAGGCGGGCCATCGTTCTGCCAAGCAAGCGAAATCAGTTGGTGGGCACCTTATTGCATAAATGTAAAATAAAAGTGTGATGTGCGCGGTGCTTGCTGCTACAGCACAAATAACAATTCGCGATCAAATTGTATCGCGTCGCTACATGTGCTGGCTCAAATCTCTATCGACTTCAGATAATTGTCAAACGTTCCTCCCCCCCCCCCCCCCCACCCCGTACCTAGCCGTGCCGCGGGGGTGGGGGTGGACGGGGGGCGGAGGTGGGAGGTAATGGGGCGAGGGTCCGCGGTGGCTCTCCTTTTCCCTACAGACGCGACATAATTCCTGCGATATTTGCTGTTTTCTGCCATCCCTGCATTCTTTCGCGCCCTTTCCTCCCCCACCCACTCCCGCCCCTCCTGCCCCTCCAAAAACCCACCCCCTTTTCACTCTACTCGCTGCTTTTTCATACATACCCACACCATTCGCGAGTTTTTTTTTTCTCTCTCTCTCTCTCTTCTTCTCTGAAAAGCCTCGCCGATTGTAAACAGTTGCGAACGTCAGCTTCATAGGCTGGATAGAGTTTTTCTCCACTGCTTTTCATACTCCCCTTATTGACCGGGAGCGCAGTCCAAGCAGTAAACAAGAAGCTGGCTGCTTGGGGGAGGGGGGTGCCTGTGCAGGGTCATCAGTCGGGTCATTCCTTTAACGACTGCTGCTTGTTTTCCTCCTGGGCATTGTCTATCTCACTCTTTTGCCCCGGTAACGCATACAGTTTCTTCTTATTGTGGATAGCCTATCGTATATATATCGGGCCTTCGAAATTCCGACTCAATTACGAAAACTTCTTGTCCAAAGTAAACCAATGGCCAATCATTTGTTTCATTTGAAATGATTGTTGGAGTTTTGTGAGCTTCTCGACAATTCCCTTCTCCTCTGGTCGCCTAAGAAGCCCGGGGACGCCGCGGCTGATCGAGTCGAGAGAAAAGCGCGCTCAGAGGCGACGTCGAGTCAAATATTCAACGTGCGTGAATTTCGTGCAGTCGCCACTCGCCAAATCGCCACTCGCCAAATCGCTACTCGCCAAATCGCCACTCGCAATTAACAAGCAGATTTCACCGGTGCGCGGCGCTGCGCTTTCCGACCGCCGTGATTTTATTTTCCTATCTCGCCTTTAATCTTACCTACGTACTAAATTGTGATTATACTTTCCAAGTTTGGCCAGCGAGAGCGGTGCCCCTGGACCAGCGGCGGACCTGCTTGAGTGCCGCGGGTGGGTGCTCGTGATTTGTGGACTCGCTGGTGTACCGCGGCCTGCAGCATGCACAGGGGCAGGGGCAGGGGCGCCGGCAGGGGCACCCAAAGCAGAGCGGCAATGTGTCTCGTCTATCTACTTCCTCTGGGTGTTGCTGCGGCCGCGGGCATGACCACCGGATGTTGTATGTAGCCCTAGCGTGTGCGTGTGTGTGTGCGTGTGTGTGTGTGAGTATGTGTGTGTGTGCATGCAACCCCCCCCCCCTCCCCCCCGTGCCGCCACCGACACCAACACCCCTCGCCAACACCGCCAATGCTATGTCAAGAAGCTGTGTATACCCTCATAGCTTCGCGTCCGGCGACTTCACCGACTTCACCGACTTCACCGATTTCTCGATTGGATTCCGGCCAGAAAATCACACATTTATTCCGATAATCCTTATATATAGAACATACCACACTTCAGTTCGTTCTCCATCCTTTTTCATCTCACCCCTCATCCGATCCGCTATTTCATCCAGCGGTGGGTCTGCACTCTGCTGCCTGCGTCGCGGTGACCACAACCTTACAATACACCCAAACCAGCAATTTTCATTTACATTTTCCCATGGCTAGATTGGAGATTGTTCCCTGTTGTATTAACGACGTCGCATATTTTCATTGTGGTGAAACATGACCCGACCAATCGGCAATTTTAAATGTTAAGCTGGAGATGTATTTCGTTTATTTCCCCTTTCTCCCCTGTGACTCTTTACTCGCGGCCCCCCGGGACGGCTCGCTCGACTCGCAGTTTTCCACTTTTATAATGTAGATTGTAGTGGTGCATGGAACTGCCGGGCAAGTGTGTCGCCGTCACCACCTCCGCCTCCGCCTCCGCCTCCGCCTCCGCCTCCGCCTCCGCCTCCACGCCTAACTCGACAATTCATCTCGGTCGGAGAATGCTCCAGCAGATTATTTCCACCGAAGCCGCTGTAGTATGGTTGTATCCCAGCAGCGTTTCTCCCTCTCTCACCTCCGTTCCTGGACTTGCGGCGCGGCGCGGCACCACCGCTATATCTGCACATATCTCGCTCGTTTGCTTGTTTTTATCGTTATGTTAAGTGGATACATGCACAAGCACGCCGCACGAAAACTTTCGTCAATCCGCAAATTATCGGTCTTGGCACTCGTGGTCGCAAGAACTGTCACGGACACACACTCGCCACATAAACAAACGCGGTGTTGGTTTTGCATACGAAGTAGGCAAATATCTACCCTTTGAAAGTATGCGTCCGCCGCGTTTTCGCCTCGTCGTTTTCCTCGCCGATTTTCCTCGACGCTTTTCCTCGACGCTTTTCCTCGTCGTTCGCCCATTCACTTGTGTTTTTCTCGCGAGCGCCGGAGCAGCGGATGGAGCAGCCAACTCGTCAGCAGCAACGTTGTGTGCCCCGGGCTATGGCGGCCAGGAATGGATCTATGATTAGAAGAGTATATGCAGCTTTCTTGAACCAACTCTTCTACTTACTAATTAAAATGGGCTACAATATGCAAAGATATGAATCAGACAGGCAGGCAGGCAGGCAGGCAGGCAGGCAGGCAGTGTAGTTCGCGACGCCTGATTAGGAATCGGAGCGGAATAACAGTAGGACGGAGAAATGGAGGACGGAGAAATGGAGGACGGAGAAGAGAGTACCAGAGGGATGCTAGTAGGCGCTGTACGGCGTACACTAGAATTACGATTTCGGTGTAACTGCCTTCATCTTTCAAGTCACATCTAAATAAGTGATGCTTCAGCTAAGATGTACAGTCTACGTCAGACTAATGTGTTGCGAGCTGCTGCAGAGATATGTTTTGCTGTGCGTCAGGGTACCACGGGCGTGTTATCTGCATTTGTGTCTTGATATTATTTTGTCACAAGTATAATATTATAATCGTTTTGCGGCTGAAGCTGTTCAAAATGATTCTTCCACGCAGTATAATGGGCTGCTTTCCAGCCTTGTAGCTTTTATCAGAACTAATTACTGGAGGAATGACAGGAAATTATTTTACTCGTCGCGGAGTAAAATGTCAAGCTATGGGATGGAGATGTGGAGAGGCAACGCAGATCGTAGCCGCCGCTGATGGAGCTGGAGCTGGAAGAAAGGCTTCACGGGCACGCCGACCAGGATATCATTATACGCGGAGTCCATGACTTCCCTGCCGAGATAACCAGAAGTGCAACGTGGTTCAGTGCTCTGATAAATCCGTTACCATGTTCGCATGCAATTGCTGACCAAGTTTGTCTTTTTCTTTTATAACGTGTCATTTTTTTTGTTGCATTTTTCGAATTATGGGTTACTTGTAGATCATTGTATCTTTTACACTTTTACACTCATACGTGTGAGCGTGAGTTTTCTAGTTCCCTCTCAACCTTTCGTATGCTCTCCTTTCATGGCTCGATTTTTTGAGCAGCCAAGCCAAGGCACTAGAAATACTCGCGCATTTCGAAGTCTACAGCTGATATTTGATGAGTGTATCAAATCGACGTGGTTGCACGAGTGTATCTATTATGCATGCGCTAGATAGCATCAGTTATTCTTAACTCGATAATTATATAAGAACCATCCCTTCCACATAATTCAGGCAGTGCCGCCAACAGCACCGAATGACAAGGCAGGCAGGCAAGCTTGGCGTGTTGTGTGCAGTGTACTGATACACCATTCAAATATTAAGTATGTTTTCGGGTTCCGAACTAAATGCTCGGCTGAACGTATATTTATGCAATAAAATATGCACAAAGTGAGCGCTATGACACCAACCTTTAACAGGGCGCTTGCCCCTCAACTATCCCAGCTCGAAACCCCTTCAAATGAAACGATTATTAAAACATAAGGCAGCTTTTGTTTTGAAACGGATGGAATGGCACGAGGCAAGCAGTAGGATCGTCATTTGTGCGCTCCGCCGCCGTGAGCGCCACCGGCCAAGTTTCATCTACATTTCTGAGTTGGAAATCAAGAGATAGCCAAGTAGACTGCACAACCATGAGTAGATCCATTCAAACAACTTACAATTCGTCAATATTTGATAAGAAAACTATCGTGGAAAAGAAGGCGTATACCAATTCAATGTACTCGATTATATAACGTATCTGTTACATGAGAACGGCTCATTTGTGCTCAATCATTTATGGATGAAAATGGTTTCTTTGTTGGGATATATTAATTAATTGATTACAAGTCATTGACTAACATGAACTTGCCTGATCGATATTGCGGCCGGGGGTTATATCATTCTTGACGTGGCTTACATCGCCTGAAACAATGCAGCCTGATTTATGCCATTTGAATATAAGTGATAGCTCAATTAATACCGTTATCCGCGCGGGGGGGGGGAGGGGGGAGGCTGGGGATGCCAGATGGGAATGCAGGAATTCAGATCCCCTCGCTGCTTATAGTTCTGTCACCAATCTTCCGGCCTCCAACATGTCGCCCCAAAGATCACACCACATTATTTTGCTCTGTACTATTATTATAATTGGCATTCGCACCGTAAAAATAATGTCTCAATTTCAAGTAGTGGAGAAGAAGAGCGCCCGTCGATTCGATCTGCCCACGAATGCAGGTAATTTAGAAATCCGAATCCTCGGTTGATCTCTCATCAATCCATCTCGCCGGGCCGATCTCGGATATTCGGATATTCCATTCTTATATCAGAGGGAGCCACTCAGCGCCGCATCCAAGCTTAAAAACCTGCTAAAAAGCTCCTCTGCATTTTGATTTAATGAGTTTAATGTCATTATGGCGCCGATGATTTGCTCGTCCATATCCCATTCGCGTTCCAGCGTTCGGCAGTTAGGACGCATTCAGAGCTAGTGGCGTGGAAGTGAGCACCTTCTCGCCAGGTTGCGGGGGTTTGGGGCGCCGGGTGCCGGGGTTGGGATAGGGGGGGGGGGGGCTAAGCTCTCACTTACGCTAACTGAGTGAGCAGTTGGATATCAGCTCATTTCTTCTCCATCCACTTTGCCCTCTAAAATAACGCGTTGGGATTTTTTCCCTCCCACTCTGAGGTAAGCAGCTCGGGTTCCGAGGGCAGCGAAAGTGTAACCGGCAACCGCAGCTGATAGCAGTCCGACTGCTTTATACGAATAGGTATGGGGACTTGCGACTCGATTTTATGCTTTCTCTGGCAAATGTTTTCCTCTGAAAACGTGCATGTTGGACTGAAGCTCGCTCGAAATTGGTGCTCGACGGAGCCCAGTCAACCTAGCACACTATTTCAAAGTCTTCTTGCGCAATATACTGACCTCCCCCCCCCCCCCCCCCCACCTCTTTCGATTGCTAAAGCTCATCCTTTAGCCGGTCAATTAAAACGGCCGTTCTAATTAGTCAATCAACCCCCTCATGAACGTTCGCTCAAGGTATTTCTTGCTTCACTTGCAGATTGTTTAATGCTTATTAGCTTCAATAGCTTCATTTCTAAAGCCATGCAGCCCTACACAGCGACACAGGCGCCCGGCTGAAGATGAAATGTCGAGGGAGCTGACGTCTTTATTTCCTCTAGCTTCACTTCACCCTGTTTAACTAATTACTGTCCAATTAACTCCATAGAGATACATGCTTTTGTTTCCTTGCTTTTAGCATCAATTGTCCGGCTTGATACGATAAGGCGACCCTTACATTTGCGCCGTGTGTGCTCTCCTTTGGCTAAGATAACGACATTTAAGCACGTTCCTTTGAACCGAATCAGATTTGTGCTAACTTGACAGGCTGACATTGGCTTGATCATTTCGAGTGTTTGGAGCGTTTGGAGCGTTTGGAGCGTTTGGGTAATCACCTCGCCGCTAACTCCGCGCCGGTATACGGGTAGGACTGCACTTCCGAAGACCCGAGATCGCTGGCGATTGCTGAGGATCTAAGATAGACTGGAGGGGGGCTTATGTTAGCTGCACGCGCATCCAGCGGCCTGCCGACCTTTTGCATTTACATTCATACAGCGTTCACTCTTAGAAAGGTGAGCTGGCCATGGATAGTCATTTGATTTAAGGTCGGCGAATAGTGATTGGTTTTCAAAAGCGACAAATAGCGTCGAAATTTAAAGGCAGGAATGTATATAAACGTGATTGATTATTCGCGAAATATATCACCACAATGTGTCTTGGGTTTTGCCCCCCCCCCCCCCCCCACCCTCCCTCTGCCCCAGCCCAACGCATCACGGCCCAATCATCCAGCCATCACACGCAGCTCCTTGTGATCCTCCGAGTGGCGGGAATTTGGGAAAGGGACACGAATGTGTCGTCGTCGCCGCCAACGTATGTGGATGCGATGGCAAATAAAACCAATAATATTTCCAATTGATTTTTAACCGCGTTCGTAATCTAATAGCAAACTGAGGTGTGATCCGATTCCAATATCCCCGAGCGCACGACACAATCCAGAAAATAAATACTAACTGATCCGTGTACAAAGCTCACGGTGCAGTACCAATATGCTCTGCAGGGATCGAACGCCTTTTTTTAATTTTCGCTTTTTTGTTTCGCTACGTAGGAACTCGAAATAATTTAGTCTTGAAATAAAGCCAGCGTTCAGATATGGACCCTTGTACACCACATCAGCCCATTGTTTTTCCCCACCTAATGTTCGGGCTGGTTCCGAATCTGTGTCTCATACCGCGTATGTACCAAACCAGTGATCTGTTCTCACTTCTCAGCGCGTGGCGTGCAACTCTTACTTTTATTGCGATGTTGGGGGCGAGCCACTGGCCACTAAAACGGATGACAAGTTTTGGAGCTCCCCAAGCGGTAAATTCCGGCGCGGCGCGGAGCGTCTCCCCATTCTGACCCCCCCCCCCCCCCCATTCCATTCTGGACGCTGGATGCTGGACCGAAGAGTGTTAGATGCTAAATTCACAGTTGATGAAGGGTCTTAGCCCATATATTCTGGCAGGATGCGAGAGAAATCATCTCTTTGCTTGCGCGTTCGTTCTCTCTCGCTCTCCCGGCCATCTCCCTCTCCTTCCCTGCCACCCTCTCACTCTTATATATACTATTATACTGAATACTATATGCATCGTCATACCATTTCCGCGGGGTTTATTTTTAATTAGGACGGTTTTGGATCTCCGAGATAACGTATAACTCTGCGCACTGTTTGCCAAGCTCGGGCGGGGGTCCCGTCTCCTTCTGATGTTACCCCTTCGCCTCTGCCCGCTGCGGGTGCGAGTGCATGGACAGGGTGCCCCCTCGCCCTCCCCCCCCCCCCCCCCGCCATTCCGCGCCACCCTAAATATCGCGCAAAAATATTAACAAACTAGAATTGAACGCTCGGCGTGTTTCATCAATTCCCAGCGAACAGCTTAGCTCAAAGCCGTTGCTGATTAGCGCACGCAAAGTGGCCAAGTCTGAGCTGGCGAATCTGAGCTGGCGAATTTAAGCTGGCGAATCAGAGCTGGCGAATCTGAGCTGGCGAATCTGAGCTGGCGAATTTAAGCTGGCGAATCAGAGCTGGCGAATCTGAGCTGGTGAATTTGAGCTGGCAAGTCTGAGCTGGCGAATCTGAGCTGGCGAATTTAAGCTGGCGAATCAGAGCTGGCGAATCTGAGCTGGTGAATTTGAGCTGGCAAGTCTGAGCTGGCGAATTTAAGCTGGCAGTCTGAGCTGACGAATCTGAGCTGGCGAATCTGAGCTGGCGAATCTGAGCTGGCGAATCTGAGCTGGCTAGTCTGAGCTGGCGAATCTGTGCTGGCTAGTCTGAGCTGACGAATTTGAGCTGGCAAAGTCTGGGCTGGCTAACCAAGTTGAAGCAGGAACTGAGGCTGCAGCTGTAGCGGGAGCTGGGACTGGAGTTGGTAGGTTGCGAAAACGATTCTTTTGTTTTCCCAATCAGTATTGAAATGGGTGTTGTTTTAGGGAGGAATTAAAAACGTTCTTGATGCGTCGCTGATGGCCGCGCTAGGAAAAGGCGGCGAAGAATCGCGGCTTTGGCTTTCGGCGGCAGAGGAGCAGGACGCAGCCGGCAATCAGATCGTGATCTGCAAGGACGACGCTCACACAGCCCCGTAAGATCGGCCGACTAACAAGCTGAAAAGCGGAATTACCTATAGACATCGGTCTCGTTAAAACAGTATTATTCGGAAAAACAAGTGCTTTGCCAGAAAAACAACGGCCGATAGAAAAGAACCACGGGATGCCAAGTAAATATTATGGAGCTCAAGTCACGACTGGAGATATTTACAATGGTTATTTTACTTTCACCGCAAAAGAGCGCGTTAATGTGAGTGCTGCTGGAGGAATCAAGTCTGCAGTCTGCAGCGCGAACCGCCCAAGCCACATCGCCATTCGAAGTAATAACTTAATTCTCTTGTCAACCGTTGGCAACGGCTTTACTGAAGGCGTTATGTGAATGCCAAGCCAAATGTTCTAAGGTGAACCCAACGCCCATACCCATCCTTTCTCGATAATAAGCTCCCCCCCCCCCCCACGTCCCTTTCCTTTTGCCTAAATTCACCACCCCATCCCAACCCTTTCGCTGATTTCATTCCATATGGCGGCTTAACTGCATCCAGCATCCAGCCATGGAGCCACCACCAACTAATAGTGTTCTATCAAATTGTACGGGCGACTCACTGGTCCCTAGTCTCGATTGCCGAGTGCCGACAGGGCCGGGGCGACAGAGCGTACCGATTTTCAAGTAGCTGGCAGCGCCAGAGGTTGCTGGGTCGTAGACGAGCAAGCCATCGAATGCTCTTCTGCAATGAAAAATTGAGTGACTAAGAAAGGGAGTGTTTAGGAGCCGACTGCTCTGCTTGTTGTCGATAATCCACGTGAATCCACGTGAATACATTGAATACATTGAATACAGGAGCGGCATTGCGGGTTGCGTCCTCGCCCGATTTACATCGTTGAATTGTGTGCCCCTACTTGGCGTGCTCGCTCGCTCTTGCTCGTATTCCTCTCCCTCTCTCATCTCCACTTGGCTAATTAATTGAACGAGAGTATTAATTGGCGATTTTCAATGCAAAGATAAAGCGCAAAATTCGTTTCAGGTATAAACACTTTTTTTGCAGATATGTATTAAGCTAAGACAAATACTGGAATTCTTGACGACTTTTAAGTATTTTTAACAAAGCAAATTTGCTTTGTTGAAGGATATTTGTCCGGAACGAGTGACTGACGATTGGCGGCGATAATTTCTAAAATACGCCCTCCGTTATAAACCGTAGGGCTTAGACGAGGATAATACCTATGTCAGTCGCATCTTGTATTAATATGGACACATGTTTTATATCCTATTTGATTAGTCCACGTTCTGTATAATTGAACTTTTAAGCGCAATTGTAATTTGTAATCTAGGATTTTTTGAACGCTTAAGCAGCTTCCTTCGGATACACGAAATAACCTGAGTGGTAGGTGGTAGCAGAAGTGGTAGCCAGCCTAGAACAATTTATCGCGAATACGTTCCTCGGTGCGCAGGCAGTTCGGACATGGCACCTCTTGATAGATAGCCTTCTCCTTGTCCTGTATGTGCGATGCTCGACGCAAACATGATCAGGTATCCCATTCTTACCCCACCCCAAGCCACCCCATCCCATCCCATCCGCCCCCCCCCCCCCCCCCCCCGCCCCCCTCATCCCATCCCGAGCAAAACGTCTCTTTGCTCTGCAGACGTGGCTCATGTCCAAGTCCTAATGTCACAAAACGGACCTCATAAACAAACGACAAAACAATATTGGGCGGAAACCGGGATGGAGGAGGAGAGACGTTACGTTGAGCTATGGTCCTCGGCGGCCAGAGAATTGTTTCTCGCTCGAGGGATGCCCGACCAGATAGATCATGGACGGGCATCGAGATCGGGAAGTTAGGTGTAATACTATAATCGTGGGTGCGTGGGTGCGTGGAGGGCTACGGGGACTGGCCCTGGCAATGGCGTAATAAGAAGCCTATACTCGGCTAAGTTATGTCAGCATCGCCCTGGCCTGCGCACGTTAGGACTAATTGGCGCGCGGCGTGAGTCGCAACTAGGGTTAGATATACGAATTCACGCACCATTCGATTCGAATGTGGCTGTTCCCAAGAGAGTAGAGAAGGAAACGCTTCTTTCGCGATGAACTAGGAATGGCTGCATCTTAATTTTATTCCTCAGACGTGAAAGGTTTTCGTGAAAGTGGGCGACTTGTACACAAAGCGTTCCAAAGATGTGTTGCTGCGTATACATTGTGAGGCAGGCAAGCGTATTCCTTGTGTACTGGGATATTTTGTGAGATGTGTGTGTGTGTGTGTGTGTGTGTGTGTGTGTGTGTGTGTGTGTGTGTGTGTGTGTGTGTGTCAACAAAATCAAGGCTGCACTGGCGGCTGCACAATGCAGGATAAATACAAGGAACAGAATCATGTTGTTTATTTGTGTAAAGTGGAAAGAAAAGCAAGCAAGGCATAGCATCGCATCGTCTTGTGGGATAATTCTGAGCTTACAAACACACATGAATAACCAAAACATTTGGCTAGAATGAGAGGGACACACAAGCAAGCATCACAAGCATCTCAAAATCTTGTTAGCCTTGCCAGTCTTGCTTTGCATCAGACAATAATAATTATCAATACTTGATAAGATAAATAAACGTACACAAGGTTTTTACAAAGTGCTCTGCAGTCTGTGCCTTGTTTCCAAAATTGATATTGTCCAGAATGCTCAAGCTGCAGTCTGTCTCAAATCTCAATCGCTTCTCTCAGCTCACCGCTAGTCGCTCGAGTTTTTCCTCCAGTGAAATTGGTAAGACGCTGGCCGACTGCTAATTTGTGTCATTGTTCCAGGGCCTGTTAAGATAGGCGTTATCGAATACGAATATTCTACGCAATGCTCTAAATTTAAAGCTATTGCTTACTCTTGCACCCCTTTGACCATCTTAGCTATATTATTACGACTAGAATAGCAGGCCCCTATAAAGCTGAGCTTTTTGGACGTGTAATCGTGTCTTCCATGTATATAAGGAAGGACCTCGGTTCGCATGAGTGTCTCAGAGATTGTTCATAATACTCCTTGAGATGTTAGTCATGCAATTCCCATTTTCTTGGGTTACAATCATATAAATCATGGGGGGGGGGAGGGGCCAGGACAGCCCCTGCTCCTCAATACGTGCTCTTGGCTGGAGCAATGTTAGGGTTAATACACCCAGTCAGGTTACACGTTTACGTTTACGTTTACGTTTACGTTTCGAGCTTCATGATATTGTCTCCTCTGAACCACCCACAATTCACACCCTCGAGCTCACGCATAACTTTAACGTTCTTACTCATAAACAAAACAAGTGTGTATAAGAAAACTCATTGTTGAAATACAGTCAGCTTTAATTGCCTTTTAACGGAATGTATATTATATGCGCTCAACTTTAGGAGAGCAACAGCAATGCCGAATTAATTAATTAATTAATCTGGATAATTTGAAGGAATGGGACGACGGCAGACGAGTGAATTGTTGTAAGCGCACTGTCTTTAGGTCTAGTTGACAAAACAAACGCCCAGGCCAGGGCCTGCCAAACCGGATGTTGTTCAGCTGTGTTTACTGAAACGCACGACCATGACGCAATAGTCATATCTTGGACTTGAAACTACCATGATCTATGAGATGAGTAACTGAGGCTCATTTGCATGACGTACATTGCGTGTCAGTCTTACTCTTGTCCACGTCCATTGCACATTGCTCGGACCCTAGTACAGTTTTTTTTGTCTAGAATTGTGTGCCCTTACAACCCCACAAGCATTGCTTATGCTTACCAATTATAAGTTAACATAATATCTCAAGCAGTCACACTCCCATGAGAAAGACATTAAGTTTCAAGTTTTGTCCAATGATTTATACTTCTCAATGATAGCAATTGCAAATGACATCAAAATTAAGTTTGGTGACAGTTGTAACTTAAGGTGCGACATTTCTTATACATAAAGCCTCATCTCTGAAGCACGCCCAAGCAGTAAGCTCTTCGTTCACGCTGGCTGTTACCCTGCCTGGAAGGGGTTTTAAGGGTTGTTTCTGTTTTTGTCTGCCTTGCGTTACCATCCGTCTCCCGCCTAGCAATATTGTAATCGTGCGAACTGTTTAGCTAGTCGTCATTTACTTCTCTCCACTCTACGCTGGCATTTAGGGAGCAGCGGTATGCTATAGAGCTATAGACGATCCCTAGGTGGCGAGACCTAAGAACAGCGTGTTGTAAGAAATTGCATAGATAGATGTCATTAATTACGTTAGAAGGAAGCTACTATCGCATTTTCATTAAACGCGTTGCGCGAATCACCGTGATATAGATTTGTTCCGTTGACGTTTCGAATGGATAGAGAGTTTTCAACGTTGCTCTGCAAGCAAAGGTATTATAGGATGCTGTGTAGAATCATGAAAGAATACTTGTCGGAAGTCCAGCTTAAAGCATAATTTATAATAAAACACAAATCTTGTTAAAAAGTAAATAATTAAAACGTGGGTGCGGAATCGTAGATTGGTGGGATGGGGAGGGAGAGGGGGTGGGGTATGAGGGATGGGGCTGGTGTATAGTTGATATTTCGGAAGGGGAGGCTGTACAATCGTATGTGACGAAAAGAACAGAGCTTTAGATATATCCACGTACATAACTGGACCTTCACATTTAGAGGAATGCATGTAGATTATATAGCTATGGGATGTCTAAATTTAATGAAGGGGAGGGAGGGTTAGGAGAGTGAGAATTTGACATATGGTGCAACTACGGGGAAACGTTTCAATTTATACGCTCTCGTGCACTTCTAAATACTCGGGCATTTTAGCTATCAACGGGAGGTGGTCTCATTTCAGGGCACACACCTATGGCTAGCTCAACCTATAGCGCTCATTCGAAGTCAGTAGCATGCCCATCAATGAGTAGAACACACCCGCTTCTACTTTGTTCCTAAACTAATCCACCTGACTAATTAGGCTCAATGCGTATCATGTATACACTCGTCTGTGTCCGTGCGCAAAGGTCCGTACGCAAAGGTCCGTACATTAAGGTCCGTACGTTAAGGTCCGTACGTTAAGGTCCGTATGTATGTTTCGTAACGATGTGTGTAAACGGCAGCTCGCGGCGTTTACCCACTCCAAAAGACTTTGCCTGCATGGAAACCAAGTGTTTGTACTTTGTACTCTTATTTTCTGTTTAATCTGCGATGAAGTTTCGTAAATTTTGTGTTTTGAACGAGTTGACACACAGCAATCTGATGAAATAAACCGCCAACGAGACAAGAAAAAAACGTGAACATGGCACCTCCACTTCGCTTGAAATCCAGTCACCTCGAAACCCCGTCGAGAGTCTGCCTGTCGGGGTGATTGTACTCAAACTCAAATGCATACAACGCGCCTCGCCCCGTGCGGTCCGATAAGAACGGTATGTGAATCTAATCCTGCAACCAACTCTGCTCCATTCTCACCGCGCTGCATTCGAGTCAAGTTTCATTCGGTGCATACACATGTGTCGGTCACGTGGTGGACGTCAGCGTCGGCGTCGGCGTCGGCGTCGGCGTCGGTCCGTGGCATCGGCGTCGTTTGCGGCACGGACTGGCAGAGCGGTGCTGAGCGGAGCGCACTGATGCTAGAAGGAGGCGCCTCTGAGAGCAGGGCGGAGCACAGCACCGGGCGCGCATGCTAGGCCCCGATTTCCAGCATCCCACCAGCCGAGCTTCAAGCCCACTTTCCACACGACTTTTCAAATTTGCCCGTCTTTTCCACGACCCACTGACTAGCCACGCCAGCCTCTTCAACTATCTTAAAATACTGAACACATTTCTGACACGGCCGGCCGCTTCGTTGTTACAGTTTCTAGCGGTAAACTTTCATTGTGTTACAGAACAGTCAACTATTTGGATATTTGGATATTGTGAGCACGTTTTTGATAGATATTTTTCTTTGAAGCGATTTGGAGTACAAAAACATTGTCTGGGGAATATATCCGGTTAGTGTTGTTGGTCTTGGTTGCCTTTCCCCCTGGCCTCCCTCACACCCGCCTGCCCGCGACCCCACGACGCGGTCCGCCGTCGGTGTCGGCGACGGTGACGGTGACGGTGACGATCACGGTGACGGTGACAGCGTCGGTGACGTTGACGGCCACGGTGACGGTGACGATTGCGGTTACGATTACGGTGTCGGTTAAGGTGACGGTGACGGTGACGGTGACGGTGACGGTGACGGTCCCAGCCAGCGCGCCGACCATAGTAAATGCAGTGGGTGGTAGATTTGAAGCAGCAGAGACCCTGCTACAGTAGACCCTGCTACAGTAGACCCTGCTACAGTAGACGTACTAAGTTGAAGACCCGCATTGCGCGCTTGGTTTGGGAGATGGCCTCGTATCCATTGATCAGTCAGGTAAGCTGCTATCCACCTTACCTCTCATCATGTGATTGTCGTCGGCGTGAAACTCGATAATACTCTTATACCTACTTGAGATTCGTAATCGGTGCGTTTTCACGATGCGATACTCGCAACATCCGCATGCGATTTTCCGGCTCGAACCGACGACGTGACAATAAAACGAAAACTGGTTTTCACTCGACGAACCGTCCGTAATTTCCTAGCTGGCGCATATTCGGGATCCGAGTAATTCGCGTGATTATTAGCCGGGCCGTCGGGGTGTCTTTGCGGCTCCAATTAAGATGGTCTGGAAGTGTCGACTGCGCCTGCAGGGCTGTTAAGATGCCGTCCGGTCCACGTGCTGGCGCGGGCCACAAACTCCTAATGCTCCAGCAGCCCTCCTCGCTATTCTCCCTTCTTCGGCATTTCGGCTATCTCGACGGATTCATGGGACTGCCGGTGTATTCTATTGCGACCGCCACTCCTTCCTAATTAAGACCGTTAAGCTGCCATGAAATGCAGATTATGTTGATAGAAAGGCGACGAGTGAATTTCTTGGCCGTCCGCTGCCTTCCGTTCGGGCGGGCGGGCGGGCGGGTGGCCTACCCACCATCGGGTACATCCCAGTGACATCCCAATGGGGAGAATAGGGAATACACCGTAATAAACACAGTTACGTGTTTAGCGTGCCAGGCGCGTTCATCAATATCCAAGTGTTATTGTTTTCTATAGACTGAATCGATAGCGTCTTTATTTCATAGAAGAAAAGAACAAAAGCAGAGGCATGTAATAATTCTGATGAGTGAATTGTTCAGATAAAGTGCGCTTTGTATTGTGATTTGTGTGAGAATTTTACGGAGTGCGTGTTGGGGTGGTGTTGGGCTTAACGTGACTTTGGTTGTCGATCTGGGTTACCAACGTCTCTGAGTTTTATCATTAAATACGCTGAGTTATTGGCGTGTGATTTTTTTTTGACCCAAACTACGGCTGACAACACTCTCAATCTCCCTTCGAATACATTCGTGGATGCATCCAGTTGTGTGTAATTGCACTTCACCGTTTGCATCAAATACTGAATGCGCGAAACATTTTTAGCAAAGTAAGATGTTGTCTTAAGCACAGAACCATCAAAAGTGAGACTTTTCAAACGAATGTGGGTCTAACTTTTTTTTAACTGACCTAATTATCGATTGAGTTAATACACTGGTTGCAAATGATTCGTGTTTCTTTGGTTATGCAACTCCTTTGCCTCTGTCCAGCACATGCACTACTCACAACTTCACAAGGCAGCGCTCTGCAGTTTTCGTGTTTCAAACGAAACCGTCGAGTGATCACCTACGCCCCTAGGTTTATTTTCATGCGCTTTTTTCTCTTCTGTAGATCACAAATTAGCAAGTGTTGTGTGTGCCTTTATTTACTTTAAATAGTCGTGGCTCTTAAAGGTTGAGGTTGTAATATTTAATGGCACCAACCATCAACTGACTTTCCTTAATTTGCATTCAATTTGTTTAAAATAGTATTTTAACGGCTATAAAGTATTCTACATTATTATTTTGTCTATTAGAAATTAAAACTTCCACCAGTATACGTTTTTTAAATACACCTATACTTCATGTCTTGAAGCCTCTGCGTTGCTTAATATTCCACTGCACTTTCTGTCGGAATTAATCGTACACCGTTTCAAGTTCGGGTGAATGCATTCTAAACGCATTCTCACGATCTAGAGACTGTCGATTTATCTTATCAATGCATGTGCAACTAAAAATGTTTCGACCAATGTCTTAAAAACATCGCACCTCCTCATGTTCTAGAACAACAAAGGAACACGGAACCCTGCACTGAAATACTGGAACAAGTGTAAGGTATTGCACTGGACTGCATGTTGTTGTTGCAGCACGGATGCATTCTGTCTTCTGGTTAACAATGACAACATGCTATTTTGCAGTCTACAGTTTCGAGCGAATTTTATGCATGTGCAAGAAACTGAGTTTCAGTTGAAAATGGAAATGCTACGGCGTTATAGCATGCTAATATAAAACTGTCCCGCAGTGTGAGATATTGTTAATTGCGTTTATCGAATCACTTTATACGTGGATCGTTTGTGTTTCGTCGTTGTGTTCAAACTGAAACTGAAAAGCTGCATGCAAGTACTAATCTTATACTTTCACGTGGTGAAACAGCCATACTATACGGCATACGGCATACGGCATACGGCATACGGCAAACGGCAATCGGCTCGCGGTGTTCGGCAGCTAGATATCAGTCAGCCGGTATAGGTACACCTTGGCCGTTCTCTCGGTTTGTACTATAGGTACAGCTTACGTTGATTCGCCAGAAAGTAATGTTCGTGTTGAAACACATTAAATCCGTGCAATGGAGTTCTTGATTCTTAAAGGCTTCTATGACGTGACTTACTTCCTCTGACCTACACGCGGTACACCCACCCTCGCACCCCTACCCCTCCCCCTTCCCCCCACCCGGCACTCCCTTATGGCTAAAGTTTGTGTGTTCCCTGAAATAAGCATATTGGTTTGATCAAGTCTCGAAGCTGTAAATAAAACAGCTGCCATTTTAAGTCATAAAACGATACTTTACATGGAAAACCCGTTTTCGATTGTAATCATTACCATTGAGCGGTATATTTGTTTAGTGGTCGTTACCTGCACTATGCAAACAGATTGATTAGCGTTGCCAGAGACGGATCGACATAAAATAAGTTCGTTTTTTCTTTATCTGGATGATATTTTACTTGCACTATGAATTCTTCTGTTATTTAATAGCACCTGTAATTTATTAATCGTGATAAGCTAGCATTTAGCAGGTATAGCCGAAGCCAGCAGTGTGGGATTTGGGGTAGGAGGGTTAGGGGGTGACGGCTGGTGATAGGGAGGGAGAGGGGTGGGGGATCAAGGGTGTTTGGCACGGATTTGAGTTGGTCGGCAATCAATGAATTAGTGTCGAGACTGGAGGGTAGGAGGGAGTTCCTCTCCATTCTCTTGAGGAGACCCTCTTGCCGTTAGCTGACAGTCTCTATCGCCTGGGAGAAGCCATCTCCCAGCTCCAAGCACCCAGCTCCCAGCTCCAAGCTCCCAGCCTCCCGACTCCCTGGCTGTAACCTACGATCAAATACAACTACCTTCTGATATTGCACCCCAGCGCCTAGTTCCACGCAATCTTCCCCAACCTGGTGTTAATGCATTAAAGCTGCTTTTAAAACACACAATTACCAGCTAGCGTCGCCGCTTACGTGCTAGTTGCAGCAACCACCACGTACAAGTTTGTTAGGCGCCGCCGCCGCACGCAGAACAGCATATGCGACTTCACATGGCGTCTTCTCAGCGTCTTCTCAGCGTCTTCTCAGCGTCTTCTCAGCGTCTTCTCAGCGTCGACTGCCGACCAATTAGTTCGCAGCGCCAAAATTCTAAATTGGCGTTCCATGTTTCAATCATAATAAAACGGCAAATTTGAATTTAGCGAGAAGCGAAAAGTGTGACAGAAAATAATGGGGCGAAGGTTTAGAGTGGTGAATGGGGATAAAGAGTTCGGTCCACGCAGGAGGATAATGCCGTAGCGCTGTACTCCTCGCTATAGCAAGCTTGTATGATCCGTGCAGCGCGGAAGAAAAACTGCGTTTTAAAAAAAAAGAAAGTGAGAAATATCCTGTCAACCTACATGCGTTGGCTAGCCTCTTTTAAAACCGTTCTGGAGCGCGCGGTCATATAAACTGCGCGAGCCCGCCGAAGTTATCAGCTTTTTCCCTAAGAAACAAGCAGCATTGTAACGTCAAACTTTGAAATAGATGTGACACCTTTTATCACCAGTTATAAATATCGTCTCTTCATCTATAAACCAAATGGTGTTTTCCTGTATGCTGGAAATAATAAAAGGATGGCATTTATATAAAATGTTTTAACGGCATTTTAGTAAGCTTTTTCTTCCTGCGGACCCTTTTCTTCCGCAGTGCTGGAGGACAATGGCACATCCGCTCCTCATAGACGTGATATATTCAAGTCCCGGTCCAAAACTAAGGATGCTTTTTCCTCTCGACCACGGACTATAGCAGAGCCGGTGGAAAGCAGTATACCAAAGCACCAAGCAGTTTCCCTCTTGTCAGGGAAACCCAATATCCACTCTTTGCTTTAATCGCAGCTGCCGAGACGATGTGTAAGGTAATGCACTAGCGAGTAGCGAGTAGCGCTGCAGAGACGGCAAGCCCGAGCCGTGGCTGGTGTAGTTGGTGTAGTTGGTGCAGTTGGTGTAGTTGGTGTAATTGGTGTAGCTGTAGGTCGCGTATTAAGGGCTGAACGAGACGGTGCTATATAGACAGAACACGAAGCAGGTTGTCAACTGGCTCATCTACGCCAGGACGGGCGGACGGGCCGCTAGGTGCAGAATTAACGTCGCTCGCATTATTCACAAGCACGAGGTGAAGGGTGGACTCAGCCTGCCCCGTCTTCCCCTGGCCTGCCCTGCCCTGGCCTGCCCTGGCCTGCCCTGGCCTGCCCCGTCTTCCCTGGCCTGTCCTGCCCTGTCCTGCCCTGGCCTGCCCTGGCCTGCCCTGGCCTGCCCTGGCCTGCCCTGCCCTGCCCTGCCCTTGCCTGCCCTGCCCTGCCCTGCCCTGCCGCTGAGCTCCCTGGGCGCCCGCTCGCGAAAAGGTCTAATACGATCGACTCAAGTATAATTGGATTAATAGAAGCTGTAACTTAACGAGCCGATTTATCGTCGTAAGGTGAAACAAATGGCAATCGGTCGACATTATATTATTGTGAATTGGTTAGTCGTGAGTCACGAGAAGCGGGGGATGCGCCCTGTGCCCTGTGCCCTGCGCCCTGTGCCCTGTGCCCTGTGCCCTGTGCCCTGTGCCCTATGCCCTGTTGCGGGGTGCCCTGTGCCGCTCTGGGGCGCACCGTCTCGCCCCCGGCACCCCGCACAGGGCACCCCGCACAGGGCACCCCGCACAGTGCACCCCGCGCAGGGCACCCCACACAGTGCACCCCGCACAGTGCACCCCGCACAGTGCACCCCGCACAGGGCACCCCGCACAGTGCACCCCGCACAGTGCACCCCGCACAGGGCACCCCGCACAGGGCACCCCGCACAGGGCACCCCGCACAGGGCACCCCGCACAGTGCACCCCACACAGGGCACCCCACACAGTGCACCCCGCACAGTGCACCCCGCACAGTGCACCCCGCACAGGGCACCCCGCACAGTGCACCCGCACAGTGCACCCCGCACAGGGCACCCCGCACAGGGCACCCCGCACAGTGCATCTGTGGTCTCACGACGCTTCGTTTGTCCTTTCCTCTCCCTCATTTCACAACCTCAAGAAAACATACCAGTAATTAAACTTGTAATTTTTATTGCAAGCAACATCCACCCCTCACCCCTCGGCCTTAAATTTTCCTCGGGCCTAAACTCTCGTTGCTTGAACATCTCTAAACTTCCATCCAGTAGTCTATCTCTCTTTTCGCTCTGTGCGTCTCTTACTCGCTTGTGCTACCTAACCCCTGTCCCACTCCGTCTCGCTCTCTCTCTCTCTATTAAACTCGTAGAATGAGCGAAATAATTTCACATTTTCCCGCAGTGTTCCAGATTGAATAAACACTTGGCTAAATAATTCTACCCAAACAAAATATTTGGCTAGTTGTCGACTATAATGAGATCTTTCCTCTTCCATCTCCGACAATGCCCAAGCCACCTCCTTCTCCCGGCGTACACCAACTAAAAATACACCGAGAAGAAATTATTGTACGCCCAATAATACAGCCGGTCGAGTTGGACAGCGCGGCGCTAGCAGAGCAATGGCATATTTTCCTGCACGCTTAAAATTTCATCAAATGTAGATGTAGCATTTATTTTCACTTATGCTATCTTTCTTTGTTAGTGGTAGTACACCGTCGGCTCGCACTCGGCAGCACCATCGCCTTGCCGGAGCATGTAGTAATGTACATGGGCATTATTCCCTCGAATTGGCACAGCGCAAGAAAACGTATCACACACGAGAGATGGAAGATAAAAACGTTCACAAAGCAAACCCACGAAGACGGATGGAATTTGCATTAAACTCTCAGTTTATTTGTTATGCTTTTTCGAGTTGTGTTTATGCCGGGGTGTGGACAGAGGCCATGTTTCCAGGAAGCGCGTGTTTACTCACAAAATACTGCCGAATGGCATCATAACACGTAATACCGCCAAGCCCGCCAGTGCAGGGAGGCGACGTTGGCAGCCACGCGTTGGCAGCCAGGCGTTGGCAGCCAGGCGTTGGCAGCCATGCGTTGGCATCCAGGCGTTGGCAGCCAGGCGTTGGCAGCCAGGCGTTGGAAGCCAGGCGTTGGCAGCCAGGCGTTGGCAGCCAGGCGTTGGAAGCCAGGCGTTGGCAGCCAAGCGTTGGCAGCCAGGCGTCCACTCTCCTTCTTAACGTGAAATGGAGTTTAGCGTTGGCAGTGGGCAGTGTGCAGTGGGCAGTGGGCAGTGTGCAGTGGGCAGTGTGCAGTGTGCAGTGTTCAGTGGGCAGTGTGCAGTGTGCAGTGGGCAGTGTGCAGTGGGCAGTGGGCAGTGTGCAGTGTGCAGTGTGCAGTGTGCAGTGGGCAGTGTGCAATGGGCAGTGTGCAGTGTGCAGTGGGCAGTGGGCAGTGGGCAGTGGGCAGTGTGCAATGGGCAGTGTGCAGTGTGCAGTGTGCAGTGTGCAGTGGGCAGTGTGCAGTGGGCAGTGTGCAGTGTGCAGTGGGCAGTGTGCAGTGGGCAGTGGGCAGTGGGCAGTGTGCAATGGGCAGTGTGCAGTGTGCAGTGTGCAGTGTGCAGTGTGCAGTGGGCAGTGTGCAGTGGGCAGTGTGCAGTGTGCAGTGTGCAGTGTGCAATGGGCAGTGTGCAGTGTGCAGTGGGCAGTGGGCAGTGGGCAGTGGGCAGTGTGCAATGGGCAGTGTGCAGTGTGCAGTGTGCAGTGTGCAGTGGGCAGTGTGCAGTGGGCAGTGTGCAGTGGGCAGTGGGCAGTGGGCAGTGTGCAATGGGCAGTGTGCAGTGTGCAGTGTGCAGTGTGCAGTGTGCAGTGGGCAGTGTGCAGTGGGCAGTGTGCAGTGTGCAGTGGGCAGTGTGCAGTGGGCAGTGTGCAGTGGGCAGTGTGCAATGGGCAGTGTGCAATGGGCAGTGTGCAGTGGGCAGTGTGCAGTGTGCAGTGGGCAGTGTGCAGTGGGCAGTGTGCAGTGGGCAGTGTGCAATGGGCAGTGTGCAATGGGCAGTGTGCAGTGTGCAGTGGGCAGTGTGCAGTGGGCAGTGGGCAGTGGGGATCGAATTGTACTGCGATCCTGCGCGGCGAGAGCCTGGTTCCCGAGTCCCGAGTCCTGACAAGATCATGTTGCCTTTTTACCGCGTCCTATTGTTCCTGTTCGCTCGCAGAGGCTGTTGATTCAGCGAAAATCTTCGTCTTGAATAATGAAAATGCAACGGCCTGCCTTTGGATGGAGTAATGACTGCTAGAGATCACCTCGCTAAATCAGGCATTTCGCTACTAAAATATTACCTCAGCGAATACATATTATATTTTATGCATAATCCGTACAGCTTGCCGAACAATGAGAATAATGTGCAAAGGTATACAAGGAACTAGGTACAAGGAAGAGAAGGTATATCGCAGCTGATTTTGTCCTAACTCGAGATGATCAAATTAACTATAAAAACCGTGGGATTGAGATCTTGTAAAGAAACCCGGTGTAAAGAGAACGAACGAGAAAGGAAACTGGAGGGTAAAGGAGAAGAGAAGGAAAGATTAATTTCACCACGGCCTTGCCAAGATATTTCCTCCCTTATCTTCTGGCACCTCACTTTCTTCTCTATGCGATCAGTTCCCATTTATTTTCTTTTTCTGTGAGCTAAGCACATCGGGAGAAAACTTTCCACCGACTAGAATGAGTGCAAAACAATAAAAAATAATAAAATTTGCGTTCAGTGACGTGAAAATACCCGCTCCCAAAAGCTTGCTATAGCAGCCATGACTTTCGAGCGAAATAAATTGAAGACGTAAATAAACTTTTTGAAAACTTAACGGTTCGAACCACTTAGATAATATAATTAATTAACCTAGCTTCTATTGTTTGGTGTACAAGTGCCAAGAAAAATGGCAGCTGGCTGTCAGATGCACGTCTCGGTTGTCGCTACATCGTAGCTGATCGCTCTCTGCAAGACGCTGTGGTACAGGAGGCTGTTAGGACCAACACCCGCAAGGGTATATGCCCCCGAATCTAGCACCCCGCGTAGCACCCTGCACCATACGCCAGTCCTGAGAGAGTGGCAAGCGACTAGATCATAATACAGTTTGTTTAGAAGGTATGCTGCTTGTTGCGGGGGCTGCCGGGGGGATTGTGCGCGGGGCGCGGGGACCCATGGCCGGGACCTATTTATTCTCCCCGACTCCTCGATAAGCATGTATGTTTCTCTCTGATAGCAAACAGCCAAACAGCGCGGCCGTATTGATCAGCAACTAGAGTAAACAAGTGTCGGTAAGGCGTGGGGTTGGCGCGGGATAAAGGGTGGGGACGAGGGGGGAAGAGGGCGGGGGGGGGGGAGCAATTCGGCACCCATAGCCACCCTCTCCCACAGATGGTACTCCAGATCCGAGGTTAGTCAGTGATGACCATAGATCGTTCCTCTGCCAGCAGCATTGCACTGGCGTCGTGTCTGTCGATCGCAGGCATCAGCGTCCGTGTGAAGGTGCTGTGAGAATCGCGTGGAAACAGAGTGACTCACGACGAATTAGACATACGCGGGTCGGTCTCTCTATGCCGGCGAAGGCGACGGCGACGGCGACGGCGACGGCGACGGCGACGGCGAAGGGGATTACTAGTAGCACCGAGCGCCAACGTACTATCGTGTAGCGCGTGCGACGTGGCGCTAGGACCGCTAGGCGACCGGTCAGCGGTCAGTGCCTAGCCAGTCGACCGACGGACGTTTCGCTGCGGAGACGAGACAGCGAGCACAACGAGCACAACGAGTGAACGACGCCGCTATAAGCAGCTAAGTGCGCCGAATCGTGTGGCCGGCCGAGGAGCGAAGGGATGTGACGGGGCTGGCTTGCTTTCCACCGCCCGCCGCCGCCGCCGCCGCCGCCGCCGCCGCCGCCGCCGCCGCCGCCGCCGCCGCCGCGTGCTTGGGGAAAGCAAGGTTCGACGCTTATTCGCACAACTACACGACAGCAGGCAGACACGACGCAACCGGCAACCTAGCAACAAGCTCGACGCTCGACGCTCGACATCGACGCTCGACATCGACGCTCGACTCGGCGGGGAAGCGTCGCGACGCTTGGCAACGGAACACGCGACGTCTGACATTAGACGATCGCATCGCTTAATCGACGTCGAATTCGACGCCGGCAGCAACATCGCACCCCAGAGAGGCGACGGAAGAGGCCCCGGTGACAGGCGACTCGCGGGAGGGAACATGCTCGAGCCACGTTGGAGACCAGTTCAGGTAAATGACAACAGTTCCGACGACGAAGACAACAACATGTGCTTTTAGTGGTTTTATGTGCGTGTTTTTTTTTGTCTTTTGGTGGTATGCCTCGACTGTTGTATTCGTTTGTTTTTTTAATGCAGTTTTGGATTATTCGTTTGGGATTTGCGATTTGCGATCCGCCAGTTTGACACCTCGCCGTGTTGAGATGGGGGTGGCGCGAACCAATTGGCTCGGAACTGGAAGGTGGCGGTTTAAAGAAGTAAAGGTGGGGAAGGGGGACGGGGACGGGGAGGGGCACAACTTCTCCGATTAGCTTGGGCTCCAGTGACGTCACAGAGTTCGACCTCTTAGAAGGAAGATTTTCTGTGACCCCAGCATCTTTGTTTCTTTCGAACCCGGGACTCCTCCTCTTGATCCCCTTCCAATAGCTCTGTTTGACATTTGACATAATTGGTACTCTTTTGTGGTAAATTCTGAATCTGTTGAAGCACGTTGCGGATTTTAAGGTACACAACAACAATTTACATATTATATATAAATCACGGTAAGAATTTAAATAATAATAATAATACTTCTTATAGTAGTAATAATAATAATAATAATAATAATAATAATAATAATAATAATAATAATAATAATAATAATAATAATAATAATAATAATAATAATAATAATAATAACGACAACAACAACAACAACAACAACAACAACAACAACAACAACAACAACAACAACAACAACAAAAACCACAACAACCACAACCACAACCACAACAAAAACAACAACAACAACAATCACATCAAAAACAACAACATCAACTACTACTACTACCACAACTACCACAACAACAATAATAATAAATATACAATAATAATAATTATGAAAAAATAATAATTATGATAATAATAATGACAACACAAATAATAATAACCCCGGTGAAGTGCGATGGGTCTTGGAAGAGAAGTGCTGTGCTCGCGTAGTAGCCCCAGATTCTTGGGGCGACAGACGTGTGAATCGCGCCCCGAAAGTGCGCTATCCTTGGCGACGGTCGGCAGTGGCGCTCTTTTACGTGGGCGCCACTGCCACTGCCACTGCCACTGCCACTGCCACTGCCACTGCCACTGCCACTGCCACTGCCACTGCCACTGCCACTGCCACTGCCACTGCCACTGCCACTGCCACTGCCACTGCCACTGCCACTGCCACTGCCACTGCCACTGCCACAGAATTACCTGCTCGGCAGGCGGCACTCACGCCAGATCCTCAGCGATCAGCGAACGAGGACTGTTGTTATGAGCCGAGATGCGTAGGCATTTGATTCATCTCCCCACATGCACACCTCCAAACTCGCGTCAGAATACCACCATATACGTTAGATATTTTGAGGTATTTTTAATCGTTTCTTTGGCCGAACAGTCTGGCGAAAGGCGCAGATAACTAGAAATTTGAAAATGTCGTGTCGCCGTTATGAATGAAACTATGGTGTTCTCAAAATGCGATTGGCGGTAGCGCCGCTTTTGCTTTTCGCGGCGGCGGCGGCGGCGTCGTCTGCATTGGCACTTGCTGGCTGCTCTTAGACGGAACCAAAGGGTAGGCAATGGCCAGCCGACGGGCTCTTACGGTTATTGCAGAAGTGTTATTTGTTGATTTCTTACGAAAGAAAATGCACGGTGTAAAATAGCCAACGATCAAAGAATACCGGATTTTCTTTCATTAAGAAGTTTACTTTGAGTTTGTTGTGATAATCGTCGATAAAAATTGTTCTTGTACGCTGGTCATTTTAGCTGTGGTATGTCAGGGAAATCCGCATTGTCATGGAATAATGGTTTTTTGTTTTTTTTGTTTTTAGCATTTGTCTTAGCTTTCAATTGAGTTGACACTGACAACGTTAACCTCTAGGTTTTTTGATTACATTCGCTTTGCTTTAAATAAAAATAACTACGGAATGTAACTGATAAAAGTAAAGTGTCATGAATTATTCCAAGGCTTGTGAGCCCTAGAAAGCAAATAGTGCTCTGTAAATTAAATGGCAAGCACATTTCACAAAACGGATAATGCGGTGAATAATATCTCATACACGATTAAATTAGTAACGAAATATTTCTGTACACAAATAATAATAAGTTTACCTAATTAAAAGACATATCTACATTGTACACATGGATAAGAAATTTTATCGGCAGCGTTTGCGTTGAAATTGCCGAAAATCGCAAGCGGCACACGAGCCTTCGCGGGTGTTTTAACTTGCAAGTCCAGTCAGTTTTGTCGAAAAATTACAATTAGATTTCAAGTCTGTTGGGACACAACAATTATTTAAAATAAGGGCCGTTTTTATTTTAAAACAAAATCTTACATCAAATTAAATGCTGGATGACAAAACATTTTTGGCCTATTTTCCGGATGTTCTATATTTTATTTTACTGGAAATTGTTGATCGCCTTCGAAGTCGCAGCATTTGAAGTATTTCTACCTCTTCCTCTGCAGTTATTTGATCGTATATGTTTACAGTGAATGTTATCAATGGTCAAAGGCGAATAAAGCTTGCTGGAATTTCATATTATTCAAATACATTCGAATAAAATTCGTGCTTCACGTTGAAATTACAACAGCCGTTCTACAATTATTTTTATAGCATCGTTGTAATTGCCTTTACACATTAGCTTTTAGAACGCTTCATTTGAAACAATTTCGGTGTCAACAGAGATTTGAGCAAATAAATACTTTTGGCTCGACTGAGGTGGGAATGGCACACGTACCGAAGGTCCCTTCGTGCCTTCGGTGCGCGGCCAACCTGCCGGTGCCGGTGCCGGTGCCAGCTCGCTACTCAGTTCACGAACAATGTTGTTCATGAAAAAGCTAAAATTCTGTTGTACTGAACAACAGCTATGGTGGTCTAACGTCTCATAGCCTTATAAGTCTAATAATAAATTTAATAACTACTAGGACGAACGCAATTTGTGTTGCGTTGAAGATGAGCGTAGCGGTTTGTATATAGCGCAAAAAAAGATTAAGGCGAGAAGCCTATGCAAATCATGGAGCAACTGGCCGGACCATTGCTTTCTCCAAAATACTGATCACTTGAAATTGTAAACCATTCTGACCTTTCTTTGTTTCTGTCCGAGCTGTCGGGTAGCGGAAATATGCTCATTTTGAGATCATTGAGCAATCTGCATATTAATACATTGATTTAACTCATGCCCAAGGGTTTTTATTGGGTTGGTTTTTATTGGAAAAAATCTGGTGTGATGTTTCGATTTGGTTTCGATGGTTTCTAAAGGCAAATCGAAATTGGGAGCATTTGAAAAAATATGCACTTTTAAATAAATTTCCGTACTTTTCCAAACTTGCCCAATTGTCGAATTTTGCTCTTTTTTCTGCTTTGAAAGTGAAGGGTGTGGAGGATTTTCTTAAAAAACGCAGGGGGTCTAAGTTGAGAACAAAAGTAGACACCCTGAAAATTTCATCCCACTCGAAGCAGGCGTTTGGCCTGTAGAGCGCGCGCAAACACACATACAAAAAAACAAACAAACAAACAAACAAACAAACACACACCAAGTGTTTTTTTAGCAGTAGTGAAATTGATGATTTCGCTTCGCTCATCAATAAACTTAATGTTACAAAATTTCTGATTTGAATTATTATAAATATTTTGTGTTGCTTTAACATGGAAAGCCTTTATTGTAAAGATGATTCAAGAGCGAAATTACAGCCTAAACTATATAGTGAGAGACATATTATGACTTGATAAATCTAGAGCTTGAAACATTGTCGAATAAAATAATCGAAGTGCATTCAAATGTTTGACGGATTTCAAATATTGTGTGCGCTTTTAAACAAGTAGTATTCGTGACAAGGCTAAGAAAAATTGCTTCCATGAGACATCACCACAGTTTTCATTCCGTATTCCGTAATCGCCTACGCACTTTCAAACAAACAAATGAAACATTGTTAATGACTAACTGCATTAACAAACGCGTTATATATCACATTTATATTATCACACTGCACGTAATCGTCACACACTTAATGAAGTTGATTGTAGGTGCTGCATTCGACTGGCGTTTAATTCTACGGAACATTGGTGATTATTGAACTATTTAGAGTAAATCCCCAGGAACAATGGCCCTCTCGCGGAAACAACTACCTACAAATATTCCTAGTGTAGGTATGAGCTTAGTGAAAATCACCCTTGCCCATTTTCATCGCGTATTATTACTAGTTGGTAGTTACAAGCCGAGTCCGTAGCCTTCTAGCAATCTTGGCCTTTATGCTATTCGAATTATTCGAGTGCTCTCGGATCAACTATACACCAAGTCGCATCATATGCAAATGCATTATGGTCCTTGTGTATTAAATGATTCACTTATATCCTGAACTGCCTTAGCCGGCAAGAAGATTATTATTTTGACCGTGATTAGGTATAAGGTAACAATTCTCGAGGATCTAATTGGAATACCAGTGTAGCAGCGCCGTTTACCCGTTTACCCGTTTACCCGTTTCCCCGTTTACCGGCGGCGCCCGTTCGAGCTGGCGCTTGAAGTCCCCCCGTCGCGGCGTCGTGGAAGACGCCGACGCTCGGGTCGGCGTCGCGACGGCCTCCTCCACGCTTTCTACGGCGTCTGACTCGCGTTGCTAGAAGCTCAAGTGAAACATTCACCGTTGCCGGCAACGAATTGTAATGAATAACAACAACCGCCTTCTCTCAAAAATTGTATCTTAACATTTTATCTTCAATTTTAATTTTATTTAATTTTATTTAAATTTTAACGTGTTATTTTTGCCAGCTTTTCTGCATCCAAAATGATATTCGCGTGGTGCCAATCAACTTGGTCAGCGTCGTCCGTTCGTCCTCCAGACTGCAAAGCAATCATCCAATCATCTCAACACTATACTCACAATCCTCGCAATAATCTTAGAGAATGACCATCACACCATAACAATAACATCTATTTATATTTGTCTCTTAGAGATGCTGGTTTTGTTTACAATTTCTCAGACTGTACCTGCTAATTTATGATTATGATGATGCTACGTGACGGGAAGCCGCCAATCGTCTTTCATAGTGCTCTAATCTTTGCTACTATTACAATATGAATATAGGCCTATTTGCAATTGCGCTAGAACCACTGTCTTCCTGTTATCATCAGACCACGATCATACAGAGCAGCGTTACCGTGCCCTGTATGTGTGTATATACTGATCAAGATGTGCGTGCAATAATCTGCATCAATCAACACTGATTTGTCCCATCCTCCCCTTTGATAGCGATACTTGATCCTCCCTGCGGCTGCTGATCGCTAACAATATCATTCATTATTATTTTTCACGCCCCAAATGGTCAAATCGCATAACCAACACGACTAATATTGTCCAGTGCCGCTGGTGAATTAATCGGCCATCGGGCCGACCTGTGTTGTGGCTGTCTTTTGTGTCTCATTTGGTGATGCCTCAATGCATGAAGCCGGTCGTTGCTTTAATCAAACGAGTGTACAAATTGATTAGAAATTTCTCGTCAAGTGTCTCAAGTTACCATTTCAATGTTATGTCCCACTGAGATCATTATTCGAATAAATACAGCGATCTCAGCAAAACTGTTTCCTGTATCGGATTTTTTAACCGATTTCTTGAAACTCTTGGTTGTACATTTTTGAGTGATCACATCATATCCTTGGGAACAAGCGAACATGTTCAAACAAAATATTGGTGAGCAAAAATATGTTTTACCTTAGGCTCTGTTTGGAGACTTTAAATAGGCAACTTTTGTGACGCATACAAATATCAGCTAAAACTGCTAAACGATAAGCAAGTGGTTGGAGAGTCTTTCCTTCTTGACTTGGATAATATTTTCATTGTTAAAGTTCCAAGTAATTTTACATCAAATAAGGCTGATTAATATAATAACAAAAACTAGTGATGCGTTTATACTCTTTGCAACTGAAAGATATTTTTCTATGTATAACAATACCATCTATTCAACAAAGACTCATCTCATAAGATGAATAACTGACGATTTTGTCGGCACAGAAAGCCCAATAAAATAGCGAATGAAGCCTGCATTTTGCAGATATCGCGGTCTTTGCCTTAAGAATTGAGCTCTACTTAAACTGCAAATGAGGTATGGAGTTTAAAATATTAACTACGTTGCGGAGGTGGTTCAACTCTGTTATTTAATGAGTAATTAATGTGTTTTAAATTGAGATAAATTTGGATTCCTGCACTTTCACGTGTTGACACACTAAAATAAAAGTACAAATCTACAATACAATAGTTACACATGGAAAAATGATTGGGATTTTCAGCTCTAGAATTAGCAAACTACTACGAGTTGGATAACAGTGACTGCCGCTATGTAATTCAAATCCTTGGTATTGTTTTTGTAAACAAACCCTGATAACCTACGAATTGATTCCCAACAAATTATTCATGTTTTCAAGCACTTATTTGAAACCGATAGGTTTTCGTTCTGACGCTATCTTCGAATTATTCACAGGTATCTTGAAGCCAGCCGTGCATATAGTGAGGTGACAAGCTGCAAGTGAACCAACGGGCTAATCCCGATGATTACGTTGTTGGGGTGGGGGGGGGGGGGGGAGGGGTGCTTTGTTGGGTGTGTTGACGTAAGCGCAAGACGCAAGCAGCAAGATGTGTAAGCCAGTAAGCACCTAATCAAGACAACACTATATTCATCATGCGCATGACGGGTCACCTTAGCCCAGACGACGGACAAGAGAAGGGATCTTTGCTTTCTCACTCATTGCTCCAAAAGTTCAAAAAATATGGTCAAGTTCGGTAACCAAGTTTGCAATTCTTTGCTAAATTAGTCAAAAGTGTTGCGACAATCTTCTCGACAAATCGTATCTTCTTAGAAATATCGTTTGCCTTCAGGTGGTGATTTCCCATGTCGGGCGTCGAGCTGGACCCAAACGCTGGTCCAAATCTGTGGGGGATGACAGACTTTGTCAAAATAAAACTTTAGTGTTACTTTTGGAAATTTGTTCAAGAAATAAACAATCCGTCAACAAAAAAAAACATGTTTTTAAAAGTAAAACTAAATTACCCTTTTGCCTGCTGGTAATTACCACTGAAAATCCTAATCTGGGTTGATATAAATGAGAGGGCAAAAATATACATTTCACTTTCTGTTTCTCTCTAAAAGTCAGTGCGAAATGTTGACGTCTTCGCAAATGAGCGGCTATGACAATGTATCTGGTTTCGCCCCCGCCTCGCTATATTCCCACGGGCCAGCGTCCGACGGCAGGGACGCTGAGCCGGCGTCGACGTCGGCGTCGGCGTCGACGTCGGCGTCGGCGTCGGGTATGCTTTCCCTCCCCGAAGAGACACGCTGTATACATCCATGAGCTGTGCATCTGTCTAGTCGCCGGCGGAAAACAAACAAGAACAAATATAAATTATCCAGTAAGCATTTTCTAGCATTTTCCTCGAGGTAGATTTGGCGTGGTTTTGGCTTGTCTTCTTGCCTTTGCTTTGCCTTGCCTTGCCTTGCTTTGCTTTGCTTTGCCTTGCCTTTCCTTGCCTTTCCTTGCTTTGCCTTTCCTTGCCTGCCACTAGCTCGTCTAGCTGATGAGCTATGATTCCGTGCTTCTTTTCGCTTGCTTGGAACTTTTGCAATTAAAACAAGCCTGTTTAATCGGAGGAAACATCCACAAAATATTAATGATACTGTAATTAACAAATGAAACGTATTCCATCCAGACGAACCGAACCAGGGTTTCGCCAGCAGCAAAAGCAGCGCAAGCAAAGTAGCTAAAAGTAAATAACTTGACAGAAAAACGGCAGCAAAATCTGGTGTATTATAGGGTCTTTGAAATCCGAATGTTATTTGGGATAAGGATCGAGGAAATTTTGAAATGTCAGTGAGAACAACATGATACGGTAGATTAGGTTTGCTTTGTGCACATTGTGACTTACGGAAAAGAAAAGTGTCAGCTTTTTTGGGGCCTTATCAAACGAAGCAAGTCACTTTGTAAAGAGATTATTATGCATCGAGCAAGATTTGCTGTGCATTTGGGGGGTAGACTGACTACCTTTTGAGAAATAGTAGCGAACGAATATTTTGAGTCGACTCGAGGGACTTGAACCACAGAAGGTTTCTTAATTACAATCCAATTGGGCTTAATTATGCTCCTGGAACGGGGTGAACGTACGTCTATCCCCGCGCTCCGAGGTGCAGATCTAGTTAATATATAGTACGCCTAGGCGTGCGCCGAACTGGCGTTGATTACAAGCTCTTGACCTGCACTCGAAACCCCGCAGCTTTTCTCTCTGGTCCGGCGATTTCCCAGCGTCTTACTGGAAGACCCTTTCTTCGACGGAGGGACTTTCAGTTATGCCACAAAGCGAGACACTGATTCTGACCAACTCTTTCCGTGGATAGCGCGAAATTAGTTTAATAGATCGGTATCAACCCCAATTCCTTACACACATAATCCATGACCCCTGCCCCCGCCCCCGCCCCCGCCCCCGCCCCCCAGTCCCAACCCCCACTGACGCGACCACTCCCGCATAACTCCGCGACACCACATAGCACCGTTATTATAGTGTTCTAGTTATTGTAGCGTGTGCCACTTCTGCTGCTGCTAATTAAATAGCAAAGTTTCCCGAAACATCGCGAAAAGGAATTTTTATTTTAATTGGAACGCTTTCCTGTGTTCAAATGAAGAGAATTGCTAAGTTATTGAATGGCTCCAAGAAAGCTCTGGCTACACGGATAAGACACCATGCTAATTTCCTGGTTTATCAACGAATAGCTGCTTCTCTTGTCTTATGTTATTTCGAAGGCAAATGCTCTTTCTTTGAATTGTCGGTTGAATTCCAACGTTATCAGCACTGGACCATAGGGGCTTGGAATTTCTTCAATTGGTGACAATAGTCTGCAGCAGCGTTTGCTATTCCGCTACATGGCACCGGGGGCGGGGGTGCTTTCTGAGGCTGCGTGGAGGCTTACGCTGGAGTGCGACTGGATCTGCTAGTGGCTTCTTAAGACTGAACGAGTTTCCGCTCCTTCGGGGAATGTCAACAGCCCAACAGCCCAACAGCCCAACAGCCAGGCTATAATATCGCAAAGCGCTTATTCTTGCCTCTGGAAACTCCAAGGATTGCTACTGTTTATTGCGACTGCGGAACGATCCTCATTTGTAAGCAAATTTCGGACCAAGACTTTTCTTTATCTGCTTGGTGCAGATAATACAAAATCAATTTAAAATACAATCACACTGAAAAGTGCCGTGAGTGGGATCTTATTTCGAATTACTCATCATCTTATTATGCGCTGTTTCTCTTCTGCTTTTCGAGCGGGCCGACCCCACGAACTTGTTTATAAGAGCCATAAAATGCAATTCCGCATTTCACTGCGAATAAGTTGCACGTTTAATTCGCTCCCCGGTGACATTATAGTGGCATAATAAAAAAAAGTCTGTGTATGAAATTTTAAAGTAACCGATTTATTCTAAACGGTTTAGCTTATGGATGCTATTTTTAAGATGAGTTTGATTCAAATTTCAAACTTCAAACACCTCAAGCCTTAACTGCTCGCGAAGAAAATCGGTTTCTGTAATACAGCTTATGGATAAAATGTTATGCATATGTATGTTGCTTGAATATTAATAGATTTTCATCCCTGATGAAAAAATTAAAATAAACTTTCTTTTGAGTGTATACGAGAATCCATGCAATCTAGTGCTCGTAAGCTGCCAGATTGAGGACGACTTGATATTATTTCCCCTCCAGAATTCCACTCATTTAAACCAAGCCCTGGGAAAAAAATCCGGATACGAATCTTGCATCACAATTTCTAATTTCTTTTCATCACAAAATAAAACTTTAGATTCGAAACTTGCAGAAATTAACGCTACTTTTAATCCTCATCCCCCTCACCCCACCCCCTTATGCATACTTGAAGAGGGCGCGGCGCGGGTGACCCACCGCATACGCGATCATTGTCCTCCTCCTTGAGACATCGAGAATCGAGGCAGTGAGACATTGAGACATCGAGAATCGAGGCAGTGAGACATTGAGGCAGTGAGACATCGAGGCAGTGAGACATTGAGGCAGTGAGACATTGAGGCAGTGAGACATTGAGGCAGTGAGACATTGAGGCAGTGAGACATTGAGGCAGTGAGACATCGAGACATTGAGACATCGAGAATCGAGGCAGTGAGACATTGAGGCAGTGAGACATCGAGGCAGTGAGACATTGAGGTAGTGAGACATTGAGGCAGTGAGACATTGAGGCAGTGAGACATCGAGGCAGTGAGACATTGAGGCAGTGAGACATTGAGGCAGTGAGACATTGAGGCAGTGAGACATTGAGGCAGTGAGACATTGAGGCAGTGAGACATTGAGGCAGTGAGACATTGAGGCAGTGAGACATTGAGACATCGAGAATCGAGGCAGTGAGACATTGAGGCAGTGAGACATCGAGGCAGTGAGACATTGAGACATCGAGAATCGAGGCAGTGAGACATTGAGGCAGTGAGACATTGAGGCAGTGAGACATTGAGGCAGTGAGACATTGAGACATCGAGAATCGAGGCAGTGAGACATTGAGGCAGTGAGACATCGAGGCAGTGAGACATTGAGACATCGAGAATCGAGGCAGTGAGACAATGAGGCAGTGAGACATCGAGGCAGTGAGACATTGAGACATCGAGAATCGAGGCAGTGAGACATTGAGGCAGTGAGACATTGAGGCAGTGAGACATTGAGGCAGCGAGACATTGAGGCAGTGAGACATCGAGGCAGTGAGACATCGAGGCAGTGAGACATCGAGGCAGTGAGACATTGAGGCAGTGAGACATTGAGGCAGTGAGACATTGAGGCAGTGAGACATTGAGACATTGAGGCAGTGAGACATTGAGGCAGTGAGACATCGAGGCAGTGAGACATCGAGGCAGTGATACATTGAGGCAGTGAGACATTGAGGCAGTGAGACATTGAGGCAGTGAGACATTGAGGCAGTGAGACATCGAGGCAGTGAGACATCGAGGCAGTGAGACATGATTGAGCCTTGTTTCTGTTTCCCCGAAGCGTCGATGCTAATTACACAGAGTCGAGCGAAGAAATACTTTTATGGAAAAATGCAAATAGTTGTTATGTTGGTTGTTGGTAGAGAGTTAGCCAGACGCCGACTTGTTCGCGGCGTCGGCGTCGGCGTCGGCGTCGGCGTGTGCGAACTTCGCGCAGATGCTGTCTACACAGAAACGGGTTGCCTCTTGCACTTCTCGATCAACATGCGTATTTTTATAAGATTTCCTCTACTTGCATCACGCGTTCATCTCTGTTTCTGCCTTCTCTCCCTTTCTAATATATATATATATATCTCTCTCTCTCTATCTCTCTCGCTCTCCAGACTAAAACAACAAGCAAAGAATTTTTCCTCAAAAATTTTTTTTTTGAAATTCTGTTATCGTTGTCTATTGTGGTGAACTGCATGCAAAGTGTGCTTGGCTACTCGTGGTGGGGTGAGGGGGCGAGGGGGGTGAGGGGGGGGGGAATATATAGAGATCATGGGGTTCACGGTGTGTATAAGTGTATGCTGGGAAAATATCGTGGATGTCTTGAACCATCCCCATGTACACCCAGGAGCAAGAAACGTCGTCGCTCCCCGGATGTACTCATCCACGGCGCGGAATCTAACAAAACAAAGGAGACTACAAAATTCCTGGCATTTTCAAACATGAATAAAAAAATAGAATTTTATTTAATAATAAAATGTGGCTTAATGCATCCCCACGCTTCCCGCGGTTTTTCTTCGGGAAAGTCAACTGAAATCTGAATGCATTTCCTCGTTGTTTTCACATTGAAAAGATAAGAATCAGGATGATGCATAAATATATGGTTTTCAGTGGTAGGAACTGTTTTCATTTGGCGTTTTCTGTTTGTTGAGGATTGTGCAAAGGCCCGCATGAACTGTTCTATTTTGCAGTGTTATTTTCGCACTTTTGCTAGAAGGCGCAAGGGTAAATGGGAGAAAACAGAGTTTCTGGGGAGAACGGGTTAGGTCTGGGGGCAGGGAGAAGAAATAATGCACATCCAAAGCACAGACGCGGATTTGAAAGTCACGCGGATTCGACTATGATGCCGATCCATTCCCTAAACCAGTCTATATCTTAGTCTGCAATAGTTGCTAATAAATTTAACGCCCTGATCTGTTGTGTTCCACCATTACTTTAAACAAAAGCAGGGGGAAGGAAGTTTTAACAAGAGTTAAGACTGTAAGGTGAATTGGTAAAAGGGGGAGTTATTGACGCCTTTATACGTACATAGGAACAGAATCTAATCCCGAACGACATTCGAGTCGCACTCTCAAAAGGGTGTCTGAGTTGGTTGTGCAGGCGGGGGGGGGGGGGGGGGGGGGGTGCAAAAGGGGGCGGTAGCAGGGAGGGGGAGGTGAGGGTAATGTCTTATCAGTCACTCTTCATGGAACTAATTTAGTTCCGTTTCGGCGCTCCTTTTCTAATGAAACGTCCGAAGAAAGTAGTCGAGTTTGCCGATGCCCAGGGTCGCACAATGCGTTGTTATAATTGACAAGGATGCACATACTAATGCATAATAACAATTAGAAAGTATCTTCATTATATTAGAATATTACTTTTAAACAGTTAATTATAAAGCTATCCTCTGATCATTGCGTGATTATTTGAATCGTAACAAGGAGTGCGGACAATCCACCCCAACATTCGAATGGTCAAGCGGTAATAATCTGGAAATGGCTCGCCAGCTCGCAGTCCCCGGGCAGATCCTGCGGCTTAGTTTGATTCTACAAAGCACTGTACAGATTAAGGTAATAAGGTGGTCGCACGCTGACTTATACTCCCCGTAATATCTTCTATACCATGACGACTTACTAAATTAGCACTTTACCACAAACCACTGGCTGCAGTTGTGCACTGTCTTTTTAGTTGTGGACATAACTGGACCTGGTAGGTACAGCCGTACAGCCGTACAGCGTGCATGCACGCCGCTAGATACGAATGGTCCAGTAGATAAGCGTCTTTTCGTGGTGTCGTCCTATCATCCTATCGTCCTTTGCTCCCACGTTAATCCTTGGATAGCGAGCGAGTCGCATGATTATAAATCGGTGCTCCGGCTATCCAATAGTCTGGACCTCGCCAGCAGTACGTTACGAATAAGTACACTACACGATACGTGCTTGGGAAGGGTGGGGGGGGGGAGGGGCACAGGGGCACAGCCATGGCCCATCAGCTAGCCAACATGCTGGCTAAACATACTTATCTTCACGGGTGCAGTGGAAATTTCTTCGCTATTTCTGACGAAACCAAATCACATGTATCAGCATTTTTGTTACCGTAAAGAAACATTTTGATGCAATTTTGCCGACGATATTCTGAGCACATGGTTAGCCATCAAAGGTAAGCCCTTTAGGGGGTGAATAATCCAATTTGCATTAATTTCAACTCATTCAGGAAGGTCCGTTGATGGTGTTGCGTAGTCCAGAACCTTATGGTACAGCAATGGGCGCCGAAGAACGAGACTCTTATTTTTATGCTGCTTCCACCATGCTGTTAGCGGGCTGGGGTTGATCGCTCCTTTGGCGCCAATGCCTTCCAGAGGAGGTAGTCGAAGAAACAACACATAAGCACATTTAACTGGTCAAACTATAAGATCGAGTCAGTAGAAGAAAGTTTCACTGTTTCACATTAAATCGTATTCGGCAATATTCTTTTCTGTCTCCAACTTCTTTAGCTTTAGCTAGGGGGTTTGTTTATGTGGAAGAATTGAACGTAAATAACCCGAGATCTAAGCCATCCGAAAGGAGTAAAACGTCTCATAACTTTGTTATGGTCCGATCGAGAGAGATCAATTTCGTACGGTTTTATGGCTCAGAGAATGTAATTTTATCACGCACAAGTGACATGTTTTTCGATTGTCAGTCCAAATCTTTATTTGCATACCAACAAGCGGCAGTGTTCCAATTTTCATATTTTCTTGACTCATTAGGCTTCTAAAAAAGCACTGGGTTAAAGCTTCGCCTCCTTCTGGCCGTTTTTATGTAACCATAACCTTTTTTTTATTTCTATAAATGACTTAGTTGTATATAGAATTTATTCTGAAGTCATTTTCAAAATGAATTGCTTCGGCGTGTTATAACTGGGTAGCTTATTGTGATGTATTAAAAATAAACTAGGTAAATGTGATATTTTTGCCAGCCAATTATGCGGCATCGGCCAAACGTGTCGGATGCTCGCAGATGGAATGTGCTGGGCTGGTCCACAGCAAGGCAGAGAGCGACACAGGTAGAGATCCGCGGCAAGCATACTTCGATCGCAGCATCTCACGGTCTCCTTCGTCTCAGTGCCGCATTGCTAAGTGAGGCATCGAAGCTGTACCCACCTCTCAGGCGTCGACATCTCCCCACGATGCGTCACGACGTCGCGAACTGCACCCTCTGTTAAAGGCCGAATGCGCGTCCGCCCTACCAAGGTCATCTCGGTGCTAGTGCACCACTGAAACTACGATATCTCTGCAACTCGCATGTCGTTTAGATTGCATGCTTTTGTAGTTAGCCTCGAATTGTGCGTATTGTGTACGTATTTGTGTCAAATAGTGATATCAAAACGACATGTTATTTTATTGCTATATTGAAGCCGAGTGCGTATGAACTTCAAGGGTCCGAGTCAATACAATTTTTAGTGTTATTTGAACGAAGCTGGTGCAAATATGAACGTTCCTGAAAGCCACGTATAGTGTTAAGCCCCCTTTACACGGCAACATTTTTCACAACAGTCTGTGTTGAAAGTCTTGCGTGCAAGAAAACTTGTCCCATGTAAACGCAAAATGTTGTGAAAATCTTTTTCGCAACAGTTGACAACATAAATGTGGACAAGTTTTTTCGTATAGAACACGCTCTATATTGAGCACATCTTTTCTCAAAACTGACCAATCAGAGATGAATCTGTGGGAGTCGAGACAGAAGACAACATGGACGCCGCCAAGGATAGTGTGGTCTGGAGTAGGGACGAGGCGAAAAGAATAATAGAGCTATACGAGGAACACACTTGTCTTTATGTGATAACGTCGCCGGATTATCACAACAGGTAGCTATTATTTAAACACATGATACAATATGTTTCAATTAATAGACTGTAAATATGATGATATACAAACACATAACCTAAAACCATGGATTCATCTGACAGTCACAGTTCTCAATATATTATTTATAAATTATTTGTCCAGAAACAAACGACAAGCGGCGCTGGAGGCTATAACAAGCGAAATGGCTAAACTGCGTCCTGGGGTCAAAGTCGACCAGGTGAAGAAGAAGATCGCGGGGCTAAGAACGCAGTTTTGTGATGCCGCCACAAAACTAAAAAATTCGCGAGTCAGCGGCTGCAGTGCGGAAAGTGTAGAGACACCCAGCCTTTGGTGCTACAAGCTGCTCTTCTTTTTAGAGAAGTACATTGTCAGCACCAAAGGCCGCTCCAACCTGTCGCAGGCAGATCAGCCAAGCCTTGCTGTAAGTGTATACGTTGTTAATTTAATCTGTTTGTGGGAACCGAAACAAGCTCTGAAGTCAAGAAGACTTGCTACAGACAAGCTCTTTTGGGGAGGTACCATCCCTGCCACTGAGTGTATGTTTATATTTATTGCATACACTTTCAATTCCCACAGATGGCATCATGCGAGGAAATCATCGATGAGGATGGAGAGCAGTCGAATGCGTTCGATGAGATATTTGAAGAGGAGCTCGAACTACAAGAAACTAACGCCACACCAAGCTCCGCTGGCCCATCCCGTCGAGGGAGCTCCTCTTGCTCGTCCCGAGGGAGCTCGCTGGATGGCAAACGTGGGACAAAACGTGGCCGAACAGGTGAGATGGTTTTAGCCTGCTTCGGCTAGGCCCAACGGCCTTGTGAAGCTTTGATCAAGTCAGTGGAACGGAAAATCATAACTTCTTGTGGTACTAAATGAAAAGCAGTAGACATTGAGTATAATTGAAAGTGTAGTCGGAAGTGTAAAAAAAAAATTGATTTCCCACTCACAAAATCAAACATGGATACCCACTTATTAAATCAACTGCGTAACATAATATCGATCCTATCTTTTATTCAATTAAACTAAACTTTGCCTATCATAGCTATCTAAATTATATTTACAAACAAACTCTTAGCACAAGATATCTATTTGTCGATGAATCAAAGCACAAGATTTCATTAATAATAAGCAGCATACATGAAATTATTACATTTCATTTGAATGGTTGACCTACAAATTTAAAACCGACATAATTTGTCTTTTTTATTTCAGTTTCATCTTCAGCTGTATTGGAAACCATTTCCAGCGAGGCAAGATCCACGATTGCCGACCTCGTGGCCCAAAGATTTCACCGACCAGCGAGTTCTCCAGTAGAAGATCCTTTCAATGTGCTAAACTTTTCAAAGTGGATCGGGTCCGAGATGCTTCTTCTAAAAAAGAAGAGAAACGTTATCGAACTCAAGCAGGACATCCAGCGCCTGGTAACAACAAAGGTTATGGAAGAGTGTGATGATGATGAATGAACTAAAAAAATAATCTGACAATTACCTACCTATGTGTTGTAAATGTGATCATTCTGCCAAGATACCGCACCCTCCCCATTGAAATATGCTTTGAATTCGTTACGAATGGCAATTGGTTCACGGGATGCTCTACCCAATAGCCTTTTTTCAATCCCTGTCATTTGCAATCCCCCTTCCCTCCAAGTTCCGGGAATGATGCGTGTATCTGTACCATCTCTGTCGATGAAATCCGTAGGCATGTAGACGGAATTGCTCTCAGACAGCAGAAAGTTGTGCAGTGCACATGCGGTGAGGGTAATGAGCTCAACCTTTTCGGGTGACAAGTTGATTGTTCCGAGAAAAATCCGAAAGCGGTTAGCGAAGATTCCAAAAACATTTTCGGACACTCTCCTCGCCCGACTCAGCCTGTAGTTGTGTATTCTTTCCTCGATGCTTAATCCTCGGTTTGGAAACGGCTTCATGAGATTCGGTGCAAGCGAAAACGCATCATCGGCGACAATTACAAATGGTGTTGGAATTTCTCGGTTTGGAAGCGGTTTTGCTTTTGGGACATTGAGCGTGTTATTTTGAAGCGCTCTTGATAATTCACTCTCACGGAACGTACCACCATCGCTAACCCGGCCGTTGGTGCCAACATCGACGTACAGGAATCTGTACTTGGCATCAACAAGAGCTAGTAATACGATGCTGTGAAAGCACTTATAATTGTAGAATTTAGACCCAGCAGATCTTGGAGGTCTAAAAGCAATATGCTTCCCATCCATTGCCCCGATACAATTAGGGTAGTTCCACAATCTTTGAAAATCATCCGAAACCTTCATCCACTCTGCTTCTGTTTTTGGCACCTAGAAAAATGACAGCATATTTTAATACTCTTCCAAAATATATCAATGAGCTCAAAACTAATATTTGGATGAGCATAGGGGGCAAAGCAAAGCTTCAATTTCAAAAAATCCATTTGTCATGTTCTGTTATTTAGGTACCTAGGTATACCTAAATTTATTTTATAATTATTTACCTGCATGTATTTGCCTTCCAATGCTGCGTATATTGCCCGACACACTATTGGTACAAAGAGTGAGATTGTGCATGCCGGTATTCGTGTTGAAAGTTCCAAGCTTTGGTATGTTTCCCCAGTAGCCAGGAAGCGCAGAGTGACGGTAAGCTTGTGGCAAGCCGATATGCACTGCCGCATGTTTGTGTCCTTCTTGGAAATTTTACCCTCAACCATGGATAAAAGCTTCGTGAACGTTGCTTCGTCCACCCGCAAGTAGTTTTTAAAGGCAAGCGGGTCTTCCACTGCAAGTTCGCTGTGTACTAAATGTAACACACCGCGGCTATTCACTTCGCGTCTTGCAATCCACTTTCTTCGCCAACATGATCGCTTAGCTTTTCTGGCTGCTTTCTCAGAAGCTCTTTCAACTACCGTTACAATGTCAGCTATCAATGCAATGTCCAAAATCAACTCAATATCATCATTATCAATCATTTTGCACTACATAACCTACAAACAAACGATCTGAAAGCGCATATCCGTCACCTGTCATCAGTCAGCAGTTGTCACAAAACACCACAAGAAATTGTCCCATGTAAAGATCCGCCACACGATTTGCACCAAAGATTTTCATGGCAGACATGTGGGGCACACTTATGTGGCCAACTTTTGTGGAAAATGTTGCCGTGTAAAGGGGGCTTTAGTACTTAGTACTGTCTTTTTTTCATCTGTGACTCAGGAAAGAAATCACTTGACAGCTGGCGACATGTGAGGAGAACTCTCGATGAAGATTTGTACCGCTCGAGTTGAAGAAGTACCTACGTCTCCCTCGCGAGTCGCAAGTGCTGCGGGAATTCTATCAGGAATGAAATGTTTCGGACAGTTACGAGTATCCGCTATGCAGTCAGGCATTTTTGACAGGCTATCGCTGGATTCACTGAGTGAAGGAAACAATAATTGACTTACCGCAAGGCGCTTCTTTTGCTTTTCAGGGTGACACTTATCTGGAAGTTTTCCTCGTCCAAAAAAAGACAGTTACTCTTCGGACATTCAAATCAAAGTGACCATGTCACGCCGATTTCACGTCCCCACGTGAAACTCAACTCGTATTCTGACATTTGAATTATCTTCGGGCGTGTATAAATAATCGAGAATTGATTTTGGTGTGATAACATCTCTCCTACGTCTAGTAAATCGATAAATTCGACTTGATCTGGTCTCAATCTCAGCTCATTTCCCTGCAGGCTCAGTGGGGTGCAGGTTTGCATGCTAATTAGCTCGCAGCGGCGGCTGACATGCCTCGAATAATGTTTCTCGGATGTCCAGCGTCTTAGCAAAGGGAAATGAATATATTTCCTTATATGAAGACTCTAAGATAATATCGGTTCAGCTGTTGATCCCATTTCTCATCTGTTTTGCGATTCAATATTAAATCTGTTGGCCGGTGTTCGAAATACATGTTGAAAGTATGCCAACTAGCGGCGCAGGTGGTAGCCCTAAGTTCTCCTCACGGAAGCCGGGCCCCGGCACCCGGCAAGACAAGACAGGCCCCGCAATGAGTATTACCTATACCTGTGCAAAGCTGGCAGCAAGCGGCACCAGCTCCAGCTCCCAATGTGTTTCTTTGCGGAGCGCAGGGTGCGACCGGGCTGTGATACGAGTGATACGACCCACCTCTTTTCGCACCGACGCTACATACAATTGAATTTATGTAAACGCTTAGCGCGAAGCGTGGATCGGGGATCCCAATCTGCCACGTTTGTTTTAATGCGACTAATATTTTGTATTTTTGTCTCATGAGTGGTTCCTCTTCTCCCTTCGTCTTGTTTCCTTACTGCGTAATGAGAGTTTGCTAGTTTGTTGCCTTGCCATCTTTCCGTAGCTTTATCAGTTCCTTTTCCCCTTTCTTCTCATTATTCTCGCTCCTCTCTCTCTCTCTCTCTCTCTTTCTCTCTCTCTCTCTCTCTCTCTCGTCCAAGTCTCTGTATATGTCGGGGCTGTGTGTTGAGGGGAGGTGGGAGGGATGAGGGTGGGCAGGGCGGGGGGGGGGGGGGGAGAGGAGGTGGGATGCATTGCTAGGAATGCTTACACTGTTAACATCCCAACTTAATGAGATCGTCACTCCTGCCTTGTGTTGTTTACGAGTTGCTGGCAACTCGAGCAGTTTTGTTTACCTGCAATGATAACGATATTTGGAGTTGGCTTAGCTCTTATAACACCTGTTCCTGGTGCTGCACACAGCACAAGCACATAGCATAGGGCACATAGCATTGGGCATAGAGCACACAAAGCATAGATCACATAGCATAGGACACACATAGCATAGGACGTATAGCATAGAGCACACATAGCATAGAGCACATAGCATTGGACACACATAGCATAGGACGTATAGCATAGAGCACACATAGCATAGAGCACATAGCATTGGGCATAGAGCACACATAGCATAGGGCACATAGCATTGGGCATAGAGCACACATAGCATAGGGCACATAGCATTGGGCATAGAGCACACATAGCATAGGGCGTATAGCATAGAGCACACATAACATAGGGCGTATAGCATAGAGCACACATAGCATAGGACGTATAGCATAGAGCACACATAGCATAGGGCACATAGCATTGGGCATAGAGCACACATAGCATAGGGCGTATAGCATAGAGCACACATAACATAGGGCGTATAGCATAGAGCACACATAGCATAGGACGTATAGCATAGAGCACACATAGCATAGAGCACATAGCATTGGGCATAGAGCACACATAGCATAGGGCGTATAGCATAGAGCACACATAACATAGGGCGTATAGCATAGAGCACACATAGCATAGGGCGTATAGCATAGAGCACACATAGCATAGGGCGTATAGCATAGAGCACACATAGCATAGGGCGCAAAGCATAGGGCGCATAGCATAGGGCGCATAGCATAAGGCAGGGCAGGGCAGGGCAGGACAGGGCAGGACAGGGCAGGGCAGGGCAGGGCAGGGCAGGGCAGGGCAGGGCTGGGCAGGGCAGGGCAGGGCAGGGAAGGGCAGGGCAGGGCAGGGAAGGGCAGGGAAGGGCAGGGCAGGGCAGGGAAGGGCAGGGTAGGGCAGGGAAGGGAAGGGAAGGGCAGGGCAGGGCAGGGCAGGGCTGGGCAGGGCAGGGCAGGGCAGGGCAGGGCAGGGCAGGGTAGGGTAGGGCAGGGTAGGGCAGGGCAGGGTAGGGCAGGGCAGAGCCGGAGCGGGGGCACCACTTGCCGGGGGCCCAAGGGATGCATGGGTATTTGGAATGTAGATTCTCGTCCGTGCTAATGGCGTCAGCGCCCCGACTCAGGCTAACATTGTGCGCGTCTCTAAGGGCGCAAGGCCCCGGCACGTGAACCACCCCTTTAGAGCGGCTACTAAGAATGATATATACACGGAGGAGACGGTGTGGATATGAGGAAGCACGCGTTAACTGGCTGGTAATGTGCACGAAGCTGAAAGAAACTTGCCTTTTTATCAGTTCTATCGTATTGCTAAACTGGGAGATGCTTCGTGGGCCAGGCGATTGTTTGGCTCTTCTCGACTGACTAAAAGTCGGATGTTAGTAGAATTGTCTACTATCATTATATGCTGTTTGGCTACCTGATTTCCCTAGAGTCCAATGGACCAGTGGGAGGTGGAATGGCCTCTTCCTGCCCACTTTCTTGACCAACTGTCTCCTTAGCTCGATCCTGCCACTTGAAGCCATCTCAAGGGTCGCGAGGCTCCGACATTTGGAGCCTGGTTATGGGCTATAAATATAGTACAGACGTCATCACAACATGGTGTTAAATCCCTTACATAATCCATTACCCCGGAACAACGGAAGGCTTTGAGAATTGATTATTCCAGGCAAGTTGTTTATCAGATTGCAAGCGACGCAGCGGCAGTCTGCGCCCGCTGCCGCTGCGAGCGCTTGTGTGAGTGAGCGTTTGTGTATGTGTGGACCATTTGCTCTTTGTTTACACTTGGTTGACAGATGGCGAACCTGGTGACTAAGTGATGCAAAATGGGACGAATAAAAATTAAAATGAACACAATAGCAGGCTGATGGTGCTCTCCCGAGGGGTGCTTATGACTGCGAGTATCAGTTGGTGGATGGCTGGCTGCCTGGCTGGCTGTACCCGAACCCGTCCTGTCTAGGGCAACAGTCAGTCTGCGATTTGCCCACATAGTTCTGCCGGAAATCAAAAGGTCTCTCACCAATTAGTTGTAACCTTTTATCGTTGTTTTTATCCTAGTTCTTATCAATGCAGTATAATTACATCGCGCAAGTCGCTGTACACTGTACAGTAAACACCACAGTCGTTTATAAATTACGCGTGCCTATGCAGGGGTTTCCTTGTACAAATAGTATCGCTCGAATTTCAGCTCGTTATTTGTCGCCGCGGCATCCGAGATGGTGCGACGTCGAGACGATGCGGTCAACGGTGGTTCAGCATGGTTTATAGTACGTCTCATGTTATTTTGGCAGCGCCACGGGGCACTGGGCCTATACTATAACATTGTTGAAAACCGGTTTGTTGCTGCCATCAGAACCTGAGACGAACTATAGGAGAGCAGTGAGCTGTACCCATGGTATAAGTACAGTTATACCATGAGCTGTACCCATGGTATAAGTACAGTTATACCATGAGCTGTACCCATGGTATAAGTACAGTTATACCATGAGCTGTACCCATGGTATAAGTACAGTTATACCATGAGCTGTACCCATGGTATAAGTACAGTTATACCATGAGCTGTACCCATGGTATAAGTACAGTTATACCATGGGCTGTACCCATGGTATAAGTACAGTTATAGGTACCATGAGCTGTACCCATGGTATAAGTACAGTTATACCATGAGCTGTACCCATGGTATAAGTACAGTTATACCATGATCTGTACCCCTCACACCACCCATGCACACGTGTTATCATTTGTTGTGATCGTTAGTTACTGGGAACATGGAACGGGTGTAGGATTTTTTCCGTCATCGGTCAGTGCAGTATTTATAAGGGTTGGAACTGGTCATACACGGTCGGGGGGTGTGTGGACTCGCCAGTCGCCAACGACCTCACATGCAACGTATTCTTATCGTATCGCGCGCTTACGCTCCATTAGATGCCCGATGATGATTTCCTAACCGAACAATACACACAGATGTTGATAGAGACGCTCTTGGTTAGGTGACCAACACACCCAACCAAACACACCCAACTTCCAAGTGACCAGTGTCCACGCATCGTTATCAGCCGCGGTAATGGATGACGGTCATTTCTCACGCGAACGCGAACGCGAATGGTACAGCGGGGTGGCTGCATGGCCAGCGTCCTGCGTGCATGGAGGATGGACGAAGGAACGAAGGAACGAATAGAAAGCGGGTGACAATGACAGGTGTCATTATTTAGTCGAAAGCTAGATAGCACGTGACATGACCGTGCTCCTTATCACTGTCAGATCTTTTTGCTGCGCGGGAGATAACAGAACTGGCGGCCGTTGAAATACAATAAGAGTTGATTGGTGTTTGCTACAATGCAATACAGTTCAATAAATTCAGGATGTTGGTTGCATCGTGATTAGTCTTCAGGGGTCTGAGGGTTGGGAAATGAGACTGGGAAATTTGTGGAATCTGGATGAGGTTAGCTTCTTGGGCGAGTAATAAAGCCACTAGAGACCTCATTTGAACTGTCCATGGGAAATAATCATTGGAACCTTCCCTCCACAGGCCACGACTAGAAGTGGGCTAGAGAAGTAGATAACTACAAAATGTAACTCACGCCTTCGGATAGCGCCGCTTCGAGGAGGCTTGTTTTCGCTTGTCCACTTTCGCGCCACCCTCAATAGTGTTTAATCAATTTCAGGCGATGGCTTATTTCCTATTTCCGATTCCCTATTCCCTATTTCCTATATGAAAGATATTTCCGAATGTGGCAATAATATGGCTTGTTGTCTGTCTGACAAGAAAGATGGAAGTATACATTGTTATTGCTCTGGTGCCACTCAGCAGTTTTCGAGGGATGATGCATGAATGCTGTTGGTTTTGCTGGTAAACAACTTTATGGATGCAGCCTCTCCCGGCTTCTGTACAGCATAAACTGGCATAAACTGTTTCCATAACTTGGCCGAGGCGGCTTGCAGTGCATACCCTGAGCCACTATGCAAGGCATTGATATATCCAAAGGGCACATTTCATTTCTTCGACGATCATTTCGAAGGCGGAGGTCGGATTAGGATGAATCTTGAAAAGACTTGCTGATCCTTCTTTAGGAATGAAAAACGTGAATTGACAGTGTGAAAGCCTCACGCAGAGAAGGATGCACGGGCACCTTCGGTTTAACGGACGGCTAGAGGCAAATACTGACTCTAAGATCCCGACAGCAGACTCCGCGGCGCAGAGACGCAATGGGAAGTCAATGACTATTTACTCCAAGTCGGAAGCGTCGACCTTGGCCACAGCCCACAAATCTCGCGCACTTGGAACCGATGTAAAATTATTGTCTATGCGTAATAGTTGTGCGAATAAAATGCTGTGCCTAAAGCACACCAGGCTCATCCAGGCTCCGTGAACGGCTTTGTGAAAGTTGGTCTCCTTTAATGAGTGTTTTTGCAAATGTATAAATAACTGCTAACTTATCAGAGGGAACCGACTTAAGGAACAACGTAAAAAAAGTGGCAACGAAAGGAAATTGAGGTCATTTCCCCCTCCCTCTCCCCATCCCCCAAAACACGACACGAGAGCGCCCTCCATGCAGTGCACCTATACAACCCACATGGTCAAGTGTCTGTAAGTGCACCTATACAACCCACATGGTCAAGTGTCTGTAAGTGCATCTAACTTCAAAACTGTCGCACAAACTTTTAAAAATTTTAATATGTCTACTGCTTTAAGCGAAGCCATGAGTCGAAAGATGTTTAGGTTTACCAATACGTGCTAGCTTTTGAACTTTGTCATCTGGATTTGAGGAAGTCACTTTCACAGCGCATTCTCAGTAGTGAATTTAATTGAAATGATGCATTGATTATTCGCTGTTGTTGACGCCGATTTCTGGCTCGGAAAGATACGATTGCTTCCGCCGACAAGTTTTAAGAGTGTTATAGGGAAGGTAGGTATAGTGGGGCGGGGTGGGTGGGATGTTGTGGGGTTGTTGTTTGGAGGTTGCGGGCGAAAGGGGTGGCTGGTGATTCACTGCGGGGCCTGCTAGACAATGCTGATGACGCAAGCGGATCGCCTAAATTGTATGCAGAACATATCACTTTTCCGGAGCACTTATTTACCATGGTGGAAAGCCTTGCGATCAATAGGAAGCCGCGCTATTGAGTAAACACGCAAGAAGAAACGGTGGTCGGGAAGGGGGGGGGGGGTAGATGTATAGGGGGCCATGGATGTGCTCCGGTTCAATTTGACCTGCCTGGCTACGACAATGTAACGATGTAAAATTACTTGTACACCAGAACTCGCTCTTTTCCCGTGTTTCCCGGTGAAACAAAACAAAAAATCGGTGGATATTTAACATAACGCTGTATGTATATTTTTAGGGGGCTGCGAACTGTAATCACTTTTATCTTGATTTGAGTGGGAAAGAAAATTGTAACGAGTAGTCTGGAATGTATTGCTTGCGGATGATTAATATTAATATCCCCTTACCCCCACCCCACGACGGGGGAGAGTCGTCTTAGGCTGAGCACGCCGAAACTGAAGATATACTTATAACATGTTACGCGCCAACTTGGTGATATTATTTTGGCAAGCTGCATGGTGGGCCCTTGGGGGGGGGGGGGGGGGGGTATCCACTGTCAGGCGAATGGCAACACGGTTCCCAGCCAAGGAAGAGGTGAAGTACTACTGTGCTACCGATATTAAAAATTGTTGCATTCAGTCAATTGAAAGATCGAATTATTCGTGCAGAAATGCAATATGGAAAGGCAAGCAATGTTGTCTCACCCAAAGTAGATTCTATACAGTGAAATAATCTTAAATTCGGATGAAAATTTAATAATAAAAAGCATGGCTAGAGGCGACAGGTACATACTTTCTCTCGTTTTTCCTTTTTTTTAAATCAAAACTTGATTTGTCCCTGTGCTGAAATCAGAGTAACCCCTGTAATAAAGTTAATGCCTTGCGCCGAGTGGCGACGTGCACAATGAATATTCTGTTCAGCTCAAATCAGCTGATACGATGTAATTCGTTTACTTTGTCAACCAATTAATATGCCCCCCACCCCCTCCGTCACAATGCCATCGAAACAAAAACGAGTTTATTCAAGAAAGCATTTTTTTACTCTTCACCAGAGATACATTATTTGATGAGTGCATTTCCCTCGATGTGTGTGTTATAAGATCGTAATCACTAATTACTGAAGCTAACTGGAGCTAACTGAAGCACACTTCTCGCTCCTGAGACGGAGGTAAAACGCTGGATCGCGGTGCATACAAATGAGTGGCAACTGGCAGCAGCCAACAGCCAACAGCCAACAGCCAACAGCCAACAGCCAACAGCCAACAGCCTCCAAGTGCTCCTGTGCCCCGACAATGCCGAGTGGCAAGTGCACTCTTCAAGCCACCTCAAAACCATCTCAAAACCATCTCAAAACCATCTCGAACCTCCCCGAAGCACGCGCTGTTTTCGAGACACCAGCTAATGAAGTTTGCCGGGAAGTGTATGTAATTGCGGCTGCAGAGTAATAAAAATAAATGCTTGTGTTATGGAACTGTACTGAGCTCCTCTCAGGGAAGGAAGGAACACTTTTTAGTATGCCACGTTCTTTATGGAATATTGTAATGGTTCTACGCTCTAAGTGCGCCAGCAATAAAAAAATCTCGAGTTTTGTTTCTTTTCAACATTTTCACAGTAGCATTCTTGCTAAATATTAGTTAGGTAATCATACGCGTACCTACGTATTCTTCCTCCTGAACCTAGATGTTTTCACGTGAAGGGTGGACCCACTGTGGAGCCACTGTGGAGCCACAGTGGAGCGTCGTTGAGAGCCCACAATCTCGTTTACAATAATTGGGTAAGCCCTTTTGTAATAGCATCTAATTTGAGCGATGCGATCTCGAATTGAGGAAACTGCGCGAGCTTATGTAGGTACTGGCTGCTGAACCAGTACATAGCTATAGTTACTTCAACGGATTCTTATAAACACTTTTGGTGCAGCTGGCGTCTGGACACTGAGAAAGCTCTATGTGAGACTAATCCCTTTAAATAGTAAATGATAATAAGGGCTGTTATGGTACTGGACTCATATAGCCGGGTGAGGGCGTAATACCACCAAGAAATGTCTAAAATAGGTCGTCCTCAAATGAGCACAATCATACTCAATATTTGTGCTCTGTTTCCCTTTTCGAAAAGATAAAAGCTTTCTCTGATAAAAATGTAACAACGTTCTTGAGAAATCTTCCGGGTTGTGCCGATTCGTGGTTCTATTAATTGTATTAGCTCAATGCAGGCTAGAGAGGTTGTGTACACATATTAATTTGTGAATATATAAAGTTAATAATAGTGATCTGGTAGTGATAGGTATAATAATCGATGGAATATGAAACAAATATTCTGGTATTAGTCATTTGTCAAGTTAAAATATTTTTGAAATCCATTGGAACTCACGTTATTAGTAGATAACAGCCGTCCTTAACAGACATTTTTTATTTTTTTTGAATATAACACCATTCTTCCTTTCCATTTTCTATTTACTTAGGTAAGTGAACATGTTAATTGTGGGCAGGCCCTGGGCCCTGGGATCACTTTGAGGCAGTGTTGGCTAGTTACTTGTGTGGTTGTGTGGTTGAGTGGTTGAGTGGTTGTGTGGTTGTGTGGTTGTGTGGTTGTGGTTGGTTAGGATCGCTCGCGGGATGCTGCGTTGCGGTTGCCCTTGACCACCTGAATCCGCTCGATCTCGTCTGGCTGTAGCATGACTGCAGTCAGCTCACTGATCCTGAACCCTACCCTCGACTAGCCAATGTTGACACAATCGGTGTATTCTTCGCAGTTCAGGACGAGACTACACCGGTCCTCCTCACAACTTGTGAAGCGACTCACGTTATGTTGCTATCTTTTTCTACCTCAGGAAGGGGTTTGTATAATACATAAACTATTGAGTCTTCAAGACACTACACGTTGATTCTTTTACAACGGTGAAAGTGAGCGAAGAAATTCAACAAAAATATACTTTTTAGTCAGTTATTTTCGTGCTCCTGTTTGAGTACGATGTGTGCCGTTTCGAAACCATGCTGGCTGACCACAACACTAACACAGTTTCGTATGGCTCCAATTTCAAGTCTATTAGATTCCGATTTTGCACTCCAGGCGTGCGTGGGTCACTTCCCGGAAAACGTGTGTGGCTTACAACTCGACGAGCCGCGTTTTTTGTTTTCCTCTCGCTTTTTTTTTTAGCCTGGTAAACAATTGAAATGCGCCCCTGCCACTTCTTCTCTTCTTAACCCCTCATACCTCCTCCCTCAGTACAAATACACTACAGTATTGATTTATTCCCCCTGCTGTTTCGTGACGACTCCACAACAAAATATTACACGAAGATTTCTCACCCGTTTCTTTTCTCTTTTGGGGTTGAAACTATAGCTGACATGAAAATAAGGGTCGGGTGTCAGAATGGGGGTGTACTTAAAAATAGGGTGAATAAAAAGACTTGCATGGACACGGACACGTGCCCCCTTCCCCTGGAAATTCTAATCCAGACCAATCCGTTTCGCTGCGAGAAGGGTTGCTGTGTACTGTGTTGTCTGAAAGGCAAAGAGTTGTGCAGGCTCAATCCTAGCTGGCTGCAAGGCAGCACAGCCTAGAGAGGGCTGTGTGTGTGTGTATGTGTGTGTTTGTGTTGTGTGTCTGTGTGTAGTTGTTGATTATAGCATAGTGTTGAGTCCGCCCTGGTGTATACAGAATACAGATAGATGAATTGTAAACAGTCGAGCTGAAAGATAGGATGAAGGCAGGCAGCGCAGGCAAGCCGAGCCGGTACTGGCAGATGTGAATAGTGTGTTGCAAAGGGAAGACGTGAATGTTCGCTGTCGCGTTCACGCGCACTGCGTATCGTGCGTACTCTAGGATTTGCTGACATTGCCTGTGTTTTGTGACAGTAGCGCGCGTTGTTTGTGCGCGAGTGAATGCGACTGGCTTCGCACCTACGAAGTGGCTTGTAATTAGTAGCGTTTTGCGTAAGCGTTTCGTGCTGGTTCCAGAGCGAGTGCCAATTACTATAGACGGCTGGTGGGCTTGTGACCTAGAGCCGGGCTGATCGATATTTGGACATATATACGCGATATGTCATCTCTCGCCGGCTGCGTGAGTGCATGTGAGTTATTCTTTCCCCTTTCCCTGTCTTCGTGGTTCGCGTCTTGGCCGCAAGCGCGTCTCGGCCGCGAGCGCGTCTCCTCTCCAGCCTCCACGTTTCATCTCGCGTGGACCGTTTTGCTGTCATTGCGGGGGGATGGATCTCCCGGTTTATCCCCCTCTCTGTTGCTCTCAATATATAACAACATGGCTTCAATTCATCTCAAACATTTGAGAGTAGGTCACGAGAAAGCCATCAAACTATGCACATTGCACTCTTTGATGAATATTTTCTTTGGAAACAAGATCTCGTTGTCGATGTTACACCCACTTTAAAAGACCTTCAAATCTTGTGATAACGCCAAACACGGAAATATTTTTATTTTATTTTTCTATTGTTAAAACTACTTCCTGTTTTGACAAATTGTGAGCTCCTTTCGCTAACTACACTCTTATAACGAACTGGACAACACAATTTAAGTATACCTGAGTCCTAGTAATCGTCACTGCTCGGCGCAAACAAATAGGTATCCTAATAACAATCGTGTACCTATAATATACCTGTAGCTGGTTTAATGTTATGTTCTCGATTGCTGGGTCCTCATTGTTGTTGTGCCATGGTTATGGCTTGTTTTTGTTATGATTTATTCGGATGGCATTTCATAGATTCACAATCAAGAGAGGCCAGGATAATTTTGGAGGCAAAATTATTGTGTTGTATGCTATTGTAAACGAGAGAGTATAGGTATACTATGTGATATGATCCAATATGTCCTTGCATGTATATGTGTTTTGTGGGTCTCTAATCTTGTATGAAATATGAAAGTATTATTATGCCCTGCGTTGTGATTTGGTGTTTTAGTATGTTTTGGGTTTTGGGGATGCGCGAGCGGTGAGAGGTGAGTGGGGAGCGGGAGCGGGGAGCGGGGAGCGATCCCTAGCAGACCCGGTCCCAACCGGCCCCAACCGACTACAGAGTTCCTTCACACCTGGAATAACAATAATGCCCCCGCTTTGTCAGTAGCTGGAGATAGCGGGGTCAACCCTCAATTTTATAACCCTCGTATAAGGAGAGGAAACAAAAAATATGCATTTATTTCGCTTTTATATCAAGTCGTTTTTTCTTCGTTTGGTTACTTCATTGAATTTCGGCTTTAGAGTTTAAGACCATGGTGTATGGGGGCACAGCCATCGTTGGGTGTAGGTACACCATGTCTTTACTTTACCACTTTTATTAATTCGACGTAACTTAAAAAAATGTACAGTTATAATGATAACCGATAGAAATTAAATGTGTGGATAGTTTCAAAATCACGAAAGGTCCATAAGATCTGATATTAGATGGACGCTCATATGTCGGATAAACGTTGCGGAGTAATAAAAATGCTTTTTTATGGAAGGGTGGTTTGGGGGCGGGGGATGAAACTCTTATACGAAAGATGCCATCGTTACTTAAAGGTGCACATAGCGCGATTAGCGATCGAATGACAATGTCTGTGGGATGAATATGTAAATTGTGCTTTTATTCCTCGTTGCTCTTTTTAGATTAACAGTCCAATAACTAATTTGACGTCTGATAAATTGATAACATTTTGAAATGGCTGATGCATGAAATTCTATTTTTTCTAGTCGATAAAGATTTTTTTAATGTTAAAAGAGTTTTCTTTCACTGCAACCCCGCAATCGTTCGCGTGATCAATTATGTGTTTGCAAAAGCAAATTGAGCTTGTGTTTCCATTTTCCGCTGCCATTGCTTATTTCAATTAATTAAAACAATCTCCCTCTGTTTCATAATCCATTGGCTTAGCTGGACCATTTGTACAGGTGCAAAGGTGATCCTTGGCAGGTCCGCCTTTGTCATCCCTCCGATGTCATCTCCCGAACCAGCCTTTGATGCCTTTCATGTGGTAGCAATGGAGAACTAGAATGCTTACAGATCATTCCATTTTATTTTCAAATCTCTCGCTCATAGCAATATTATATACGTAACATAGTTTTAGTTTGTAACGTTAGTGCCTCGAATACAATTGTCAAATGAACCAAGCAGTGAATTGATTGCTAAGTATACTTGATCCCTTTAATCTGCTTGTTTATCCTATCTAAACTTGAAGGGAAATGTTATGCGAAAGGTGCAATAGTAAAGCTACTCTGCTATACGTCTTTGTATTTAGGAGCGACGCGGGCAACGAGATTCCAAAGCCCACATCGAATCAGTCCCCGAATCCTGCGCTAGTTGTTGATGACTACCATGTGGTGTACCGTATACCGGAATGTTCATTGCACTGGATCTATCAGAGGGAGGGGGACGATTCTAATAGTGTCGCGCTTGCCGCACTGGCACCCTAGACTCTAGTATCGAAAGGTCTTGCGACGGTAGGTATCTTATGGCTATAGCCAAGCCTAGCGTAGCGAGAAGTAGTAAGATCCTGCAAGCGTGCTACCCAAATGCAGGGCAACCCCCGAGCACCACCAGCCATGCCCTGGCAACTATACCATTCGCGATTTCTTGCTGTAATCTTGTAGATTGTTATTGTAGAGTTGTTCCCCTTGCCATGAACATGAATATTACTACTGTTCGCTAACCTCGGTCTCGGGCCTGAGGGCGTTACGGCTATTAAAACATCCCAGCCCTAATGAAGTAACCACCTCCAAAACTTTCTAACGCGCTTTAATGTTCTTTCGTGTTTTTATAATGACACACTTCGCCGATGATGCCTTGCGAAACTTTCTATAGATGAAAATGAAGGAAGTTATGTTGGGTTCCCTCCCTACCACTTTCTGGCCCATTTCTTTGACAACGCGAGGCTGTAAAGATAATTTTACTCGATATTGATTTGATGAGCGACGCTACTTCTTGGTTCGTCTTTGTTTCTTTCTGCTCGAGAATAATAAGACGAAATTGATTTGCGTATATAATTTGCATATGGTGGTAAATATACAGCCTGGGTTTGGATGAGTAGTGTTGTTTATAATCATAATAGATGGCATGCGCTCAGCACACTCCGTCATTCATTGCATTCTTTCTTGAGAGTGAACAGGAATTTCACGCATTTCAAGAATCCAATGTCACCCCCCAGTAAACCAAATATCGTCCCCCCCCTCATTTACCCACTCCCTACCACCCCTACGCCTACCTACCAGGGTTACGGCTTCGTGCAATAACGTGCATTGCCGTACAATCAAATTTATTCAGAAATAATTTGTTATGATGTCTTCCGTATAATTTAGACTTAACCCAGCTCGTAACAAAAGGTTTGTATGGCTATAGCACAAAATGGTGCAACATAATTGTACACACCTCTGTGTACAACTGCGCTTGCATGAACAGCACGCGTGCATTCATAGCGGCGGTCGCCGCAAAGACGTATTTTATATAGCATTAATTAATAACATCATCATCATCAAAATCATCATATCAACCATCGAATCATCAAAAATCATCATGTCTATCAAAACGGTGACCACCACTAGGTTTACTGTGCGGGACTCGGAACCCATTGTTCTAGCCGCAGGCAAACGCACGAAATATTGAATTTTGAGTTTAATCTTGATCGAATATTTAGTCAATTTCTTTCGGAGCTAACCTGACAACCTAACACATCGATATAAATTGCTAACAGTCTCTAAAACATCATATTTTAGCCAAAAAGATTGTAGAAAAATTTCATCCGATTTCAAACCTCCTTTCGTCCGTCGTCTGCTGTATAGGAGACAACAGTCTCGGTCTTTGTGTACACCGTCGCGTACAGAGAGCGCCACATGCTTACATTTGGAGTGAATAGTTGATGGCGCCTTCTTTCTGGTTTTTTCGGAATTAGTATCGGAACCTCTAGCGTGGTGCAATTCTGGACCGCAACCCGTCGCGGTCCTGTGGTCCGTCACTCAGTCGACAGGCGTGTGCAATAAAAGTGAAAAAGCACTTGAAGTTCCACAGATCTTTGGTCCACAGCATAGCATGGATTTGGTCTGTAGCTGTCTGCACGAAGGCGGCTCCAGGCGGTAACATAATGAACCCAAAGTTTTGTGCATGAATTGCGATTTTCGCGAAAATAGGAAATTTGAAATAGTGCTATCGATTGATTTGGAAGTTAAAACGTTTCAGTTACTCTGATAAATATCGAGCTGTATAATAGAAAGTTATTGTTAGAAAGGAGGCCGAGGCTAGATATATGTTTAGGTGTGTTACAAACCTTTGCGCCCACCTTGTTGACAGTCAAAGCAAGTATATTCAAAAAGACATGGCGACTGCCGTTAAAGCATGATTTGAACATGAGTTCAAAGAATAATTCATGATAGAGTTGTAATAAAATATCTACCATGATATAAGACCAGAAAATAAACATCTTCAATTGACAAACAAAAATTAGAGGCTTGATGATTGAATAGAGGTCATATGCGTTTTGTAAAGGCAGCATCCAGAAAAAAGTTTAAAAATCGACATGTCAAATGACAGTTAATTATCTGCCCGTGTCCACCGAAACAACATAACTTGACCGAATTACTGCAAAAACTTTGTATACTCTACAGAAAATGCACTGCAATGCATTGCAGAGAAATTCTAGCCTAATTACGAAAACAACACAACCGGTCACAGGGTTAGCGAAACCGAACCCGAGCCTGTTTTCGAATTAGTTTTGAACACCCGAACCCGAACCGGTATTATTTTTCGGGTATTCAACGCCCTGCGTTTTATTCTATTGTGCTGTTTACTTTCAGGAGTCTGGCAATGTATTTTTGCGGAACTTTACCATAATGCAATATTTTAGATATTTGCTACGTCAAAATGGGTTATCGCATAAGGACATTAGGACCCACGCTATTAAATGGAAAAAGGGAAAAAGGAAACAGAGAAATTAATGCATTAGATAAATTTAAAATATATCAAATAAAGACGTCCCCCCCTCCCGTGGCTATCCATAAGTCCTGCGACAGAGTGCGCTGACCACTTTTCGTCCCTGATATCCGCGCCTGCGCAACACACCTTCAGAGGTAGCAGAAGTTCAACATACTTATATTGGTGAGCAGTGTTGTGACTTATCTAGATAAAATTATCTAGATAATTATCTAGATAGTTTTTTTAATCTATTATCTTTATCTAGATAATATTATACACTGTCATCTTTATCTTTATCTAGATAAAAAAAAAACTTTATCTAAACTCCATATTTTAGATAGTAGATGATTTTTATCCAATTTTATTCCGATTTTTGACATTGTCATTCAGATTGTCTTTAATTTCCAAAACCATTGCCATCCCAATAAAAAGTTTCAAACATGTCTAATCTTGAGAGTAATGATTCGGGAATTGGGAATCTGATTCCAAGAGCTCATGTTGTACTGTTAGGTAGGTGTAATGTAATCCAACATCATTTTCCAATATTCCCAATTTAAAAAATGATCTATTATCTAAAGAAAATTATCTAGATAGATTTTTTCATCTATTATCTTTTATCTAGATGATTTTTTTTTAATCATCTTTTATCTTCTAGATAAAAAGTTTGCCCATTATCTTTATCTTTATCTAGATGAAAAAAAAATTATCTAGTCACAACACTGTTGGTGAGGGCACTTACCGATATAAGTCTGCTGAACTTGGTGCTTTTATTCTCCGCCAACTACAATATGCGAAAGAGTACATACAGATAGAACCCTTTCTATATTGGTGTAACCGTACGAGTTTAGGTTTCACAGTTCCAGCTAAACCTATATATTAAACTCGCATAAGGAACCTATTTCCAGCCACTTCCTGTGGTGGGGGGGGGGGGGACGTCTTTATTTGATATATTTTAAATTTATCTAATGCATTAATTTCTCTGTGAAGTAATTTAACCCAGTTCGGCAGCCTTGCTGGGGTAGTGGAAACTGAGGAAAGACGTATTGAAACATATATTTCAATTCTTTTAATAGCTAGCAGTTTTGTTCCTGGCACATTTATAAAAGACGTCGTGAGATTTAAAACTTGTTTTGTTTTAGGGTTTTTACTTTTAGTTTGCAGCGAGCAGCTATTATTGAGAGCAGACCTACTGTGTGAAGAACACAAAGAGGTCGCGGCGTGCATTGGCTCTCAGTCGCAATGGACCGGATCGCAGCTGGGGCCCGGGCCTCCCCCAAAATGCGGAATAGCTATTCTTTGCTACTCCATGCTCATTAATGCCAGTTCGATCTTTCACGATCAAATTGTTTCACTTCTACATAAAAGTGCAAATATACTAAAGGGCGCCGGCAAAGGGAATTGCAGTGTTGATCACAGTGAAGTAGACATAAGAAGCACTGAGGAAATATTTTCAATTGGAAATCAAGAATACAAGGGACGAGAAAAAAGCACAAGGGGCTGAGAAAGAGTTTAATGAAGAACAGTGGGGGGATGAAATAAAAAGAGAGAGAGATTTTTCATTCGACGTCGAGTTTTATGGAGAAGAGTTTTCAAATGCACCTTGATGATTATTCAGGATACTTTGCACTTCATGCAGATAAGGTGAAGTAGTTTTCCAATCTTGGGATTTATAACTGTGAAAAGAGTCTTGAGCTCTCTCAATGCATTCTAGCAGCGAAGATGAGAGTTCATTTGATGCTCTGCTCATCTTACTGTGTTCACTTCACTGCCTGATCTGTTGCGGCCTTCTGTATAAGTTCCTGCAGCTCGGGTCCAGGTGCCACGATCTTATTTATAAATGCAGCCTCTCACCCTAATGATATTATCCGTTTATTGAACCAATTTCTTTAAGAAAGTATATACCATTTTCTTAATCTCTTCTCAGAAGAGTATCAAAATAATTGTGAAATGAGATTTTAGAAAAACATGCGAAGTGCGGGAAAATGGGACCTAAACCCGGTATCTCTTGATCAGATTACAGGGGAGTAAGGGCCGCATTACTCTGACCATTGGAAGCTCGTATTATACTCAATATTTACAACTGAGCAAAATCAGAAAGTCGTTCATACGGTTAATAGTACGGTTGACGGTACATTTTAAGGCATACACTAAAATATCAAATGCCTGATATTTTGGCCTGAAAATGGTTTGCAATCGTGCTATGTGTGAATTCCGGTTCGCTTATGCCCGGTTTTACCAAGTTGTTCAACTCCTAATTGAGATCTGCAACTTTTAGTTACAACTGGATTCACTGCGTGTGATTGGCTGAATTCAGTTGAAACTTCTAGTTAATAACTTAACTAGTAGTTAAAAAACTTGATAAAACTTGGGCATTAGTTTTTCTTATTGCTGTATTTAAGTAAGTGGTTGACTGGTTCAATTTTGCAGGACCAACAGCGTCCAACCAGGTTTGAATCTGTGATATCCTTTCGGTTTTATCCCTTCGTGTACTATTGTTCTTTTGACAACTCGCTTGACACGCGAATTTCCCTTTTTAATCAATTTTGTCTTAGATCATCAGCCAATTGCACTGACAACATTGACTACACTTTACTCATTTGAAGATCCAAATAAGAAATACGAAGTAGGTTCACCGAGACCGCATCTCTAAGAAACTTGCGACGCTTTCAAAGATTTCGACGCAAGGGGAGCACAGCAGCTTTCCCACCGACTTACCGCCTCAGCCCTATGCCCTCCCAAGCCGGCAGTAATTCCCGCACACTCGCATCTGTATGTAATCTTAACATGATGAAGCTAACAGCCTCCCGATTGTTTGTGGACATGGTGGTGATACATGGCGTTAGCTCAGCAAAGTACCTAAACTTCACTTTTGGTTCAACTGTTCTGTTCTTCGTAGCTTGTTAGAAATGTAAAAGTGCAAATACAAGCTCCGTCCCCGTTGGGCGCTCCTCGCCGTACTTGGGCGCAGTTTGGCCCATGTTGAAGTTTCTAGGAGGTGGTATACACACATACGTAGTATACACATACACACATATAACATTGCACCAGGCAAGTTTTCGGCAAGTTCTGGCCTCGCAAGAGTAAACCTCTTTCATTATAAATGGTGGTACTTGGTAAAACAGTTTACTACCCTTGTGCCGAACCTCTTCCCTGCTTGGCCGACTGGGAACTGGGAAGAAAAGAAGGATGGCAGAGGTAAGTAAGTATATTGAAGGAATAGAGAGGGAAGAAATTATTTCCTAGTTCGAGAGCTAGCAATTGATCCCGCGGGCCATCAGCAAGTCTGTACCGTGAAGATGAAGGGTAACTTGCCGGCTGAAATCCTTGTTACCTGTACTCCTGTACCAATTACCTCGAGAACAGCCCCTCGGGTTCGATGGTAACTACTGAGTTGAACAACCAAGTAAACCAAACTTATCAATAATAAGTACATTGTGTTATCCATCGATAAGTCAGCGTCTCAGCACTCACCTTAAGGTAACAAGCTTCCCGCAATGAGCTGATTAAAACTGTTGGAGTGTTAAGTTTACCCCCCTCGGTATTTCTCTGCCCAATCCTGCGACTTCATAAGTATTGATAACTGGGAAAACTGTCATTCTATCGAGCTAAACTAATAATTAATAGTCGAAAGAAATGTGAAAAGGGGGAGTTTAAAATTGATATGACAACAAATTTGCGCTATTTTTTGTGAAAGCATTCGGAAAAAAGTGTGCGACTTAGGGGTGCTCGAGCAATGGATCTACCGCGCCTAACATCGGGAGGGTGAGTATCGCGGGGATGCTGTAAGGGGGTGTGGGGGGATGGGGGAGGGAGGGGGCATGAGGCCTGATCGCAGCAGGCGTATTGATAACGGTTTGATTGTGTGGAATAAAATTAACGAATCGCGCTCCGGTTCTCTCCGATATATGAGGGTGAGAAATGAGAAAGCGCTACCCCTAAGGCTCTTTGAATGTGTGACGAAAGTGGACAACTTACTGGTCAGATCCTACCTCTGTGGAAGTTGGCAATTTTTTATTTCGACGTCCAAGAATATCTTTTGGCTTTTTTAACATGCCAGCTGTAGATATGATTGGTTTGTTTAGCTGAAAATCATATGAACTACGAAAATAAAACGTGAAATTTGTTGAGTAATATAAACCATTATAAAATGTTAGATTATTCTGTCGAATTTTTAATTCTTCCCATCTATAATTGGATTAGCATATTCTGAGCGTGACATTGCTCGCGGAAGTTTTCTCGAGATTAGGGTGCGATTTTAGGCTTGGATAGTTTTACTCTCGCCGCTGAAGAATGGGGCCTGTAAATACGGTCACGACGAGTTACTGATCTTCTCGAAGAAATGTCTCAAAAAGTTTTTGAAACCACTCATTTCATTTTACCCTCTAAAAATGCGGGCCAACTTCTTTATACTTTCTCACCGTCAGGGGTTTATTCTAATAGCAGGGAAGTCTCACTTTAACCCCTCCCCACTCAAAAGCACTTCAGTGAGCAAAAATAAAAGTATATGTATCCTAGATCTTTGCGATCGTATTAGGCAGGTACCTACTAGAAGTATGTAGGTAAACGTTTTTGTGTTTAGCATATATTTGATTTCAGCCAAGCTAAATATCTGGCGTCAAGAAGATTGTAGGAAATTCTCTCTCCCTTCATGGTAACAAATAACTCACCCAAGCTTGCTTGATTAAAAACTTTCTTTGCAAACTTATGTCACGCAAATAAAAGAATGGCGTCCATGTCTGATATACCATCCCCAACCCCAAGAGCCATCTTATAGAAGGCGGTAAACAAATTCTCAAAGACGAACGCAAAATGACAATGCGATACGCGGTGCTGGATGAGACACTATAAACAAATGCGAGCAAGACAGGAAGGGATGTGATTGTTGCGTGAGGAGGAGGAGGGGGGGGGGGGCGCGAAATCTTCCTGCGGTCCAGCCTTCTTTGTCCGACTATCATATAATTTGTGCCACCACAGCACAAAAAACATTAATGGTCGATTGTGAAAGGCCGGCTCGGGCTTTGCCAGGGGTGGAATTGGAACAGGGTATTCGCGCGTGGGGTGGGGGGGGGGGGGAGGGAAGGGGGTCGGCTTGATGGGCTCCACAGTGGACAATAGGGCGCGAAGTGATCGCTAGCGTCGCATTGTTACGTCTTGCCCGACGCTCGCCGAGCGAACAACTTACTTGGGCCTAATCCAAGATGACAGCAATAGGCTGCTGCTCGAAGTCATACTCGGTGGCGGTTGGGCCCACTGTTTTGGGCGGTGGCATACCAATGGCGATGGACCAGGACGCTACCAGCAAAGTGATGCTGGCTTTTGAATCTTCCCTGTGGTGTGAAAAACAAAATGATCGTTCAACGTCTCGCATTCTTCGGATAGTTGAGAAAAGTGGCAAACTTTTTGAACTTTTCTTTTTTTTAACCCATGGGCCATTTGGCCCATATTTTCACGTCATTTATTATCAATGCATCAACAACTAACAATGTTGTTTATTTGTTGGGAAAATCTTGATTATAACGGAAAATACAAGTTTTAACAACGACCGCACCGACCCAAGAATAGCTTGACAGCTTCCTGTGATTGATCGCGCCGTTAGCTTTTATAAAATTTTGTTAAATGATAAATATAAAATAGCATTCACTCCGGGGTAGGTATGGATTCAACGTGCATACAAACGAGTTACCGTCTTTTTTTCATTTCTAAAAAATTGTTTACGTAGTCTCTAAAAATATTTTCGAGTAAATTTATCCTAAGACAAACATAGCGAAGTGAATTGTTTGCCATCATAAAATAACAAAATTCAACTACTGCCTATATCTACACTTATTTTTTGTATGAATTCCTTACAAAATCCTTCATTAAAAACGTGTAATTTTTTTTGTTTACTTAACATTTAATTACTTTTATAATTAATAAACGCAGGCCTACACCTACGTTCATCAAACTTCTCTTTGCTTAAATTAACAAGCGGCCGGACGGCAACGTGCTCGAAATACATAGGCGAGGAAACAGATGTTTATGCTTGCGTTGATTTCATTTTTAAGCAAGGGAATTTTTTAAGATAAATAGTTGACATGGACCTCCTTGTAAGAGCTTGAAATGAAACAATTAATATTTAAATCGTGTATTTACAGAGCTGTTTCACTGATTCTTAGTGCACATGGTTCTGGTAATGGAAAATCTCGGCTTTTCATGTGCTAGTTAAAGTTCATAGTGAAGTGTCCAGCTTGGACCAACACTTCCTGAGACAATTTAAGAACGTCCTGAACGAGTTCAGGACGTTCGGGAATCATAAACCTTGAGCTGACAAGGTCCTCGTTTAACGGACATGTTACTAATCATTTACCAGAGTATTTCCATGTCCGAAAAATTCGATTCCTCAAAATCCCGGCAAAGTTTCCTTGACCAAAATCCCAGCCGCCTCATACCTTCATCAGTCGAGATCTCTCTGTACATCATTCCCACCATCGGCAAACAAACCAGCCGTCACAAGCCCCCACTTCGCCATTGCGCCTTTCGTGCTAACATTATAACTCCATGCCATCTGTTTGTCTACTAATGCGTTCTGTATTGAGGGAACAAAATACTAAACCTTCTATTACCGTGATAGGTGCTTTTGTTGAAGTGTGCCTAGAAAGTTGTCGGCAACGGCCTGATATTTGGAAGAGCGAATCGAGATTATTACTGGCAGTGCAGCGCCGGTGCGGGCCTGTGGTCTTGGTTTCCGTGGCTGATGAGCTTGATTTTAGCTCTAATTAGGCTTGGCGAGGGGTGGCTTTACCAGGCTACCAGCGCGGCAATTACGTACAGAGTAGGTACTGCTACTCTGTGCGCGGGGCGAGCGGTGGCTAATCGACGCAGTCGAGAACTGCTAATCACCTATTGCGAGCCGAGCACAGATTGTTACCATTTCGAATACAAATACAATCCGAATTAAGGTGAAATCATGGTGTATTGACACTATAACAGGTGTGCGACCAGTTTCATAGTTACAAATTAGATCTTTCAATTAAGTGGATGCAAATGTTGGTAAACTGGTTTTCGGATTCGGTAATGGGGCGAAAGGATTTGGGATTGTATTCAATTTGTTTGGAAGTGGGCAGTAGTTTGATTTTCGAATGTTTGGGCCGCTGTGTGGTTATTGTGTTTGTAATTAATGGTATGAGAGCCCATTCCGAGTGTGTTGTATATTTGAAGGGTACCTGGATGTGTTGATGAGTTTGTCACGATTCATAGGAAAATACAAATTTCTGGAGAACGGACTGAAAAGATGTAGGAAACAATACCACCCGGACACTGCTGAAGAACCGATCTGCATAGTGCACAATGAGTTAACAGCAGTCGGATGCGAGCCATGTAATTAGCGAGCAAACTTGACGGCGAGAATGTTGTTAGTAATGCCGCGTTACGTGCGCACAGTGGAAACATGCACAATAACTGCTTTACTCGACCGAAATGCTATTTTAAATGCAAAACAGAGTTCTGCATTTTCAATGTCTGCTCAGTGTGATTCACAGTTTACTTTTTCGCGAGTAATGAAATTCTGCGTTTTATTTCAATCTTAAAATTGAGGTAAGACAGTTTGTTGTGTCGTCGAGTGCATGTTCAAGTGGGGCTAGAAGGTGGCACGACGCTGATGGAAACAGCGAGCGGCGTCGAAGCAGCCTGGTTCACCGCGGAGACGCCGCGGAGACCGAAGAAACCAGAAGACGTGTCTGCTCGGAGCACAAAATCAGCACCTCCTCGAAAAACAGAAATCACGACGTGAGATTTTATTCAGAGTTTGATTGGTACTGTAAACAAATGCTGTACGGGAGACTATTCTGAGTTGGCATTGAGACAAGCAAATTGAGAGGTTTCGGTGCATGCCACGCTAGGGTTGTGAGGGGCACGCGGGAAGAGTGGGAAGAAAAGGGACGGGGGGGGGGGGGAGGGGGGGACGGGGTAAATATGAAAGCCAAAAAATGAGAAAAGCATCGTGCACAAGATGGCTGAATTTCTCGCTTGTCGTTCGCTTCGCTTGAATGAGTTCATCAGGAAAACCAAACCTCTTCTTGTTTGGTCAGTCAAAACTTACCAACTTAACATTCTGGGCTGGACGCGTTTCTCGAACCGCCTCATTTTCCTCATGCATGGGTTTCGTTCCCAATTTTCACTCTCTCCCCAGCCAAAGTTTTTACCACCCTCGATGAATGTGAATAGGAGTATAAGAAATAATTCACATGGGCTCACATTTTGGGTAGGAAATATAGGAATAGGATGATGAATGCAAAGGCACACTATTCCCTTCAGTTGTCTCTGCGATCCATCTCTCCTGACAAACTCATGTAGAAAATGAAGACGCAAAGGGAAAAGGGACTTCTTTTGATCTGCGATCTCTTTTTTTATGCAATCCTATACTAAACTGTTGATTGATGGCAATCAACTCGTACTGCTTCGTTGTTTACCACAAAGAAGAAATTATAAATCCCCAAAATCAATGTCATATTATGAAACCGGCTATGATGAACTGACTTGACTTGAACTCACTTGGGCCAGAAAAAATTCGAGTTTAATCGAAATATGAACTTTTTGAAACCTTTTCAAACATTCAGCGTGCTGTAGAAGGGTCATCTAACCGCAAGACGTTTACTCATCTTCCCTTTTGCGCTGCAGCATGCACTTGCACTTGCACTTGAATGCACTGCAATGCCCTGCAATGCACTGAAATGCATATTCCGAAACCGATATGCACTCCGTGTAAACAAATGCAATGCACGTGTGTGAGGCATTACAGTCGCTGCAAGTACATCACAAATATCCTGATTACTGCTGACTTCGACTTTTGGTAGTCTACTATTATAACAATGATGCATAAAGCATGACGTGATCTCACGATAATAACTTGGTGGTTGATTAATTTCATACTAGTCAAGAAGCGCCGGCTAGTCGGTTACACTTACAGCGCGTTGGTGTGCAGCATCGCCGCTGCAATTGCAGTTGCAGTTGCAGGTACAGTTGCAGTTACAGTTGCAATTGCAATTATTGCACTATGGATTGGATTCAACTGTTCAGCGAAGCAATCGAAACTCGAAATCTGCTCCAGGTACTTTCATAAAAAAACGATATTTTGTGCGTATCAAATTAATTGGAAGTATGCTATACATCAATCTTTCATCCGGCTGTAAAAATGAATATTTTCATAAATTCGATTAAAAATATTTTTAATGTATTTTTCCAGGCAGCTATTCCAATAAGTTGATCCCATCATTATAGGTACCCCTGTTCTTAAGGAGCTACGCCATTTTGGCTCTGGGAAAGTATAATTTCTGATAATTTCTAATACTTCTGATATGTATATTTTCGAAAACGAAAATCGGAATAACTTTCTCATACTTAACATAAAAATATCTTCGTTATGAAAATAGTTTCTTGGGGTCTTGATTTCTTCACATGAGCACACGCAAACGCATAATTTTTACTCAGTTCTCAAGCCTAACATCACGTAACCTTCCATTTTACTAAGAATCCTGAACTTGAGAGTGCATTTGATATTGTACCCGCGCTGTTCAGTCATAATAGTTTTGTTCAATGCTCATTATACTTGACTGTTAAGCAACAACATGATTCTTGGTACTAATAAATTGCAAAAACCATGGCAGGGCACGCTAAAAAAGGGGGAGGGCCAATACATTTTTGAACACAATAGAGACTAAAATAAAATCGCACATACTAATAACAATTATCTATCAATATCAGCGTAGTGAGTGATCGTGCATGGGCAGTGTTCGTTTCTGCTCTAAGTTCACGAGCTATTAAGGCCCTGGGCCCTGAAGGGATAATATATGTCGGTGGGTGACTAACTGAAATCTACAGAGGGCGTTACAAAGCTGCACTACACGCGAAGTGCCCATCAAGAAACAATGCAAACTTAGATAAAATGAAATTTCGGAACAAACGAAACAATTTTCATGTATACCTTACTGACTTTCCAGTTGAAGACTATAACAGCAACTCGATGTATTGATTCTAAAATTTATGATTCTGGATTATAGGGGCTGAAACTGAGAAGACAAAAGTTATATTTAAGTTTGGTGTGGCTATCAACCACTCCGTGTCAATTTGGGAAAGTAACTAAATAAAACAATGAAGTTAGATTTAGCACCAAGTCCAAAACACAGCGCGTGTTACAGCCTAGTATTTTTCAATATACTTAAGTGTTGATAATTTAGTGCCAAAATATGCTGGAATTCTCGTTCTTGCCCATGCTCAGAGTGTGCTATAATGACAATCCAGCAAAATATTCCTCTTGCAGATAAAATTAGATCAAATAGATTAATGTTTCTACGGGCAATTCGTGATTAGCTCAATGTATCAGGTCTTTCTGCCAGTGATCGTAATATAACTGGGTGTATTTAGTGGATCGCGAAGATAACAGCGTCAGGCTTGAATTCGTAATGAATTCTGGTAAACCTCAGGTCCAGGGAAAGCCCTCCCCTCCCCCTCCCCCTCCCCATTCCCACCCCACCCCACCCCACCCCCGCCCCGCGGCCGGGAAAGATCTGCAATCACAACCACTTATAAATCTCCACTTGTAATGAGATACTCTTTGTCTTCTGTGTCTCTCCTAACCTTTTTACCCCTTTTCTGTCTTCAAGCTTTAAATTTTCCTCGTTTTTAAATCAATTTAAACAACCAGGAAACCATAGATTTATTTCAAGAATGAGAAATCGCAGCCTCAACGCTCTATCCTTTGCCACCCCTCCCCCCCCCCCCCCCCCCGCCCCCCCCCCCCCCCTACTACTTAATAGTAATACGTCTAATCTTGTGGCGGCACCGACGCCGACGCCGACGCCGACCTCTGTTACAATTCTCCCTATTACTGTTCATCCGATTCTATTCTTCTGATGGCCTTTTTGGGGCGGAGGAAGGGAGGGGGGTCCATAACCTCATTAATTTTGATAATAAAAGCTAAAAACTCATTTTCTTCCCCTTTTTATGTACGATATGTAGCACCGGGTGGCGGACGGGACGTTTTCTCCCCGAGATGACCGGAAATAATATGAGCATAATTCTTGCAAATCAAGTCCCTCCCGCGGACGCGGCCGAAGGAGCAGAGCGCAGCGCATATTCGTTAATTCATCACACGTCTTGCCTGGCGCGGTTATTAATGCAGATTAACTTAATGTAGTTATAATGGCTGGGGCGTCGGTATACCACAAAAGTAGCGTGGACTGCGTCGCGACGCTAATGGTTCCACTCTTGGCAATGCTTTGGAAATAATCGGAATCTATCAACCGATTGCATCAATCTCGAGTCGCTAATTGAAGTGTATTTTGTTTTTGATTGCAGGGTCATCTTGGTGAAAACCCGTTCGAGGGCAACTCGTGGGCGAAAGCTCATTTCATCAACCACGCTTCGAGCTTCCAGGCGTCACTGAGGGGCTCAGGGGCAGGCCACGGGCGGTCGAGTGTGAGTACCTTCAGCCCAGCCCAGCCCAGCCAAGCCCAACCCAACCCAGCCCAACCCAACCCAGCCCAACCCAGCCCCGGCCCAGCCCCAGACCATCGATAGGCCAATAGGCCATTCTGTCAAGCCAGCATATCGTCTCAAATCGTCATATTACTTGTGTATACATGTGGACTTAGTGTCAACTACACGGCTGGCCGCCAATGAAAAAGCGAAGCCATGCTGGAATTAGAAGGTGGGGGGGGGGGCTTGGTATGAGGAGAATTTGGAGCAAAGAGACGCGACTTTTAAGTTTTGACTTGAGCGCAGAGGTGTAGAGGGGAGCACGTGACCACATAACCCGCTCACGTGTCATTATTTTATCACACACTACACGGTGCACGTGACGGGTCCCGCGCGTTAGTAGGGCAGGTACGCGTCTTCTGTATGCCCCCACGCCGGGGAAGACGCCCCCCCCCTCTTTCCACTGCCCCGCATTGCCGTGGGCTAAGTCACAGTCACGGTGTTCGAAGAGAGAAAGAGGCATTGCATGGATTGCTCGCGGAAAGTCTCCCGAAGTTTGCCAGAATCTTAATTCTTATAAGCAAATTGCGAGTTTTCCTTGTTTTCTATCTGCTCCCTAAACAAATCAGAATTTTAGAACCGCTGATTTACGTATGTACATTTCCGGCGGCGTCTATTTTTTGCTTTACGCAACTATAATATGCTGAAATCCTTGTCGGGAGTCGCTGTTTAGGAAAGGGCATAAAATTGGGCGCTTTACAAGAAGTGGTAATTTCCGTGCAACCCGCCGCCCCCCACCCTGTCCCCGCTCAACCCACTCCCCCACCCACCCCACCAGAGATCTGGAACCAAACAACAAGAAGCGAGAGCACAAAACACCCAAATTGCCAGCCATTTGCTCTCTCGTAACTGATAGCGCCCCAACAAGCAAAACAACAACAATAACAGACGATAACAACGGGGATTATTTTTAATATATAAGACTTTCGTGATGGGGTGGGGTTGGGGAGGGGGAGGGGAGGGGGGCGGGAGGTAGTGCTTTTCCATGGCTGCACGGCTGCACTGCAGCTAAACCATTCTTTAATGACTATTCCGTTGGTTTGCATAACTTTGCACGCTTAAAAGAATTCAATTTATCGCGTGAATCCGATTTGACTAAAACGATTATTTAGATGTTTACCAACTTTTTGGCTGTTTCTGTCTTGTATTTTCGCTCTCTGTTTTTCACATAATAATTATTGTTGCCAAGTGATCTCTTTTTACTCTGGACGCCGCTTCGTTTCGCGCAGAGCCGAGAAGCATCTAATTTATGATGTCTCTTGATGTGCAGATAATTAGTTCTCTCACGTCGGCAACCGAGCAAAAACAAGGCTCCCTGCCAATGCATGCCCTCCCTCTAACTCCCCCCCCCCTCCCCCTCCCCCTCCCGTACACCTTGGTTTTGGCCCCCAACCCCAATAAGCACGGGGCTTCCACACTGCTGCGACGGCCAACTCAGTGCCCACTGTCGTTGATACCCCATCTCTTCCCCATCTTTCCCTCCACGGACCAACACCCCATCTCAACCCGCTAAACGTAGCAACTTTTAAACATTTCCCCCGTGTGACTTGTCGCCCCGCAATGGCCCCGCAATGGCCCCGCAATGGCCCCGCAATGGGCCCCGAATGGGTCCAAAATGGGCCCTTTGAGGGCCGCCCCAACGACAAATGCATGTCAGTCAGAAAGCCTTTGAGGACCGCGGCACGTGATCGGACTTTATCACCCCATTATAATATAGAAAAATCTCACTTTTGTTTTCAATGCTTCGCCAGTTTTCGTAAGAAGACGGGAAATGGGAGGGAATTCGGCGTTGAATTTCCCTTCCTCCATTTTCGACTGTCGTATCTTGCCTTCGGTAAAACTGTATTTTCTTTTATTTACACGTCTTTTAATTTGTCTGGAAAAAGTATATTGTCTGAGGGCTTTTACAAATTGATGAGATACTGATGATGAAAACCTCTGCATATCACTTTTTTGTTAACTTTTTGCCATTGAAGCGCTGCTGTCTTGTCTACCAGTTTTGTAGTGGACGAATTGCCAATAGAGAAAAAAAGCATCTCTCTCTCGTCTTTAGATTTTAAAATATACTAGTAATTTTTCCTGACGTTCCTTAATTGTTGTTTTCAAACAGCGAATGGACGATTGAATCGTCTGTGATTGAATCGTCTGTGATTGAATCGTCTGTGATTGAGTGTTGCATGTTTCATATTTCAACTGTCGATGTGATACTCTTCTGAAAGCACCGACAGGCAGTCTCTTTCCAGCCTATTCACAATTAAAGTGATTAATATTAGCTCGAGCAGTTCCATATTTTCTCTGTTTCTTTTCTAAAGAAATACAATCAAAAGATATACCATAAGATAAACTATTAAACTGCAACAGAATTATAAAATGGTGTTATGGCGTGCTTTTGGCCAATTTTGTTCCTAGTCTCATTGACGTGCACCTACAACATTTCAATGTAAGTTGCAAGATTGTTTTTGTTAACTTCTTGATGCCCGGTTTTACCAAATCTTTCAACTCCTAGTTGAGATCCAAACTAGGAGTTACAACTGAATTCGCGGCACGTGATTGGCTGAATACAGTTGTAACTCCTAGTTGGGATCTCAACTAGGAGTTGAACATTTTTATAAAATTGGGTCTAAGTATAACGTAAAAAAAGCAGCATTAAAATCCACGTGCCAATCTGGGGCGATCCTTGCCTTTATGCGACGATGCAGATGTATGTCACGCTGTAAATATGCCACAAGCAACCCTTTTCTCTAAAATTTTTATCAACTTTCTCCCTATACATACAATATTGCGTTGTTTTTATACTTTTCAGCTAGATTTATTTTCACACACTTGATCAACAAAGTTCATATAAAATGACATGAATATTTGTTTACCATATACACGTTAAAGTAACTTAACTTTAACGATGGTTAAATTATTTACCAACTTTATGCATATAGCATTTCATTGTCCGTGAAAATACGCGCAAACCGTTTGAAAGAGAAGAGAAATTTAGTATAAAGAGCTTGTTGGTGTTTTTATTGTAGGCCTTTGTATAAGTAAACAGGGGCTGGCAGCGATTTTCATTTAGTCAGATTTCATAAAGCAAAAACAAACAGTATATAATGCGAGGCATTTTCCCGGGACATACATTGTCCCCGCGTTATTTTCTGAGGTTGAAATTTTCTCTCGTGCATATCATGTGTACACGCGTATGTTCCGGACGGCTGTAAAGCAATTACTGTAGTTTTATTTTATCAAATTTGTGAAGAATCAGTTCTTCTACTCAGCATTCACCAATTTAACCTTTGTGGAAATTTTAATTAAATTTTTCATCTTGTACATTCACTCACAATATCCTATGAAATTAACAGTTAGTGAGGTGTCATATTATGTGTTTTTTTTAAGACGTTATTTGATCGTCAGTATATTTTGAATCCAAATTACCCTTGCCCTGCGCACTAACTTTTACACCATATTCATGTAATTATATATCTTTAATATGTTTTACAAAAGTGTGTAAGTATATTGAGAACAAATTCTTAAAGATATATATAAATATATTATATAATATTATAAATATAATATATATATATATATATATATATATATATATATATATATATATATATATATATATATATATATATATATATATATATATATATATATATATATATATAAAGAACATTTGGGAAGGTATGCTTAGAGTGAAACCAAATATTTGCGTGGAAAATCGCTGATTAATTTGTGACAAGTAACTTACACCATCAATCGAAAATTGACCCACTTGACCAACTACGTCAATACTTGCCTCACGCATAAGAACATTCATATTGCTAACAGGACCTAAACGTAATTGACTTCACAGAGCACGGTGCTCTTTTCACCCCTAAGACGAGAGTCGAAATGAAATCTTGGCTTTGTGACCCTTGCGTCTAGCTAAACGTTGTTTAAGTAGCTCGATTGAGTCACCCCTGTCCCTCCCCCCCCCCCCCCCCCCCAACGGCCAAGGGGCTGGGCGCAACGGCTCTTCGGAGGTCAGATGCTGTGTTTGCTTTTGGGACTTGAGACTTGCTACTAATGGCATAAGTTACGTCGAACTCACGATTCGCCAACGCTGTGACGAAGTTGCAAACATTCAATCGCAATCGACCACAATGAAATGGACCAGGAAAATTCCTCGTTTGCTGAAATTTATTTTAATGACACATTATTTGAAAACATAATGACAAAGGAAATTATAATTCTCACTTGGCATTTAATAATTGCTTTCCGGATTCACATTTAGATGTCAATTGTGACTCAATTCTGCTAGGAAAACGTCTGTATCTTATAAACCAAACTGTCATCATTAATTGAATCTTGTGATCAGTTCGTAGTCGAAAAAATAGTGAAATGGGATTGGTCTTATTCGTCACCTGTAACAGTGTGCCGTAGCATCGCAAATCCTGGACACACAATAGTAGTCGCTTGCAGGTGGCTGCTGGGACTTCGGCTGGGGGTGGGGCCAATCCCGTCCGCGGATGACGGAAGTAGTGAAGGGGGTTGTGGGGTTGTGGGGAGCCCAACCAGGTGTAGGATGCGCTGCTCAAGTCACGCCCACTCGTCACTAGGTCCCATAGAAAGGCTACAAAACCGCCCCAAAAACTGACCAGCAAAACTTGACTTGCTCCGCATCCAAGAGCTTCCCCGAGACCGTCGCCACCGTCGCCACCGCCTCTAATCGCCTTATAACCCTTTTCCGGCGTCGCCGGCTTTTGAACCTCCCCGAAGAAAAGGAAAATACTGGCTGGATAATGCACGAAACACGCGGTTTCCTTAATGAATCAACGCTAACGAACTGCTGTATGGCTATGGCTTATGCATAATATAAATTTGCAATAAGGTACTTGTCATTCACAAAAGATAGTCACATTTTGAGCATTATTAAATAATCTTCTAATTTTCTCCGTCGTAGTAGACAATCTTGCGAGTTTTGTGCGAAAGTTTCGAGTCAAAATCAAAGCTGCCCTAAGCAAGGGTTCGTTGCTTTATACTATAAGCGGAGAAATAGTTGGACGGGGACGCACAATCCATAGTAAAAAGGGAAATGATTTCGTTTTTCACTCTGTCGATAGCTCCTATGTCAGCGAGTGTGGAGAGCCTCCCAAACCCCCGGCCCGGCCCGGCCCGGCCCGTCACCTTCGCATCCAGCCAATAGACTCTTGCTGCCTCCTGCTTCTTCCACATCACTGGAAATTTACATTTCCTTCTTTTTTTATCATCTTCTCTTTCCCACTAGTGATGCCTATTGCGACTTGCGCACGCTGCTGCAATAAACTCTGCGACTATATGCTCGCGATTGAGAGGGTCGCTACTTCTGTTTGACGAGACGTGATAATTGGAGATTCGCTCCCTCCCAGTTCACTCTTTCTTCCACGATCCCGTGGCTTGCACTCGCTACCAAAGGACTATGGTGTAGGCAAAGCGTCTTAAGCAAGACATTCGAAGAAGGAGATTCATTCCATTCGAAGATAGCTTTTCGACCTTGCTGTATGTTGATGAATGGATTACCATTGGTGGTAGCTGCTTCTTGCAGATAGCTAGGCGCTGCGGGGGAGTGCCACTTGCCAGGAGTTTAGGGGAGTGTGATTTTGTCAACCCGCCAGTGTGTTGTCTTCGTACCGCTAAAACCTTTTTAAATGTGAAGATTACTTACGTTTGTAGATCCTTGAAGCTTAGCTGTGAAGAAGTCAATTATTTGGAAAGGGATCCCATTTGGTTGAGAACTGTCTCATTCTACCGTGGTTCTTTGTTGGAGGCTTGGGCGAAGGTACTACATACGCGGGCAAGCAGAGCACAACTGCCCTCGAGATCTCGACAAAGTGTGCTCAGATCTTGGAAAGACGGGATTGCCAGTAGTCATTCCGATGTGTGTAATTAGATTGAATCACTTCGATTTATAACATTTTTCAATGCATCTCCAGAAATACTGTCAATATTACGTGTTACTGTATGCACTGCGCTCCTGACAGTGCTCAATGCACACTCCCGCAGGAAAGACAAATGAATAGAAATAGAGTTATAAATCTCATTCTTGAAGTATTTGAACACATTGATGTCTCTTTATATTTTGCCTAGGTTTCATTTCTAGCAGGAGGAAAGGTTTTTGACAAGCTTTATTGCCAATATTTGTCAAACATTTGTCAAACTTATTTAAATCGGCTTCTCTAACCGCACTTTTATTTCAAAAGTTCCGCAACTTGCAGTCTGAAAAACTACCGAAGAATAGTATAATTTATTCGGTACGTGTTTCTTTACGACTGTACATTGGTGCTGTTACTCACTACTCACTAGCACCGTGCATCGCTGGATATATCATTCACGTAACAATTGAGCTTTCGTGATTCTCGGTAAAATGCAGTTCGTAATCTAAAGGCGCTCGAATATCTGCAATGCTAAATAATGTTGCTTAGTTAAAATTGCAGATGCACGAAGTTGCCAACATCAAAATAAGCGGGGTGCATTTTAGTCGGCTGGTAACAAATACTTCCCGTTCGTTCGCATAAACTCATCTACAATCTTATCAAATATTTCATCCCCGAGCTGCATGCTATAGAAACAAGTTACGCCAGTCACTGCCGCGTGCGCTATAGTGTGTCACCCAGATTAGGCTCAATAAAAGCAGGCAGGCACCTTAATTGACACACCAGAAGATGACGTTCCGCCAAATTAGTGTCTAATTGCACTTAGGTGCGATTCTTATGTTTCCAATAAATATTAAATAACGATGTTGCAACTTTTGACAGGAAATTGATTAAAGAAGTATAGGGGAAAATCGCGTCGCGCGTGACGCAAGATTGCTGAATGGAGATGGGAAAGAAGCAATAAAGTGACATATTAAGCTTATCTGATGTTTAGGTTATGTATTCATTTGTCTCCTTCAACTTTTTTTCGTACTTCTTTGCCTGCCGCTTGAGCGGTGGGAATGAAAGGAGTGGTGTGTATTCTCTGCAGCTATACCTTGGTGGCAAATCTATTGTGCGAAGTATCAGCATTGTAAAGCAGCTTCTTTGTGGAGGGAAATCCGACAAAATCCACCCGTGCCAGACTATTATAGTATACGTATGATATTTCAACGATAAATATATGAATTTGTTTTTCGTGTTTTTTTAAGCAAATATAAAAAGAGCGATCTCCATTCTATGCGGTAGTAGATAGCAGAATGCATGTGACCTCACAAACACATTGAAAAAAATACTCGTTTTTCTTATCTAGCGCAGTACTCACAGCATGTAAATGCTCCTCGTATTGGAAACAACAGATATTTATATTTACCGTGGTAAAATGATGAAAACCCCCTGCTATCAAACCCCATGCTGAAACGCAGCCCGCAGAGCAAGGCTTGATAGGACTACCGTTAATCTTTTGGTTGGTAGCGGCACGTTTTGCTCTCAGGAAGCCGTCAAACAACACAAAGATATTTCTTATTCGCTCATCATTCCATAGATAGCGTTTGCCCCTGAATGCACCCCTCAGAGCAAATCAAGTAGTCCTCAACTGTATTGACTAGTCCTAACACTAACCAAGTGCAATTGGGTAATAGATGGAATACTACGTCATTAAAATAAGTAAATAATTATCATAAACCTAGACCATATAAATGTACTAAAATACGTATTACAAGTTACCTACAACCTCTATAATACCTATAGGCTATATTTCCCTAAGGGCATCTAAAAACATTTGTGTTTCACCAAAGAATATCCTTGCATGAGGCAAAACGTGGAAATGTCTAAATTGCGAAGGTACAGTATTATCGAAGATTCACAGGACACAAAAGAAAGGTGACGAAGTCAGCCCCTAAATGCAACCCCCATAGCAATCATGGCACCTCCACTTCTAGCCTTGAAATGGAGGCGCCACGTCACAGGATTGCTTAGGTTCGTTGGGTGGCGTGGTTGCCGGGGAAATGCAGTCCTGAAGTCAAGGTGCCAGGACATGGGCGTAGCAAAGGAATTTCGGCTAGGGATAGGGGCTCGTTTTGGGCGATCTGTGTTTGGGACGAGATTTAAAGTTCTTTCGAATAAACTGAGGTGCATGATTAGCTGTCTTTAAATTTGAATGCAGTTTGCAAGTCAGTGGACTTAGTTAAGTTATTGAATAAGTCATCACTTACAGATTTATTAATTTATCCAAGCTTTTTCCAGAAACAATGTTTAAATGTCCCCCCCCCCCCCCCCCCCCCCCCATTTAAATACAAATCCGCATAATGAGCAATAACGAGCATTGGCAATGAGTCACATATTTGATAACATTTCGGTAGGAAATCCCTGGTCGTTTGTGGGTGCTGTTGGAAAATCTTGAGTCCACGTCTACCCGGTTTTCATCTGAATTGGCGTGCGTGAGCGGGGAGTTGTAATAAATCGACGGTGAGAAATCAAACAACCGTGTGGACGTAAATACTTTTAGATATACTACAACTTCGGTGCAAACCTTACCTACTAGCTCTGAGGGTTGCGTTCAGGGGCATGAAACGTTTCGAGTCCATGCTAAAATGATGGCCTGGGTGTTGTTGCGCCGCATTCCGACGGGGTATGGCAATCAATTTAATTGCCGTTTGTGCCGCCTGATCGGTCGTGGCCAAGACGCCGAAGTCGCGTTGGTGCACGGCACCTCCACCGTCACGGAGGCGCCTTTCCCAGCTCTACTCCATTTCTTGCACGAACCAAGCAAGTTTAATTTCCTAAGGAATTTCATCATAGTGTGATATTTTTCAAAATACATTCCCGCGCTCTTTGACGTTTGTGCATATAAAAAATGCACATATAATGTTTTCCCGTGGCTGAGCCTAGCCCTTCGCGTGCTGCTTGTTTCCTGGTCGTGTTTAGCACATTATGCATGTGAGTGCTATTACGCTTGAAGGCGCTGCTCGTATTTCACACTGCACAGACAGCTTACACTTCGGCACATCAAGGGAAGGGCCGTGGTCCATCAATAGTTGAGTGATGAATTGATACTCCTTGTCATTCCTCGCATCATCTTTCGATAACCCGAATGGTAGACCACATACCTTATTTTATGCGCGCACATGCACATGCACACACACACACACACACACACACACACACACACACACACACACACACACACACACACACACACACACACACACACACACACGCACACACACACGCACACACACACACACACACACACACACACACACACACACACACACACACACACACACACACACACACACACACACACACACACATCACTTATATTTGTGAAGGTGGTCCGTTTCTTCATTCTTCAATCCATCAGGTTTGCGCTCCTCTGCAGCCGATGGTCATTTATAATCGTGATATAAATGGTTACTATTAATACCTACATTTATACAACAATCGCCTTGCTGCTTTTGTAAAAACGCTTCTTGCTGCATCAAATCCCTGGCATCAAAATAAGCACGCTTTCGTACATCACCAGCTGAGAGTGGTTAGATGTTGTAATCACTCTTTTCGGGCATGGCTTCTATACAACCCAAAAATACATATCACGGGCACAAGAACCAAGGGCATTCAGAGCCTGAGAAGCTTTTCAGGATTTTAAGGACTCGGTTGACTGGCTTGCTTAGCTACTTTCCTGTCTACTTAGCATCTTTATAAACATCAAGATCTAATACCTAATATGTGAATCGATCTCGCTATCTCGTCGGCACTCTTTATTGTGTGCCTTATTGCCCAGCTGGATGCGGACCCAGCATCCCCGCCCTCATTTACGAATCTCCCCACAATCTCAGTCATCCAACAACATTGTTGATTGGTTTCAAGAAAGTCGCATTTAATTTAATACTGCCGCTGTCTCCTACCCCCCCCCCCCCCTCCCCTCCTCCCACTCACCAGCCACTGTCTCCTACCCCCCTCTCCTTCTTCCTCCCACTCACCAAACAGCTTCTGGCGAGTCACACTTCTTTTGTTTCTCCGTGGAAATGAGCAGCCCGGTCCAGCCGCGCTGCCCCGCGCTGCACTCGGGCTCTTTGCACCCTTGCCCCCAAACTCGTGCCGGCGTCACTTATATTGACCAAGAACTAAAAAAATATAAAGCGTCTTCGAGGTGTCGTAAGTGATGGGGAAGACCGTCGGGTGCTAACGTTGACTTCCTCTTTTTATGTTTTCGCTGCGCAGTGGAGAAAGTATCGCGCTTACTTGGCAGTTTTGGGAATGGATTAGTTGCAAGCATTTGCAGCACCGCACGGCTAAAGTACTGATGCGGAGTGTCCTATGTGTTGCCCTTCTTTTTTTTAGCTCGTCGCCACCCTTGGCTATAGATAAGTAAGCGAGTGTATTCACTGGTCAGATAAAACCGAGCCCTATTATGCGGCGTGCTCCCCGACCCGTCGACTCGGTGCCTGCTATACCGCTGCTTAGAAGAGGCGGCGGTGCGGAGGCTGGGGCTGGGGATAAATGACCACCACTGGGCTTCTCTCAACTCAACTGGACCATTTCCCCCATCCTCACACCCCTCCACAAATCGCATCCCCCCCCCCCTTCCCTCCCATGTCCCCCCACCACCATACCTCCAATATCTATATCTCTCTCACTCTGTGACCATCACTCTCTCTTTCTCTCTCTCTTTAACGCACGTACGGACACAAACTCTTCTTTATCTTTTTCCTGTTAGGAGTGAGAAGGAGCGCGCTATGTGAGGCATTGTCTTTGTCCTTGTCTCTCAACGGTCGCTACGTGATTTGTGGCTTTGACTGACCTGTCGTTCACACGTAACACTTTCGACAATAGCAGCACAGATTTATCTGCGCCTTGTCAGAACTGATCCTTAGGGAATAAACGAACAATGCTTTCATCAGGTGTGATATGTCATCTGACCGTTTGTCTTTTGTAGTAAGACGTTGCGTAGTTCTACCGCCCTCAGCGTTGATATCAACTCTCCGGTGAGATTTCCAATGCGCTGAAAGTACATAAGGAATGTCTTCACCAGGGCATCGAACCGAAATTATTATTGAATCGGGTTCAGGTTCAGGACGGTAAATTTGAACATTTCGGTTCGGGTTCGGATTCAGGTTTTTTCATTTTGCTTTTCCGGTTCGGGTTCGAGTTTTTTCAATTTGGTAATTCCGGTTCGGGTTTGGATTCGGGCTCAACACAAAATTACGGTTTTTCGGGTTCCGGGTTCGGGTTCGATGGCCTCCCAACTTTCCAAAAGGTTAAGGTTCGGGTTCAACACAGAATTACGGTTTTTTCGGGTTACATGTTTGGGTTTGGGTTCGGGCTCGATGCCGTGGTCTTCACCGGCAATAATTATTGTAGTACACCACATGAATTAGCCTTTCTTTGATATTGCTTTATTGCTTATCATTTATTGCTTTATTGTGGCTTTACGTTCGACGGTGTGACCATATCCCACCTGTGCTGAATGCGAGATGTAGCTTTGTGGTAACAGCTCATGCTCTTCTTGCAGGATGATGGCATGATGGACCATGAAACAGATGGAGACGGTGCAATCAACCTGTCAACCTCTCAGCGTCCGTCGGCAGCCACGACACCGAACGGACATCTCGACTACGACCCCGATCTGGACCAGGTAGGCGCCACTGCGACGTGACGTCCAGTCTTGCCCCGTCACCCGCCCGCACCTGTACCAGCACCTGTACCAGCACCTGTACCAGCACCTGTACCCACCCGTGGCACCGAGTATCCAGTAGTCAGTACCCATTTCTGCCACTCGCTTCGTCAATATTGATCCTATCAAACGGCGAGCTCATAAGTTATGACAAGGAGATGGAATCGTCAGATATATTAATTAATTCCGTGTGCATGAACAATCAGATAACTTTGAAAACAATAATAGGCCATACACCTTTGCAAACATTTTGCTATTATCTAAGATAGAAGCCATACTGTTTATATCATTCTCTGGCTGAGATTGAGAATGTTATGACATGGGTCTATTCAACTAGTTGGCAGGCTTAAACCAATTTTAGTGTAATTTGAGCCCATCAGAAAGTCTAAGAAGTTGTAATGATGCTATTTGGTGCCTGGCGATGTTAGTTGTTTGTTTCGAGACTCTATATTCAGTTCTGTTTGGTTGGATTATTATGCTGGTTCGTGTTGCGCCTTGCGTGCATGCGTTCGAGTGAATAACAGAGGCGGTTGTTGTGTGGCCGTAGTCTCCGTCGCCTCCCCCATGCCCCCCCCCCCTCCGCTCCCCGCATGGGGCTGGAAGACGCCCGTCCGCCTGACTGTATGCCCCTCAATAATGCAGACACCCACAATGACTTTGATTAGCGTAGGGTGGCAGAACAGGGGCTGCTATAGATGAAGGCTAACCCTGGTATAAATGCCATACCACCGTAGGCTTTTGGACGAGGTTTAGGTAGTAGGTACAACCAACAGTCTCAGGTCTCAAATACCAGACAACGACAACGGCAGCGACAACTCAGCTAAGACTGCCCTTAGGCTAGGCGTGAAACTTGCTACTTCTTGTCATGTTCCTTGTTTATAATTCACATAGTGTGTTGGCCAAGGGACGGGGTTTAACGCTCTCCTCTCCTTCTTTTTCCTTAGTCTCTCCCTCTCAGTTTCGTAGTAAATTCTAGCATCACTCCCTCGCCCAATCTGTGATCTGTGATCATGCAGATATATTTAGTTGGTAAATAAGGTTGTGGAAGGCGGTGGGGGGGGGGGGGGGTGCGATGAATATGGGCTGTCCTTTCCAATCAACTTACCTCCTACTTTTGCAGATCGCTCTCCCTTTTCTCTTAATTGAAAGAGTTCGCGAGCCAGATGGTTCAGAAATAAAAAAGGGAAGAGATAATCCTTGTATTTTTTTGTATGACGTTTGTCCCCCTGAACAGTAAAGTTAGTCGAAAGAATTTGTAAGTGAATGGAGGCGAGGGTGACTGCCCTGGCCGCGCGGTGCGGACACCCACCCGCGCAAACATCACGTCGGAGACTTTTTCTCAGAGTTATTTTCCAAACTCATATTAAGTTTCAAGAGTTTCTTTAATGATAGATGTCTTCGATGAACTTTTGGAAAATTAAGATATTTGCACGCTGTTATAATTAGAAATGAAGCTAATTTTTCATCCTTTGTTTTCAACACTTTCCTCGCCTTTAATTAGAGGGTGACAAATGCCAGGTGGAATGACGCCCTCCGCTGATGTCGGAATTAAAAAGTGCTCTTAGAGATAATTTGATGTGAATTAGGTGACCTTCCGTCGTTCTCGTTATTTGTCATATTCTTTTGCAAACTTTGGATGGCGCTAGGGCCGACAGGGCAGACGCCAGATTGGGACTGTGACAGTCTTCTTAATCACCAGAAGGAACAGTTAGTAAAAAATCTGGTGATAAAACAGGGAAAATGAAATATGGTCCCGTAAAAATTTAGCCGAACTAATTTCTTCATCTACATCGAGCGAGCCTTTGCCATTGGATTGGTTTGCGCCCCTAATCACAACAGCGAGTGTTTTCTCGCGACGCTCACTGCTCTCGATGGACCGACCGCCCTTGCGCGATCCCAGCAGGCCTACCTCGATCCGACGCAAGAGGCAAGCGGCAATTGCGGCAAGCGGCAATTGCGGCAAGCGGCAAGAGATGCCATGCCACTTGTAAAATATGACTGCACTTTCCTCTCCTCACGACCGTCATCTTGCCCTATTTCCACTCAGTTCACGTTGTTTTCATGTGGCCGAAAAATGTATCCAATTTTCTTTGTTTATGCAAGAGCTTGTGTGTTGTTCTCCTTGTTCTATGAGGCAGGGGACCAAATTGAATTTGGGACTTGGTCGCTGTTTAGATTCCTGGTTGGTTGTTTAGTTTAGCGGAACAAAGAAAACAGCCACGTGTTTATTCTGGCTGAAATAGCATGCGGCACACCCCTATTCACCACTCGCCCATTTCTGACAGTCTCATCTCCTCTGCTAGTCCCAAGCCACAGCCTGCCAGGCCGTCGGGCCGTCGGGCCGTCTGGCCATCTGGCCGTCTGGCCGTCTGGCCATCGGGCCGTCTGGCCGTCTGGCCGTCTGGCCATCGGGCCGTCTGGCCGTCTGGCCATCTGGCCGTCGGGCCGTCTGGCCGTCTGGCCATCGGGCCGTCTGGCCGTCGGGCCATCGGGCCGTCTGGCCGTCGGGCCATCGGGCCGTCGGGCCGTCGGGCCGTCGGGCCGTCGGGCCGTCGGGCCATCGGGCTTGGCCAGCCGGCTCCGTAAGTCCGGACCCCCAACAACTAAACAGGCTCCGTATAACACCGGCTGCAACGCTTAAAACCTAGCAATTGACCACTTTTTTTTTGCTCAGGGAAATATTGCGGTTTATGGTAATGGCAAGCTCTATGTTAGGGCCTGGACAGTGGACACCTTCACGAGTGATTCCTGCTCCTGAAATATCTGTATCTGCTAAAAAACAAACGAGGGAACAGCAATATCGGAATCACCATATACACTAAGAAGAAATAGAATGACTCACAAAAGTCGAATAAGAAAAGCGCGAAAAACTGGTGTTCCGATCGGCCCCTGTGGTATAGTTACCATGTTTAGATACAGTGAGAGCATCCATCTGAAGAATAAACAATGAGATCGCTATTATCTCATAGCAGCCATAACATAAATAAAGAGATGCTGATGTCTCTCGAGTTTTCCATTCTAGTCTTCACAAAAAGTGTTTATTGAAATATGTAATGATGAGGCACATCCACAAAAACACCAGCCTCACCCCTCTGCGCCCGCATCTTGCACTTGCGACTCGCGGAGTGGAGTGAAGCGGGTAGGGGGGGGGGGGGGCGCGGTCCCCGCTTTGCAAATATTGCGATGGCATACGAGAGCCAAGTTGCCTCGCGATGAGCGCCGAATGAGCTTGCTTACTTTGGGTTCGGGGATTATATGAAAAATATTCTCCCGGGAATGTGTAACCCGCGTGGCATGACATGATGTCAATTGTTGGCAGCAGCGACGGTTCATCTTGCGCGGAATTGGCCGAGGATGAAGACAGTAACAACGATTGCTAGGAAAAAGAGACGCGTAACTGCCATTATCTGTACCCTTTTCAAAGGTTAAGCGAGTTGAAGTGTTATTCGGAAAGTTGTTGGGTGCGGGATCGCTCTATTGATACGTCTGGTACGTCTTGGTGGAAATTGTCTTGTAGTTTTCCTGGTTGCCGTTGATAGATATGCGGAGTTTCCAAACAGTTCACGTAGGCACGCTAAAATTGAGATAACGGTGCCTATACTCGTGCACTATTCTCGCGGAAGTTATTGCCTATCGAATCTAATGCACTTTCGACAAGATTTTCATTTATTCTACGAGAACGAATAGCGAAATACGTTGCTTTTATGACTATTTAGGACACAGATTTCTGTTCAACGCGGTAAAACAGCAGGGCACTGATATATTTATGGGTTCAATTTCTATCAAACACCTTCCTTCAAAGCTGGAGTGCACGGGAAAACAGGCGCGCTGATTCTGCTAACCAAATCAGTGTGTTGGCCAAAGTTTGTTAGCCAAGTTACTCTAATGACCTGTCTCGAAGCAAGTGGGCGAGATATTGCCATCATTAGCCGGAAAAGAGCTCTCCACAAGAAAAATTACCTCGTCAACAAATCCACTTCTTACGGGTTTCTTTCGACCGTAAAATCGTTTAAAAATTGGGTAAAAACTAAAATTGCATACATTGCATATTAGTCAGAAACCAATAATTATAGGGAATTAATATGCATGCCTCCAACTTTATAGCTGGGAGCAGTCAATCTAAGTTGCCTATAAGACCGTAAGATGCTAGAAAATGGGGAGGAAAAGGATGAAGTGAGGACGGAGGACGGAGGGAGGGTGGAGAAGGTATGGAAGAAACTTAAAGAAAACTTGGCATGCGGCAAAGTATTTAATAAAGCCGCATTAGGAGGAACCAAAGAGTTCTTTTCTGATTTGGTAAAAGTTTCAGGAAGGGGGTTAGACCGTGGCCGTAGCAATCTATCATAGCGTTTAGGCTGAGATTTCTGCGGGGGAGACTTGTATAGGCACTTGACAGGTAAGAGATTGTTGTTCCAATATTTCTACTAAACTTCGCACAACTTTCACACTATTTATTTTATCTGGAGTTAATAAAAAATTCCAATGGTTCACGATATTCTCTTACTTTATCATCTAATAACTTCTCGTTTCGCCCCTTTGTCGAAATTCCTTATTTTTATTCTCTTTTGTATCAATTTTATTCTTCCTCACTCTCAATTTAGAGCATGTTTCATTCATTTCCTCAGCCGGAAACTGTGTGAAGCTTTCATCAACCCCTTTCAAAATATCAAATTATTGTCAATATAATAAACCAGTATTTTGGCTCTTCAAATTTAAAATTCCTATCATGATTCCAGACAATTCTTCGTGTTTTCTCGCTGCATACGATTTGATTCCACCTCTGGGCTTTTGCGATGTTTTTATCCTCTTTGAGCTAACACGAGCCACTGCCGTGAGATCCACTGTTCGACATGGCCATCAGTTATGTATCTTTTCTCTTCCCTGTAAAGCATATTGAGAAAGCGGATGTAATCCACGCTTTAAAATTTAAACGTTTCTAATTAAAAGGCTGGTTAAATAAGTGCGTACTGGCCCGCGGGCACTTCGTGCACCGTACAGGGAAAACAGCGCTGTAGTACAGGAGGGGTGCGAACAGGGAGAAGCGACCAGGGCGATGTGGATAGACAATCTCGTGGGTGGAAGTGTGCGAACCCGAACGGTGAAGACTATACCCCATACCAGACGTATTGTTATAAAATTGAGATGTTTTCACTCATACGATTGGATTTCACAGTATTCTGATTCGAACCTTGGCGCTGTTTACCTTTAATATTCAAATTAATTCAAATAAAAGTTATTCTCCTTTTTGTTTTACCTTGTATGTAAATATACCACATACATCATTGTGAGATGTAAAGTTATTGCAGGCTGCAATATCTTGCACTGCACTATTGGCATTCCTATTGCTTCAACTTTTACATTATTAAATCGTTTTGTTGCCATGCATAATTGTTAAACAAAAATATTCTCAGCGAGTGTATAATACGTCTCATGTTCTTTTGGCAGCGCCTCGGGGCACTGGGCCTATACTATAACATTGTAGAACACCGGTTTGTTGCTGCCATCAGAACCTGAGACGAACTATAGGAGAGAATTGTATCAGTTAACCTGACCAAGCTGAGTTTATTATTGATGAAGGGAACTGACTGAGAGCCATGGCGTGGACAGCGTATAGAGTTGGGTACATCCTATTACTCTAATTACTTCCCTTACCTTTGCAGTTATTAGGGGGTTATCTCTTTGGTACGTTAATGCGTCTACGGAGGAATTTGCAGCTCGCTTTCATACTGACCTCGCGACACGGCTTACCAATTCAGGACGAGAATCCACAAGGATTGCCGCAAGTGTCAAACGGGAAAAACGCGTTCACTCATTTTGAACAGACTAGTTGTTTCACAGAGTTAGCACGAATCTTCCTCGAGAAAAAACCCATGTACATCTGTATACCTATCTGTATATCTGTATATCTGTATATCTGTATATCTGTATATCTGTATATCTGTATATCTGTATATCTGTATATCTGTATATCTGTCGGCAGTGAGGATTGAGGAAGCAATTAAATGGCTTGCCCATAGTGACAGAGCTGTCGCACATTCGATGTGGAAAGTAAAGGACCCTCGCACATTCGATGTTGAAAGTAAAGGACCCTCGCGCTTCGCACTTATTTGATTTGGAACTTAACTGAGACTGCTTCGTTGGAGAGGTGGGATTTAGATTTTAGACACATGTGCGGGTGCCATCTTAGATTCTAAAATAGCTGCACGCGATCGACAATCCGGAATTAAAGTAATCAGCGCCCCTGATAGTTTTATAGCCTGGTGTAACATTGTTCTAGGTGTAAGCTATAGCCGCCGTGCATTGCGTATTGCATGCCATTTGCAATAGGGTAGGTGATCGAATTATAATGTTATCTTCGACGTCGCTGTATGCATCTACTTTGTCTGAACATTCTGCGGATCTACGGTTCGGTTGCAACTAATTCTAATCAGATCCAAGGAGCTCAGTTGACTTTTTTCCCTGCGGAAGCGACGATGCTGTTTCTGTGGTAAACTATGACCGGTTTTTCACCAGTAATTATTGATCCCGCTACGAACCGAAAAGCTTTGGGTGTGAACTGAGAAGTAATTCAGTCGATTCCCCGTGAGTGTTTCAGATAAACTGTTGTTTATCAACTTCGTGTATCCCTTTTATCTCGTGGTCCAGTGGAATTGGGGGCGTCGGAGGCTGGGCGGGCGTGCACAGATCTCCTGAGCTGCGCCAATGTGCATGCTGAGCTGAGATAGTCTGACCGTCACTTGACCACCATATCTCGCGGGCCGCCCTTAAATCGCCATCTGACGCGGCAAGCCGTGAAAAATGTCAAAGTTTTATCCCTGATATTTCAACCTCAGCTCTCTTAGCTTTTAGGTGGGAGCAAGTCTTGAAAAACAACCATTGTCTTCATTCATCAGGATTGTCTTATCTTTCTTGTCATGAGAAAGAGGAAGAAATGAGAACTCTACCAGAAGTAAGAAGTACTTTTGAGACCAGCTAAGCTGTTTGCTTGATAATTTTGTCGTTAAGCAGTTGGCTTCGTTTGGTGTTGTGTGGAATGGAACCGCTAAAGGGAATTAGTGGGGCGCGCGAACGCCTATTGAGGGCTCATCGACAAAGACTGCAATCCAAATTTGAAGATAAATGACGGATTTGAGTTTCGAGTCGCGGGAGGTGCTAGAACGATAATTGAGCTATTCAGCGCAAGTTAAGAAACAGAGGCAACCAGGATCAGGGTTCAAGATTCAGGAGTGTGTGGCCTGGTTCGGGTGGCGTTCCCGCTCACAAGTATTAACACCCGCAAGACAATGACAAATGAGCTAGACGCATTAATCCCTTGATTTCGAAGAATTGAGATTAATGGTCGGGTTGTTGTGGTTAACGTTTAGAGCTGCAGCAGTTTACAGACAGAATATAACATAAACCTAAACATCAACAAAGCCTCATTGACTAATCGAAATTCAATGACACCAATCCAATACACCCCACCAACACAAGCACTTCCAAATACCTCTACACTGGCCATCCCTTTCAGAATGCACACAAGATTAGCGACTTACCCTAAATACCTAGAGTTTATCGCAGTTGTCCGGGCTAAACAATGCAATTTGTTTTGACATCTAAATACGTGTATAGAATTACCCCTCGTGAAATCTCAGCGTTTGCCTTGGGAGCCTCTCACACCATTCCTTGCCCGTTTAATAAACACTTGCAAGGAAGTCGCCGGCACACAACACGCGCACCCGCACCCGCACCCTCACCCGCACCCGCACCCGCACCCCACCGTCCGCGCACACCCTGCACATTGAGTCGCTACCAACGAAGACAATGCACGAGCATTAGAACAACTTGAGGCTCCTCTCTGGATGCTGGATTAAGAAAACTATGGTGTATCCATATGCTAATTTAACAACGAACCACCCCTTTCGAGAAAAATACATCGTACTAATATTGAAATTAAAATGAAACAGGTTTCATGATATTATTGAATGCGTAGACCGCAGTGTTACCATTGCCTTTCGGAACGGTTGGTTGTCTAAATTTCATCCTTTGTATCGGTGTTTGGGGGCGGATTGCTGGGTTTCCTAGCAGTTGTTCTTCCTCCGATGACCTTGAGTGATGACCTCTGTCAGCGACGAATCCGATTAAGACAGATTCCATTGGAACACTTTTCCGGAAACAAAGCGATGTCCAGGAATTTTCCACGCATTTATCTGAGACCGATTACTCTCCGCCTTACGAAAAGTGAAAACTCGCCATCGCTTTATCGCCATAGGACTTTGTGACTTTTCCACCATCCCCGCTCCCTCTCTCCCGCTTTCCTGCTTTCCCGGGCCTACTCCACGCGGCAGCTACAGTGTTTTCCGTTCAGTACCCACATTATGATAAATATTCGCAGCACCAGCATTACAGTGGAAGACCAATATTTGCACTTTCCTCCAACTTCATTGCTTTATATTATAAGCTTGGGGTAAAATCAAGCCAGAGAAAGAAAGGTTTGCATTTGGTGGTGCTACTGCTGCTGTAACAGTAAGAAAATACTGTATCTCATTTTTCATTTGGTCGAACTTTGCAATCCTCATCTGCTTGCCATGTAATAATAACTTGAGGGACCGCGTTTTCTCCTGAGATCGCGATAAAAGAGTAAAGAAGGGTGAGTGAATACGGCATGATGGGATATGCGTATCAGACCGCTTGTACCACGCTTCGGACGGGTGGGAAACACTCCCACCCCCCTTACGCTGCTCTGAGAAACAATGCTACTCCAATTAAAACTGGTGTTTGTTTAGTATCTGGGAGATATGAAGAGGAGAATGTTTTAACCCAAATACTAAGGAGACAGTGACCGGAAGTTGGGAGGAGGGGTGGGCGATGTGCTTTGGTGCCTGGAGGTGGTTGGGGGGCCGTGGGGGGCCGTGGGAGACGCGGGGGGGGGGGGGGTGTGGCACCGCGATGATGGGTGGAGGAATGTAATCTACGAGGGCTCATTGCTGTCAAATATTTCTTTGCCGCGGTGAGACTGAATTTGCGGTTGCCACTGGCTAGGCGCTGGGCGCTGGGCGCTCTCCACTCTCCACTCTCCACTCTCCACTCTCTCCACGCCTGTATCCAGAGCAGTAATTAAAACCGTAACACCCGACTCGGTCCCGTCGAAAAGTATCGCTGATCAACGTGTCGAAAAACCGTTACGCAAAGCAAAACCACTCGAATCTAGGGTGGGAAATTGCGCAATTACAACAAAGGAAATGCTTCGCCTATCAGTCGCATTAACCTCTCGAGACGAACCGATTAAAAGGCGATAATTGCCGGTATTATAATGATCCCAGCCGTGGGGTCACGTAGCCCGCGTCCGACGCCCGGCGCTCGACGCCCGACGCCCGACGCCGGTCAGGCACCTCCTCGGGCGTGCCCCGTGCAACGCCTATCACGCTCTCACCGCCTTCTCGTTTCCAGCGCCCTTTTTGTCAGGCTCGCTCTCGACATCCGCCAGAGAAAGAGATCCAAATGTCACACAATAATATTCACGAACATCGCCAGTAATTCGCCGATTCATGTAAAATGTCCAGTTTTGAAGTGCGACTCCAAAGGGTTATTGGGGGGGGGGGGGGGGGGGCGACGGAGGTGAGCCGGCTCTACGAAACACGTGCCATATGCACGAAGAGTTAAGTGGGGCTTCATTAGTGGCACTGCTCCTGGCCGGGAGCGTCGCGGGCGTCGGCGTCGGCGTCGCCGTCGGTGACATCGGTCGAGGAGAGGGTGTTATAGAGGCAGCCGGGGCAGTCGGGGCAGTCGGGGCATTCGGGGACGCGGGCCGAGCCAGCCCTTGGAGACGACTCTCCAACAGACTGCTGACCTGGCAGGAATCGAGCCAAATGGCAGGCCAACGAAAGCTAATGGTCCAGCGGCCGCTACTTACTCGACCCCAACCAAATTGTTTAGGCTGGCAAAAAGTCGAGTAAACGCGGAAAAGACGGTTCCTGGATTTGAATCTCTCACCAGAGGGAGAGAGAGAAAGTGAGATTCGGTGATGGGGTGGGGGGTAGGTGGGGGTGGGGGGAGAAAGGCGGCGGAAAGGAAAGGAGGCTGTTTGTCCCCATCACATCTGACCCTGGCTGACACCCCTCGTTAATCAAGACCTGCTCCTGCTCTGCATGCGTCCGCGACAACCCAGCTCGCTCATTCTTACTAATAAAAAGACAAAACGTATTACCCTATCACATGGCATTCGGTAATGTATAAATCTTGACAAATGTCTACCACAATATCACCTTCAACTTAATGGAGGGTCGAGGTCTGGTAGTCGCATGCACCCGGCAAGCGGCTCGCTGGCGGATACTTTTAGATCCCTCGCGTGGAGATTATTGCCTCGGCCAGCCACCCACCGTAGGTGCTGGATGCTGTGGGATGCTGTGGGAGGAGATGCCCGTCTCGGCTCTCAGGAGCGAGTCGGGAAAAAATGAAAAGATGGCTATCTGCGAAATTGCTTTTATTTCGTGGTTGACACCCTTGTCGACTATTTGTTGGCCTCGCGCATGGTGCTAAAAATATTCCCGATATTTCTTGGCCCGAGATTGAAAGAAATGATTTGAGGCGATGATCCCGTTCATAGCGTACGCAAAGGGGCGGCGTGAGAGCCTCGGGAGGGGGGCGGGGGGGGGGGATTGTGTAAATGTGGAGGGGAAAACAGTTAAGTTTTGTTTCAGCGCGGGATAGCTTAGATATAGGCATACCATATTATAGTATAATATAGGGTCAGGTCCTGTCTATATATGACAATGGGCTTTGTGGCAGGTGTTGCCCCGCGATCCAATATCGCGCCGTCTATCCCGACATGCGCGATATGCAGATGCACTCGGCTCATCTATTCGCATCTATCGCGCGAAGCTCGCTCCGCTATGGCATCCCCGCCCCCTTTATTACGCGTGCACCACGGTGCGTTCGAGCGTGTGCAGTCGAGAAGTGCGTGCAAATGAGTGGTTTCCTACCCTGCATGCACATCTGCTGCAAGTGTTGGCCAAACATGTATTAGCCTCAAGAAATCTCTGAAGATAATTTCGTGATAGTAACTTGTTGCGTTTAGTTGTTCTTAAAAATGTATTGCGTTGATTGTGTATACGGATAAGAATATGAATTGAGTACCTATACACCTTGCTTGTTTTATAGAGTAAAGTATACAACATACTTTTGCTTTAAGTTTTTTGATTACTTATTTATATACAAATTTGTTTCTTTATATATTTGACCTAAATCAATTAGAATTTAACAAAATACCTTTACCATAAATGCATAAAATCAGTATGATTGTAATTTGCGAATAAATTCGAGGATCAGGCTTAGTTCAGAAGCGTAGACTTTCGCCCCCGCGCACTTACCTTCTGCAATCGTTCCCTGTGTGCCGAAGAAATACTGGGGATTTCGATTAAATGTTCACCGAATCATCGATCATGCCATGCACACTTTCGTACCAATACCCGCAGATTTTTAGGCCAAATCCGTCCGTTTAGTCTCCCCCCCCCCCCTCCCCTGTCTCTCGCCGGAAATCGGCTGTTCTAATTTAGATCTCATTTATAGCCTGTTGATTGTAAAATATCGCGAAAGAATATTCGTGACACCTCTAACGACAATATTAACCTAAATTTCTGTCTTGGCATGAGTTAGCGCCTAGAGTTTTTACAATTTCAATCGGCCACATCCAAACCTGAAACCTTCGAGGTATCAATTTTGACCAAACTGAAACCCCCGGCTTCGGGAGAGCGTCTCGCTCATCTTTCTGCGCCTTATCGGTATTGACTCTGTAGACAAAGTTAAGATATTCAATGTTTTATTACCTACATCATACACATTTCAAGGCACGGTCAAATCTTTCCCTCTTTTCCATTGAAATTTTGATCAATGCTTTGTATTCCCATTTATGACATTCGATATTTATTGCTGCACAACGGCTCTGTGTGTAAAAGCGCTGAGATGTGGAAAAACGCATCCGTAATCTATTCGTATATCTGTCTGTAATCTGTTGCCATCATTCCGCTGGCCCACATGCCCTTAGACGACGCACTGAGAGGGGACGTGTGCCGGACAGCAGAAAAGTGGTCGACAGAGGGACGAAATGAGATAAAACGTCGGAACGACATCCGAGCTTTCAACAAAACTAAAAAAATATCTCTTCACCCAACCATCCCCATCCTTTTTTCGCTTTATTTCTGCTGCTGTTTTCTGCATGATCTGATTCAATTCAAAAGCCATTGGTTGATGTTTTGATTGTCTGTCAATCATTGGCTGTTCTCATTGGTTAGAAATAAAGTGTATGCTCGGCGGTAAGTGGTGAGGGGGGGGGGGAAGTGGCATGCAAGACGGTGGGAGCCGCGCAGCGTCGCGGGCGCCGCCTCCGTCCCGCGACCCCCGAAGCCCGTTTTGCGCACCCTGCCCTTCCGTACGGTGCCCCGTGTCTGCTGCCCAGCATACGCTCTCGCTGCCACGGAAAAGAAATAATCAATGGGCACCTCTAGCCGAATCGAGATGCTGTGTGTATGGCTAAATATTGCATTGTTGTATTGACGCTGGCGACGGCGACGGTTACGGCGACGGCGACGTCGGCAGCGGACGTAGATACGGGGAAGGCTCGTGATAGTGTCTTGCTTTTGGAAAGATTACGACGCTGTTCGTCTGGTCGGTTCGGGCGGGAAAGAGGTACGTAGCGTACAATTGACAATCCAGCGTTCGCTCCTCAGCTGACCGCGATTTCGCGACTGCATTTGTTTTTCAAAACTTTCAAATATGAACCAGAGGTACTTTTGACTTTTTTACTTACTTTAATTCAATGACTTCTTACTCTGTATAGTTGATATAAAATACCTAAGAGACTGAGCCATATAGCTACGCATAGGTTAGCCGAGCCGGAGCATTGCGTAGCGATGTCGCGTGAAATAGATCGCTCTCGTTGTGTTGTGTTGTTCGTTGGGAGTGGCCGGAGCTGGCTGCCTGTCGACGTGGGGAACGGCGCTCGACTGCCGAACGCCGAGCGTCGAGCGTCGAGCGCCGAGTTGAGCGGGCGTCGGCGTCGGCGTCGGCGTCGGGGGCTAGCGTCGTCTCGCGGCGCGGTGATACGGCAAATCGTCGGTAGTCAGTCCCTAGTGCGAGCGAGTCGAGAACCATCAGTCCTCAACTGCGAGGACGTCGACAGGTCCCGACTCTCGGCATATACGCGTACCTATATGATATCATGATTTAACTTGAGGGTGGACGGAAGGGAGTTCAGGGTTGTTATGTAAAAGAGAAGGCGATCGTTTATTTAATAATGTCCCCTCTTGGATGTGCGATATACCGGTCAGCTATGTGATTTGTTTGGAGTCCCCAACTTGAGAAAGTTACAAATGACGGCTGTCTTCTGCACGCCGACACAGTACGGCCAGATGGCGTTGGTATCGATAGTTTTCGGTGGAGAACTCGTAAATCAGGTCCGGTATTATTGCCATTTCCAGGGAGATGGATACAGTGACGGACTTGGACTGGCTCGCCTTTATTCAATACGCCTTGCCGTTAAATGGAACTCCATGTGTGAAATTCAGCAGTCATAGGCATTACTGGCAATGGCATGCACTAAGTTGCACCCGCCGCCATTTGTGACCCCCATCTGCTGGGGCTGGGGCTGGGGCTGGGGCTGGGGCTGGGGCTGGGGCTGGCCCCTTTTCCCTCCCACTACCTGCTTTATTTCTTTGAAAATGAGAAATTTGTCAGCCCCTTTGGATGGTCGACAGTTTCGCTGAAATATGCGCGGGTGTTAAGCCCGGGAAATATGTCAGCGATCGTTACGCGCACCACTGTGCAGCTTCCTTTTTCTGTCACAAATATTGGAAATGTGAAGGTGGTCGCCGGTGACCGATTGCTCTGTATTATTTAAGCTACATGCTGGTGCTTAGATCATATTCCTCGCACGCTGCTCGGGCAAAGACAGACGAATGGCGGGGACGGTCAGTGATCAACTTGTCCCGCGGATATCGCATTCTCTACGATTGCCTTTTTGCTAATTACGCTCGAAGCGGTTGCTAAAGATTCGCTCAATTTGTTAGGCAAAACAAAGTGACCAGAGCAATTTTTTATTTGACAATGCCTTGTAAATTGTAATGCCATGTCCCACACGAAAAAGCAAATACGAACATATATGATACATATAGGGAAAATATACTAAAGTGCAATATCTTATAAAAAACTTGTATGTTTCTTATAAAAATCTGAACCTTCCATATGTGGGGTTACTGTTACTGTTAGTTCCATGGAAATACATTTCAAGGCTTAATTGGACTGGACTTAATATTCACCAGACATTCATTCCCTCTATAGAGCACATCATTATTTATTCTTATCCGAAAATTGAGTGTGGAAAATTTCCTTGATCTCATGCTTGAAAATTGTTTACGCCAGTGAGCTGCGACAGCTTTAGAGTTTTCCGACCGGCAGGCGACCGGCGTATACGAAAGTAAATGATTCAATGGGATCTATAATTGCAGGGTGTTTCATTATCTAACCTAATCATTATTTTCGTTGGCTGGTTCCGCGCTCAACCCTTTCACGGAAGATTCGCATGACTTTTTGGTCACGTACCCGTCCGATCTGCATGCCGCCCCCCCCCCCCCCCCCCGGCGCACCCCGTGCAATAAAAACCTTTTCACTTAGAGGGGATGTAATTTGGTGCCCGGTCTGCACAGAGGTACAATTCTGAGATGGCTCAGCGAGAGCAGCGCTATACCCAAATGGCACCATCCTTTCCACTTTCGTTGTCGTGTTTCATCATTCCCTTTGAAAATACTTTATTGAAGTTTTCCAACGAGCAATGAGCAATCGTCGCCATTATTACTCTGCCGAACTCTATTAAAAGTAATTAACCTTTTGTGAACGGAATTGCTCCGGGCAGTGTGTGAGTGAACTATGCGAGCACCTTTCATTTCGCGCAAGACTTTTTACGGTTGTTTCGGCACTTTGGACATGTTTGGCATTCATTGGGTGGCAAACCGGGTGGGGTGCAGGGGGGTGGTGGGGGGGGGGGGGAGAGGACTCCTCACAAATGTCATGAGTGAGGCCTGCAGGGGAAAATTGGGAAACTTTAACCAATTTAATGGGAAATATAAATGGCTAATCTGAGAGCGTGCTTGCAATGTTTATGGAGGTAGTAGCAGCCAGCACCCTCTATACTTTCTTATTCTAAAATTAACATCATTGAGAGGAAGAATAGGTGAAGAAACTCGGGCGAATCCATGAAGTGCGTGTCACCTTCGTCCCAAGGGGCGCATGGAGTTTACTTTCTAACCGCGAGAACTTGATTCTGACTTTATATACACCTACTCCAATAATGTGTCTTCTTGGAGACTTGATTTGGAGCTCCTCAGCAGCTAATGCGCTTGTTTCGATTATGCGTTCGCGCTAGGCTGGCACCTTCAGCTCCCTTTATTCTGTTAGCGGCTGCGGACGCGTGCCGAGCGCCGAGCGCCGAGCGCCGAGCACCGGTAAATGGTTTACAGCCGGCTCCGGCTGCATGCTAACCTGATCCAAACTCAATTCCAGTGCGGGGGCGGCCAAAATCCTTCACGTAATGACGGCGCGCTTCCGACTGAATCTCTCCCCAATGAGCCGTATTCGCTGGGCGTCAGGCTGCATTAGCTTTTCGTGGCTAATTGTCAACTTAGTGTGCCAAGCAAATTTTCAGTAAAACGTAAGGAAACCAGAAGAAAGTTTTCATTTGCACATTTCCCAGCAAGTACTCGTTTGCTTAAAAAGCATTAAAACCGGCATTTCTTAGCTGTCAATCTTCTAGCTATTTACTGAAGTGTTATTTTTTCTTTCGCGAAAAAATTACACGAACTTTTCTCTTCCTTACAAGTTTCTGTTACCCCAGTGATTCCTTGCTTGCTTCTTACGGCATGTTGTTTCATGTTTCATTCAATTCTTTCCATTCCACCTCGGCAGATAAATAAAAAGAAACTTTCTAAGAAATAAAAAAATGGTACGATCCTGTTAGCCACGAATCAAGGATGCCAAGGATTCTGCTGGAAAATATATGCAGAATATTCTTTTCACTTGACAAGCGCGTAGCGTGTTTTTTCCTTGTTATTTGCTTATAAAAAGGGGAAAGTGTTCGAGTGTTATATTTTTACCGATTCGTTAACATTGCCTCTAAACCAAGCTCGGCCGCACCACGCCGCGCCTTGCCGTCACATTTGTATCAAATTAATGGAGCCAGTCGACCGATGGGGTGGAAGGACCAAGGAGGGATGCTGCATTTCCCGCGCGACGTGGACCAAGCATACTCATCGCCTCCGCCTTGTTTATGGCATACATCGAGTGCGATATTATGCTATTGAGTATGGAGACAAGATGCAGAATGAACGCGGTAGAATTTTAAATTTTCCTCTTTATAGCCCATAATTTCCGGAAATCTGCCATCAGAGAGCAGTTAGCTTCTTATGTTTGTGCGTTCCGTATGCACTGAACATGCATGACGTAGATGTTGTGGCAGAACCTCCTTCACTCCCGACGGCCTGTTTCGTTTTCGAGATATTAATGGGCCGAGTTGGGCCCCAACGTGCACCAGGGTCCAGGCAGCCCATTCTTTTTCGATGGCTGGCGCGTGCTATCTGACGGAGGGCCCGACCCGGCCCGAATGGCCCGAACCGGAGCGCCGAGCAAGCTGCACCGCACGCCGTACATCAGCTCGAAACGCCGCGGCCCATCTTGAACAAATATTTACTTGGTATGGCTGCGTTCTTTGCATGGACTTGTGAAGATGCCGCAATGAATGATAAAACGTTAAAATGCATTACCATGATGTCACATGGAATAAAAGCCATACACAGCGGCGCATTATGTGAAAAATATGGAAATAATATTGCTCCTGGCAAGCAAAACAGCCCTCTGCATATGAAATATGTGATAAGGGATCTTTTCTCAAAAAGGGATGAAACGCCAGGGCGAGTTTTTAAGTTTTGCCGTGGTTCGCAGTGAATACCAATGGCCTAGGTATGAGCCAGGAACGCAATTTTGGTAGAATTAACGAGAAAACAAAGCGTGAGCGGCCTTGTCAGAGTTGCGGGGTGGTGCGGGAATGATTTAACCATTCTTTGCCCTTTATTCGCTCTTTTTGTGTCATAAGGCCCCGCTGGTGCTGGCTTCCCTATGCCTACCGGGAGTCGGGAGTACACAGCCGCCTCTGCCTGTGCCTGGCCCGCGCCCACCGCCTTGCGACTACCGTAACCAGTAGAGGCGGCGGTGTGATGTTGCGTTAGGGTTGATTCATTCAAATTTTCGTGAATCGTTATGAGATGGGCCGCGGCGAGTGCAAGGGCGTCTGCCGGAAGAAGGACTTGAAATGCTGTTGGATTCACTAACATCAATATGGAGATTCGTCCCTCCATCTCGCGCTGAATGGCAAACCGTGTTGCAACTAAGAGAGAGGGAGCAGGGAGGCTGCTGCGCTCCACTGCGGACCCTGGCTGCCCATGCAAGGCACGCACGGCCGCCCCCACCCCCTCTCCCCGGAAAGCTTTGGCAAAATCCGAAATCGCCAAGTGACTGTTGACCATTGGTAAGTGGTTCAGGTACTCTCGACCTGCCTTGCCAATAACGGTGCGACATTTATCGAGAGAAAGAAATCGCGTTGGACTCGTCACGTATACCGAAGAATGGCAGAGAGTGATAGGGAAACACATGGACGTCTACTTTTTGGCCATCAGGCAAGTGGCAAAATGGCAAATGGTTTTCGTTGATGAAGACTCTCTCATTTGTAGCGTGGGGTCCTGTTGACCCACCGAGGCCCGGCGCGAGCCTAGAGTATAAGTTAGAATGGATGGTACGGTCGAAATAGGGGCTCCGGCCCACTACCCATCTCATCGCGCCGTGGTCGAAGCCGACGCCGACGCCGACGCCGACGCCGACGCCGACACTGACGCTTCGGCACTGGGGGGGGGGGGGGGGGGGGGGGGCTCGCAAAGCCCTAATAGTTAATATTCAAGACTTCAAATCAAATGAATATTAAACAAGGTAATCGTTTTAGCATTGCGGCCTCCGCTCTGATATTGCTAAGGTCGTGTTATATCTAAGCCAGCCTAGTTTATCCGGTTATTATTTTTGGGTAAGTTGATTTATGAGACTTCAAAAAAAAGGCCACGAACTTTTCAAAATGTCTATGGCGGAGCCCTTTTTGTTTATACCTACCTATAGCATTCTTTATATTATATCAATTTAAGGTGTAAACATTGGGCAATATTGTTTCTCAGATATATTTGATATATAAATGCTAATTTGATTGGCAGAAAAATTGCTTTTAGCGTCACAATAAAACGTTATTTCGTGATACCCTAATGTTTGGCAATACCTTCTCTACACCCTCATGCCTCTTTGCTGGGATAAAACGCCTGAGGGTTGCGATGTGGAGTTGCGAAGTGGGGGAGGGGGAGGGGGATCGCAGCATCACTCAAGGACCTTTCGTTGGGGTTAGTTTTAGTACATGCTGCGTATATTAGTCCACGCATCTAATTTGAGCATACTGGCCAAATTTTACTCCCATTGTCAAGCCACTATAACACAATTTGTTTCAACTTTTAATTTTAAAGGAAATTCAACATTCAATTTGATTCCCATATGAGTTCTTACTTTTTAGTTGTCACTCATTCAATGTTATGTGCATGGAGTTGCCTCGAAGAGGTTTGCACCTGGCTTATAAAATATAAGCAGCGGTGCTTGAAGGTGATTTATTTCCAGACATTATTTAAGCGAGATAACACAAATTAAGCTTGCTCATTCCACTTCCCCCACCCTTCCTCTTCACCCACCCTTCCTCTTCACCCACACCACTTCCTAGCAGCAAATATATACTAGGTGTCGTAAAAGTAAAAACACTTTTCCGCTTATTCTTTGAAGATTCTAATTTTTCCGTAGGCGGTGAAGTGATATTGAATTAGTATTTAAATTTTCTTGGTTTAGTCCAATTTATCAACGCAGTTGATGCAAATGGCGACATGTAAAAAACGCGGGGCGAGTTTGCTTTCAACAAAAGAATACACAACCTCGTTTTTAACACTTTACGAGCACGGATTGCGAGAGTCGATATTTCAAAATAATATATTTTTTTATAGAAGTAACTCTTAAACTGTGTAACTATTCATGTTTCAAACGTAAATAATGTATTTAATCCAATCTGAAATTTGAAAAATGAGTTCATTTCGGTGGCTGTCTCACGGCACATGAATTTCTTCTGACACCATCGCTATCTGGGAAAGCAACAACGGGGGAGCAAGGTTACGTAATTGCGTTAACAAGTCCATCTAGACCTGCACTGCAGCCTCCTCTGGCAAGGAGAATAAATTATGGGAAGGTGCGAGTTTGGTCCGACCAGCGTCTCACAGCCTTAGCGACTACACCACTTTAAGCAAAATGTTTCGACTTTCGCTTCACTAAGGGAGGGTGAGATGATTTTTTTCTTTCTTAACTAAGATGTTAGTCTGGTGTTTTGGTATAGAAATGTTGCTCTTGTGCAGTCAACCAGCGCGTTCATTAATCGTGTCTAAAAATGCACAAAACTAACGGCCTGCGTCCATGGCAGTCAACTCTATGATTCTATTATGTAGAAGTGTACTGGGTAATGCAAGTACTAAACTTCAACAACATACATATCTAGCTAGTCCCGACGCTTTTGTTTTTAACTAGTTAAGGACGATATCCCGTCCTACTTCCTCTTGCACTTTTTTAGTCTTCTTCTTATATTATACATAGGTATGCAAAAGTTGGACAGAAAGCGAGGCGTAGTATCCAGCTTGGTGTTGAGATGAACTGCCACCGTATACACAGACCACATTAAGATTTCACCCCAGTGTTCCGTAAACAGGTCAGATCGTCTTGCAGGCGGCAGGGAAGCTAAATAACTACATAATTTAACACTGCACTAATTGATACTAAATTATTAAGCCAAACAAAACAGTAGTCTCTCCTATCAATGCTTGTTTGACCTCATTTTCCTGAAAACAACGCCAAGTAAACTGCAGGGAAAGGAGACAGAGATTTCGAGAAAAACACCGCTTTCGGAGTTATAAGGGCACTGGGGTCCTCGGCCCACGCAACCTTCGGGGTACTGTTGTCCTCGGCCCTCGCAACCTTTAGGGTACTGGGGTCCTCGGCCCACGCAACCTTCGGGATACTGGGGTCCTCGGCCCACGCAACCTTTAGGGTACTGGGGTCCTCGGCCCACGCAACCTTCGGGGTACTGGGGTCCTCGGCCCACGCAACCTTCAGGGTACTGGGGTCCTCGGCCCTCGCAACCTTCAGGGTACTGGGGTCCTCGGCCCACGCAACCTTCAGGGTACTGGGGTCCTCGGCCCACGCAACCTTTAGGGTACTGGGGTCCTCGGCCCTCGCAACCTTTAGGGTACTGGGGTCCTCGGCCCACGCAACCTTTAGGGTACTGGGGTCCTCGTCCCACGCAACCTTCAGGGTACTAGGGTCCTCGGCCCACGCAACCTTCAGGGTACTGGGGTCCTCGGCCCACGCAACCTTCAGGGTACTGGGGTCCTCGGCCCACGCAACCTTTAGGGTACTGGGGTCCTCGGCCCTCGCAACCTTTAGGGTACTGGGGTCCTCGGCCCTCGCAACCTTCAGGGTACTGGGGTCCTCGGCCCACGCAACCTTCAGGGTACTGGGGTCCTCGGCCCACGCAACCTTTAGGGTACTGGGGTCCTCGGCCCTCGCAACCTTCAGGGTACTGGGGTCCTCGGCCCACGCAACCTTTAGGGTACTGGGGTCCTCGGCCCACGCAACCTTCATTAGGATATGATTTGATTTGCCCGAATGAAGAAGTACGGGGGAGATGAAGGGAGACACAATTATAGACCAAGGGGAAAGGGGTGCCAGTCATTTTTATCGTGTTTGAGTAAATATGGAAACAAGATGTGGTTTGCAAAAATATTTTTGGAAAGCTGTCTTTATTTTAGAATGTCGTGGTGTTTCGTCGATCACTTCAAAGACGTATTTTCGTCGGCATTTTCCGGAGGTTTTCTCGTAATTTTCATTATATGAAGGCGTCCACGGTGAGGTTACGTCGAAATTCGAACGTGGTTAGTTTTCAACGTTGGAATATGAACTACAGAAGGTGCATGCACAAAGAATTCCGCGTGTCTTCTTCTTATATATTTTCTCGTCTATTTTGACTTTTCTTGAAAATGATCCGCTATAAAGAAGGAGCTTGCAATATTGTTGTGATTTCCCTTGCCATATGTATTTAAATCCTTGCCTTGAATTGCCCCTTATATCCTGCCTCGTGTTGATATTCCTGTGCTATAGATTTGAAAGTCTTCGCTCAAGTTAATCCGGGAAGAACACAACGCGTTCATTTTGGAAAACACTCATCACCCACTTAAACTCAAAGCTTTCCTACGTCGTAGGATTTTTGTAATATTTCAGTACTTTGGGTGCAGGTATTGTGTTTTATGAATGGATGGAGTTTCTTATTTACTTCCCGGCTTTGTTTTTTGCTTTTGCATTCGTTCAAAACATGGTTGCGCTCGCTCTTTTGTTGCATCAAAAGAGAGTCTGATGAATGATGTTAAAACTTAAAATGGTCGGTCGCTTATTGCGAGGCTGAATTATTGACACAGGATAAAATTCCAATGTTAAGCCTGTAACTTTATTCGTTCAAAATATTGGACGCTACAAAAACGCGTGTGTTCATTTTGCAGTTTTGTCGAACTGAATGACTTTTTACCGGAAAAGGAAATCTGAATCATTGTTGATTACGTTAATTGCGGAGAGTAATGAACGTCATTCTTATCATTACGGTGGAGTTGTATCATTAAACGAATGTGTTTTCTTGTTATTGCAGGCTTCATCACTGACAAAGGCTCTAAAACAGCATCAACAGCGGGATCGTGAACGAGAACAGGAGAGAGAAGTGGAAATTCTGGGAAATGGGAAGAGCAGTCCCAATCGCTCGGTCTCTCCACTTTCCAACCACCATCAACAATCACAACTATCACCTCAGCAGCCGACCCCAGCCCCACCTCCACAACAACAGCAGCTACTACTTCAACAGCAGCAACAGCCGCCCACAACGCAACAAATACAACAACAAAAGTCACCGCAACAGCAACAACAAATTTCTAGTAAAATATCTCAAAGACAGGCATCTCCACAAAACCTACCACAACAGTTACTTCCAGTACAAGCTAGTTCTCAGCAGCATCAGATGATGCTTAACCCCGCCACAAACATCCACCAAATGCAGCAACTTTTACAACAACAAATCCTCAGCCCCGCGCAACTGCAGTCGCTAATGCAGCAGCACTCGTTATTTCTGCAACAGCAGCACCATCATCAACAGGTCAGTGGCGTTCCGTTGACTGTGGGCTTGGCATCAACAGATAGACGTGCATAGGTACTCTTAAGTGTTGACCCTCTACGCAACAGACAATGGAGTGAGAATGTGTGTTTCTTACAGGAGAATGCCAATGACCATTCGGCCAACGATAGGTTCGGATACCTTACACTCAAGTCAATGGTAAGCGAACCGCATTTCTTTTTTAAATTGCGAACAAAATAAATTGGAGTGTATTAGGCAGTTTTGCAGACCGAAGATGTCAGCGCCAACGCCGACAAATTGTTGACCAAGGTCCCCTTCTGGACCAAAAGTCACTCTCACCAGAGCAAAACCGTCAATACAGCACCATCTGATCACTGCTCTGAACCATTTCGCCATTCCTACAAAATAGTGTTACATTTCTGCTTTCGAAGGAAATGTTTTAGGTGTGCCGTATCAAACGTCTCTACATTTGCGTTATGGAAGTCCCAACAGGAAAAACAGCCCCCCCCCCCCCCCCCCCCCAGCTTCACTGGAGAAAGTAAACCTGATAAGTGATCAGGTACTGTTTTTTGTGTTTTTCTCCTTAAGTTGCATATGTTGCAGCAACAACAACAGTTGGCGGAGCTGGGTAGAAAACAAGTCGAACAAGTGATGCAGCAACTACAGGAGCAACTGCAGCTGAACCTCATCCAGCAAACGCATCTCCTCCAGACGAGCGACAAGAAGAAGGCGTCGGCCCCTCTACAGCAGTTGGCCGCTCAGCAGCAGCAGTTAATGCAGCAATTGCAGTTGGCACAACGACAGTATTTACTGCAGCAAGGAATCGGCATTCAGCCGATGGTGTTGGCGCAGGCGCAAGGGACAGGTAGGCTGAAGACGGCTCTCCATCTTTAGCGGCTCGACCGGGATGATGGGCAGTTAATGTTTGTAGCACGACTTCAAAAACAACTGCCATCCGCGTCGGTGACTGGTACGTGGTCATCAGGCTTCGCACTCAGGCCCAGGGGTAAAGTAGCTATTGACCGTATAGTGGCAATGTAACACATGTACCGATGAGTGTTTTTCAAATCTGAGAGTTAGGTAGTTTGAATTTGTTTATTAAATGTCTAAGTGTGCGTTAATCCGCGAGTACTCAACTGCGGACGAGTCAACTGGCAACTGAAGAATGTTCAACGTAAGAAAAATTACGTCGCTGTTTCTTGAACAACTGCAACAGCAACTACAATAGCAGCATCGGCAGAAACAGCAACTTTGCAAAAATATTTTTCAGTTCCAAATTATGAAATTTAACGAATTACACTTACGAATTAAATCAGCGTGCAAAAAAAATCACTACAGATTTGTAACTTCTAGACTACGAAACAAATCAACGTAAATTGTTGTTTAACTTTAAAATCATTCAAATCGATACTTAAACAACTTGACATAAGTAATGAAATATCATCAACAAATTTCTAGTACAAAAATATAATTATAATATGGTTCAATGTCAAGACCATCAAGACTATACTTGATCAAGATGAAAAGTGAAGAAAAATATCGACAGAGCTGCATTGGATAATGAAACTAAGGATATTTTGATCAATTCAAAGAAATTTATATTCATTATTTTTAAATAGAGCGTTTGATTCATGTTGGTGATAATGATACATTTATTTCCTAACTGATTTTTTGTAAAAATCAATCACCATTTGTAATTTGCAACAAAAAATGTCTTCATCTTTTTCATTTTCATAAACAATCTCTTTTATTCATTTAAATTTAAATTAAATCAATGTCAATAAGACTTGAAATGCAAATTACACAAGAGTACAATATCACGACTAGAAGACAAAAGGACTGATGCACAGTTGAAGAAAAAGAAGAAGAAGAAGAAGACGAAGGAGAAGAAGGAGAAGGAGAAGAAGAAGGAGAAGAAGAAGGAGGAGGAGAAGAAGAAGAAGAAGGAGAAAAATAAAAGACGCCAGAAAACGAAGAAAGAAGACGAAGAATTAAAAATAAATATAAACCCTTACTTTTTTGAAATTTTGCCATGCTGCATTTATTTTCTTTTCATCTCATGATCAACAACGGCAAGTTAAAAAGGGAGAAGAGTTTAAATAACATCATGATAACAAATAAAAACAATATCAAATAAGCAGCACTGAACCATAGAAGTACCTAAATTAAGCGACTTATTCTTAATCTTAATTGAAAATGAGATCATTATTTTATCACGAATTTACAATTTGCACAATACGACTCCTAAAATTATCGATTCTTTTTAAACGAAGAGAAGCTCGAGGATCATATAAATAAGTGTTGAAGGTATGCCTCCCGTATCCTACGTTAATCCAGCCTCTATCATTGCCCTTCCAGCTTTGTGAACTGATCATATTTTATTTCATACACAAATTGTGTCTGAATTGGTCCATGTGTCATATTCGGTTAACTAAGGAAATTGTCCCAAAATTTTCAAAATTATACGAAATGTATCGTATTGTCGTTTCACGTGTGGACCTCAAGAGTTAGTCCTGAGCTCCTTCCTCTGATCTGATGCCTATTCCGAAACCCTGTCCGATTTACCTCAACACAATTAATGATAATTATTGAAGTCATGATCTCAAGTTGATGATTCACACGTGAAACCGCGAATACTGAAGAAGGAAATCTGCCGACCACACCAACAATCAATACTGCAAGCTTTTATCCGCTTTCTTAATCTCTGATACTTTAATTTACTGATTTTGACGTGTAGGTTTACTTGTGATTATCAAAGATATCTTATAAAACTAAGCATCTAATTGTATTCGTTAATGTTAGCTGATGATGCATTCGCCCACATCCCGTAGAGCTCGCTACCTTTAAATTAAACAAAAATACACTTGAAAGTGTAAATTATTCTGAATTAATCTTCAATCAAACTTAATTGTCAATTTGTCCTGAAGAAAATATGATCATTCTTCACAAAGTTCTTGACAACAAGTTCTTGGCAACAACATAGATAAAGCACTGAGTTATAGATAAAATCACTGAGCTATAAATAAATCGAGACAAAGTTCAAGATTCTACGCGCAAATTTCTTTCAATTCTAGGCATGTCCAGTTCTGACTGGAAAGAGTCAATGGGTGAAGGCCTGGAGGGTCACCACAATGCAGGACACAAGCCCCAGGGTCTAAACGGGCTGCTGAGCTCGATGGGTCTGGGCCGACGGGACCTGATGAACGGTGTCGCCAATCTGCAAGACGACAAGCACCTGGAGGGGTGCACCGACAAGATGCACCCTCTCTACGGCCACGGGGTCTGCAAGTGGCCCGGCTGCGAAGTGATTTGCGATGACTTCCAGTCCTTCCTCAAGTTAGTGCTATCCTGGTTCTTTTGTGGTGGAGTCCTTCTGCAACTCATGTGGTCAGCTGAAATTGGCAGTTCTATTTCCCAATCACGTTCTACAGTGAACGACCTTTGTTTTTGCTATAAATGTTCTGTTTTTACATATGTTGTCCTTCAGTTTATGAAAAATACTTATTTACGTATTTCTGATTTCTTAAGGTGCAGAGAGAGAGAGAGAGAGAGAGAGAGAGAGAGAGAGAGAGAGAGAGAGAGAGAGAGAGAGAGAGAGGGGGGGGGGGGGGGGATTGAGCCTCCGCTACCATTCCTTCTCCATCTTTTTGTTTGGGATTGATTTAAGTCCTGTTCGAGTTTCGGTCTGCATCGTTAGGAATTTTACTTCTCGCACTAATGCGATATCCCACCATTCTTTGAGCAGGAATTCGCCTTTCAATGCTTTGCACAGTTGGCACAATCGTAGCACAGTCGTAGCGCAATCCATATCTGACTAGTCAAGAAAAGTATAAGGAAGGGAAAATTGCTTCTCTAAGCATAGTTTCTTTTGAGAATTATCCGCACAGATTCGTCCGCTATTTTAAAAATACTAATTGCTTTGTCTAATTAATATTCAAGACCTTTCTCCTTCTCGTAATGTCGAGCTCTGGCCAAGATAACTCATAATTTTGGTCGAATAGATTTTTCATATTAAGCTGCAGTAATCGGATTTTAAATAATTCTTGTTCCTCAGTTGAAGAATGCAAAGAATTCACCCCTTTTTTAGGGCAACGTGATTAAAGGCCACGTTTATTAACATAAATTTGACAAGCCAACCCAGCCCCCAGGGCAAAGAAACCCCAGGGCCATGCTCGCCTGTCAGACTTTGCAATGACACCGCGATTTACCCCCCGTTTCAGGCACCTCAACACAGAGCACACCCTGGACGACAGGTCGACGGCGCAAGCACGTGTGCAGATGCAAGTGGTTTCCCAGCTGGAGCTTCAGCTTCAGAAGGAGCGAGATCGACTGCAAGCCATGATGCACCACCTTCACATGACCAAGCAGCACGCCTCACCGGACACCGTCAAAGCTGAGCCACCTGTAAGTGAAAACCTTCCGTGCTAAGCGCGTCGCATTGCCACCATTGGAGGAGACAATATTCATCCTAGCCACCGCTAAAATCCTCCACACGCCCCTGCCTAAACATATAAAGAATTGTAATCTAAACAAAAACTTAGGATGTGAGACTTGAGTGGTACAATATACGTTCTGATGCCAAGATCTAGGTGGTGCACTTTCTCCAATGCACGAGACGAACCGATACTAGTTAAATGAGTGAAAAATAATCATTTTTAGCTGGTGTTACAGTAGAGAAGATACTGTATATCGTACTGTGTAAATACTTTGGTACAGTACGTCTTAGGTCCTTTCGTCAGCAGCAACCCGGTATTCTACAATGTTTCAGTGTATGCCCAATGACCCCGAGGCGCTGACAAAATTAGCATGAGAATAATGCCAGAACTTAGCAAACTGTTCTTCTCGTAAAACACAATAATTCTGTTTTGAAAACAGTGTGCAGCAAAAAATTGTAACTTATTTCGTGGATGGGGACAGTCTGATCTGTTTCAGCCAAACCCAAATCTAACGAAACTGAGTTTATCGTCGGTGCTTATGAGCCAAGCACCTCCGTCGATGGGTTCTGCAGCCGTGTCAGCGAACCAGGTTTCGCCTGTGACCATGTCAGCACTGGTGTCAGCAGTGCGCTCTCCGGGCTTGCAGCCTCCCGCCCCCAACATGGGGGGTCCGATCAGGAGACGGATCAGCGACAAGTCAGCCTTGTCAATAGCGGGAGGTGAGTAAGCACAGTGAATTTTAACAATGTTTGTAGATATTTATGTCGCTTTTCGTTGATTCCGAAATGTTGTTTAAATTAACCACGTTTCCTTAGTTGCAAGGGTCCAGATCCACAAAGCAGGGTCAACAGTTAACACTAAACCCTCGGGGTAGAATGCTGAGCGTCCAATCACAGACGGCGCTTGCAGTTTGTTTGTTAACCATGGTTAGGTATAACAAACTTACCCCTGTTTTTGCCCATATACCCTGCTTTGTGGATCCGAGCACAGGTAATTTCATTTGTAAACTTCTCTTCAAACTTTAGTCTCTGTTTTACTCATTTTCGCAGATTCGTCAATGATTTATTATTGGCATCTATCATTTAGATTTTATAGACACAATATGACAGTGTACCTATTATATTTTTTATGTTCAGGCGCTGCCAAACTTCAGTGCCAATGCGTTTCAATTAATTTCAGTGCATTTCAGTGTCACATGGTATCCCTTTTCTGTTTTGCCTTTGCTCTTTTTCCTTAGAAGAAATATTTCGGTTCGTGAAGTACCTCTGTTTATAGGCTGAACTATTGCATTGGCTATGTAATTTTCGCTTTGATAATTCCCCATATTGTGTGACTCAGGCCTCCAACACGGTGTTTCTGTCTCACTTTGAAACAATTAGTACCATGCCCACCAATAGTGTAGAGAACTGAAACCATGGCAGAAATCGTTCAGCAAATTATATATTATTTAGCTTCAAATTCAAACAAATTAATTGAGGATATAGCATGGTAATGAAATTTACAACATATGAGTGTTCAAAAATATAGTACCGATATATAAAGCACAAGTAACGCCTGTACAGGTACAGATAAGGCTAGACTACTTGAAGATTTAGCTCCGGCCTGACTTAGCAAACTTCTCCCTTTCCCTGTAGGATCTTTTGAAGATTTCCCCGTCCCGCAATCGCAAAGACGAAAGGCCGCCGACAAAGTGTCTCTAGATATTTATGAAGGTAATGCGTAATTTGTTCGATTTCGATTTCGTGTGCAGTATAAACTATAAAGCTGCTTTAGCTCTTCACTGGTTTTAACGCTCTTTATTGGGAATATTTTGTGTCTGATGCGAATCTATTCTCTCTTTCTTTCTGTGCCTTCTCTTCTTCTGGACTATTGCTTTTGCAATAGGGCTACCCTATATGCTGGAGCGAGCAGGACTAGATGTGCAGCAAGGTAAAATCGCTCATGTTTCTCTACTCATTACATCTTTGCCCATTTTACTCAAGGAAGAATTTTTGTCAGATGCTGAAACAAGAAAAATAATTTGTTTTTTCGGCCCCAAATGTGTTTTATGCAAACTATTGCGTGTCATAAATCTTTGTGGAACAGAAGAAAAGACAAACAGAGTTTTTCAAATAAAAATTAATTTGACGATAACGAATGAAAATTTACTTGATATTGGTAGTGTACCATGTGGTGTGACCTTGAATTTCCACGCTGGCACAGACCTTGCAACATCTGTGATTTGCTCGGCACTTGCTTGAAGTTTCTTTATTAAAAGAAAGCAATACCATGTTGTGATCAAATGTCACATAACAAATCGTTTATAACAAATTAGTTTTATGATGAAAGGTGAATGTTATTTATGGAAATTAGATTTCTGTATTTCAGAAATTCAGAGAAATCGAGATTTTTACAAGAATGCTGACGTGCGGCCGCCATTCACGTACGCGTCGCTGATCCGTCAGGTGAGCGCTAAACGTTGAAGCTCACTCCACAAGACTAGAAGGTCCCGTGCCCCGTGCCCCGTGCCCCGTGCCCCATGCCCCATTCCTCATTCCCCATTCCCCATGCCCCATACCCCATATCCCATGCCCCTGCAGCAAGCCCCATGCCCCAAGCCCCATATCCATGCCCCAAGCCCCATATCCATGCCCCAAGCCTTGGGGCATCCATGCCCCATACCCCATGCCCCGTGCCCCATGCCCCGTGCCCCGTGCTCCGTGCCCCAAGCCCCAGCTCCAAGGACTTCTATTTATAAAATTGATCCTATACACTCATTCAGTCAGTCATTCCCAACTTCTGACATTTCTACGGACGGTTTTAGTAAATTCGTTAAACTATTCCGTTTTCTTCTACTACTTTAATGCAACCCTCGATCTTAACTGATTACGTCAATGCCCTCCAGTTTTTTCGGACAAAGTCAACGCCCTCAGTTTTCCTGGACTACTTCCAGGGCATCGTTTTCTCTGACTACTTCAAGCCCATCGTTTTCTCTGACTACTTCAAGCCCATCGTTTTCTCGGACTTCTTCGAACCCCAAGTTTCACTGGTTCTACTGACTGCGTTGCAGGTTTTTCAAGGCCATCCGGCGCTAGAGTGAAGTGACAGTTTCACCATTTTGTTTGCCTCCGTAAAATAACCGGGCATGTCTGATCTCTTTTTCAGGCCATCATTGAGTCCCCTGACAAGCAGCTGACTTTGAATGAAATATACAATTGGTTCCAGAACACTTTCTGCTACTTCCGTCGAAATGCAGCGACATGGAAGGTACAGTGGCTTTTACGTTCGATTCATTCCTCTTTAACCAACTAGAATTGGACTCCATTGACTGACTTGGATTTTCAAATTTCAAATTGATATAGACTTGGATTTTCATTGACTTGCCATCGAAATAAATATGTGCAACTATATGTGCAACTACGAGTATAGGTGCTGCTACCAATTGAAATGAAAGTTAACATTACCAATAGTCGATTAAAGTTAACTTTGGCTGATGGTTGTTCATGATTATTTAGCCCAGGCTGCGTTTCAAGCTGTTTATATATTCTGCAGAAAGGAGAATATATTTCGATGAATATAAAATGAAAACGAAATTAGTTATAGAACTGGTTACTATTGGACAGTGGTGTGGTTAAAACAACAGGGGTGCAGCCTATTGCCTTCCCTTATTTGTAATAATTGGATCGTTCCTTTCCCAGCAGAACATCGTGTTTTACTTTAGATGCTGACTTCTGAAGCTACTGCATCTATACGTCGACATGTTCAACCTAACGTCGTCATTGTTCTTTATGATGTGCTAAATTTTCCCCTTCCTGCTTACTTACGCTTTGAAAATATTTAAGAATCGTTCGACACAGGCTGCTGTCTACAAATTGTCCTACACGTTCGAGTCTTGATTGGATGGCCATTATTAACTTTATAGTTTATTGAGAAAGAGTTTGTGCTCCACAGCAAAGATGCTTCCAAAAGAGGTCTCTTTGGCTGCAGATTAGCACATTCCTTGCGACAATATTGACACATAAAATGTGTAAACAACTGATAAAGTTCATTGAAAAAACAACCAATATATATGCAAATGTAAATGAATAATGGATTGCTACGGGCCAAAGAGTCTTGCCTGGAACACATAGTTTATTTAAGTTCTTGGTTTTGTTTTAAACTAAATGGAATGTTGCTTTTTTAATTTTACACTAAAGAAATTATTCCGTCTGGGAAAACATCGGTCGGGATGTCAAAATGGGGATTTGATAAAAAGTCACCTTTGTCGGTAATTCTGGTAAACGAACTTTTGACAGATTAGAGGTTCGTGATATTTACAATTTCGTTGACTATTCATTACAAAAGTATTAGCTTCGATATGTATACCTGTAGTAAAATAAAGTACTGGCTTCATGCCTCATGCCTCGTTTTTCCTTCAGTAAAAATAATAAAACATATTTCTATTACTTGGCAAGAAAGATGGGATAATTACTCGAGTGTTCTTGATCTTGTTTTCATTTTTATTTTTGCCGCAATATCGAGTTGTTGCCTGCAGGATTGCACGTTGCCTGATGAAGCAAACGAGATTATTATTTATAGCGTAACTTCATCTCTATTGTATTGCAAAGTAAAATTTCGTCTTTCAAATGGCAGTGCACTACATCTCTAGTCAGTGCTTTTCTCTGTGCTGAACAACCGGGGTTTTTTCAACTTACGTTACGTCGTGACTCGTGACCCCTTGCAGCTTGCTTAAACCCAAGGGGATATCAATTAATTTCATTTATGTTTTCTCCTAGCACAACTTTAATTTATCATCCAAATTTACTAGCCATTTTTTATATACTTTGCGCATTCGTTTGGAATTATTTGTGCTAATTTTTCAGTCCGCCAACAGGCTGCAAAATTGTCTGGATTACCTACTTCTATTATAAGTGCATGGAGGCTGCTGTGAAATTCTTAATCCTCTAGGTCCAGTAATTGGTTGATTCATAGTGCTTGAGCAACAATAACCTGACATTGATTGTTTTTTGTTAGCGAAACGTTACATGAAAAATGCTTACCAGAAATTTTGTTGATAATTTTGAATAACTTTTGTTTCTTTGTTTGTTTTGCATTGCTTACTTAGTATGTGTATTATTTTGTATAGAATGCAGTGCGACACAACCTCTCTCTCCACAAATGTTTCATGAGGGTGGAGAACGTGAAAGGCGCTGTTTGGACGGTGGATGAAGTCGAGTTTTACAAGCGACGCCCCCAAAGATGCACTACAGGGTATGTGCCCCAATCGAGCCCACGCACAAGCAAGTTGTCTCGGGCTCTCTTTAAGTCTCTAGCTCCTTCTAGCAAACATTTGGATTTGAATTTTTTTATTCCTACTTTTTCCATTTTCATCTTATTCCATTTACATGTTTTTTCGAACATTTTATGTGTACATGTTTGATTCTGGTGTGTGAGTGTGTGTGTGCGTATGTGTGAGCGTGTGTTTTGAAACTCTTTTCTGGCTTGTTTCTTCGTGGGTATAACAGCATGAAACGGCTTCCTCAACTAATCGCGCATTGCAGGGACTTGGGTACCTACATGGTTCAGGAGGTAGAAGGTATTTCAGATCGAACATGTCTTGCTGAGAAGGTAGCTAGAAGTGAGACTTAACAATTCTCTCTACTTTTTTCTCTTTAAAAACTTTGTCTTTTACTCTCTTTTCTCTTTCTTGGTGGTCTGTGTATACCTACAGAACGCGATTCGCACCAACCTGTCACTGCACAAGTGCTTTGTGCGATACGAAGATGACTTTGGCTCCTTCTGGATGGTGGACGATGCAGAGTTTGTCAAGCGACGCCATCTTTCTCGTGGTCGTCCGCGGAAATATGACCCAACCCCATCACCCACTCCACCCCACCTCTCCGCACAGTAAGCACTGAATTTTAGAACATTGCCGCTGGGGCTGTCGCCGCAAGTTGCAACCGCTCGCTGTTCTGTTACTTTTAGAGATTTGCAACCGTTTGGTAATTTCCTGCTTTAGTGGATCGCGTCCGTTCGATAGTGCGTGTTCTGTTCTGTGTTTTCATGCTTTCCGATTGCCTACAGTGAGCCGGCAACGAAAGATGCCAGCTCACTCCAGCAATGCACCCTCACTACACAATCCTTATACGTACCGATAGGTATTCGTTACTCATTACACATTACCCGTACTCAACTGCCTGGATGTGTTTGGGTAGCATCAAGGTATCGCTGGGAAGTGCCGGCTATAGATCGTTACACTGAACCTACTTGCTTGGCTGTGTCTCCAGTATTTTTTAACATTTGGAGTTTGGACACAAGGGTTGTGCACGGGCTTGCTAAGTGGAGAAGCTTCAAAATTTTTGTTGCTAACAATTTGATTATACCGATCGGTAGATCCTCCAGTCAGATCGAGGCAGTATTCCACTGGTCAGTGTATGGGTGGCAGCGAAGGTTTCATGAGGTGTAGTTCTTACGGAGGTATTGAGTCATCACGGTGAAGGTTACGTTCAAGCATGCGCTCTAGAAGCCAAGATCGCACCCGTCCCAAATGCACTGCTAGTGGAATAAGGCCTGTCCATGTGTTTCTACTACGTTTCTACCCTTTTTCCACAAATAATAAGAACCTTCACGTTATGCCGACACTGCCAACTTTCATGTCGTGTACTTGCCGAATTGTTGGTGAAAATTGTAAACTTAATTACCATTAAATATGTAGGTTATTGAGCTTTGGCTGCCCAGTGTAACTGATGAATTGACTGATTGTTGTTTGTTTCTTCGTGTTTAACGAACACTTGTGCTGTTTCCGCTGTCTGATAGATTATGCATGCTGTTCCTACCCCGTGCGCAAAAATACGTAGCAACAACATATAACACATATACCTATAATATGATTATTTTGGCCAAATAGGTAGGTAATATTGCATCTTAATTAAGATAGTTTAAACCTAAACAGACCCCGCGATACCCCCGATAGATATGATCTGAAGACTGAAATTTTATGGTTTTGCCACAGCTATAAGCACAATGTTTCCCTATCCAAAACTTAACAACATTCCACTATCAAAACCTTGCAATCTATCAAAAAAGTAGCCTTTTCGGTTAGGTACCTGTCTAGGCACTCCCAATATTACCTACCCTTCTGGAACTAAACTAGTGGTACTATACCACTTACATCGGCATGTTTTGAGTGGCGCAATTCAAATTTCCCCTGCATTCCTTGCTTACAACTGCTTCTCTAGTTCAGTGTCGGTGTTTATTGTTATTAGTTGTTATTGTTTCCTTGGTTTGTGCTGGCAGCGCAAGCTGTTAGCTGCTGCAATTTGAAGGGAATCATCAGCAAGTGTACAGCATTGTAAGGTAGCTCCCTCATAGAAGTCCCCTCTCATGCACCTCATAAGGTGTACCTACTATCTTCGTCTTTTAACCAATCATTCGAATATCGCCGATTACATTTTGTCTACTCTCTTATTTTACTTCCTTTGCCTGTTTTTAATGTTCTCTTTTGGACTGTACATATATAATATACTGGTATAATAGTACTTTTCAACTTACATCCCTGTACTCTTTTCTACTTCTTCCATTAATTATTGTAGATCTTAGCTAGATTTTTTATATATTTAAATTTTATCCATTTTTATCTATTTAAATTTATCTTTATCTCAATTTTTTATCTCAAATTTTAATCACCCAGGAAGCCACTGAATAATTCTTGTAATTAAAACGTCTTGGTTAACTTCTCAGTAAGTGACGTCCAGTATTGTTTTGCACCAGGTATTTACTATTCATTGGCTCTGGGGGCTCGTTTCAAATTCTTGTGCACACCCACCACTTTTTCAGCAATGTGCTCGATATTGGGAAAAACCGCCGAATTTTTGGCAGAACTTATTGAATTGGTGATTTTAAAGCATCGTATTTGAAACGAGTTTTTTTTTTAAATCAAAAGTCAGATAATTTAATATATACCCAATGGACAACTCCAGGGTGAGTGGTAACAGTTTTCTAAAACTTTTAATATACAAATGTTCAATTCCATTTTTATCTCTCTTTAAAATCTTGATGTTTTTTTATACACATTTTTCAATATTTTTATCTCTCAGTAGCATTAGAACATAGATTTGATTGTATTCCAGGTTTACAAATGGCGCAACTGCTGTAACTAAACTAATGAATGTTTCAATTTTTACTCATTAGGGGTATGCAGTCATCTAAGAGCCCCACCCTGATGCACAGTCCAAACCTGTACGGAGATGCCCTAAATGCCAGTTTGCAGGTAAAAACTTTTATCCGCGAGTGTTTTTTCAGAGTAGCTCAGGAATGTTTCCACTTTGAAAAAGATCGACTTTCATGAAATCCAATTCACCAACCCATAAATTTCTACCTAAGGAATGTAGTTGTATTTAAGGTGCTATATGATTTCATTATATTTCCCAACTCCCATTCAAATTCACACACCAACACACTTAAATTGTTGGTTGCTATTGCTATTAATCGAATGAGTGTTTTGAGAATTATCTGACCATTATGTAACGTTGCTTTTCAAGAATCCCCACCGTGAGAATTATTCCGAGGTAAATTATTTCAGTTATTTCACTTGACTGTGCTGAAATTCAATGATATAGTTCAGTTCGGTGTTGCCCTGCCTTGCGTAACGTTTCTTGTGTTGTCTGTTCAAGGCTGCACTGGGAGACAGTAACATGGGCTTCCTGAACAACTCGATGAGCACGTCCACAGCCACCAGCCCTGACAAAGTGTCCTCTCCTCTCGCTGACCACAGGTATGTACCACTTGGACTTCGTTGACTTCTTGAGCGTCTTGAATTCCTTCAGTCTCATTTTAGAAGACCATAAATCAGCATTCATCCATTCATCAGCATTCAATCATTTTGGCAAATCAAACCCCCAAAAATTTGTATTGTTCATGCTCGTTGCAAAAAAAAGTTTATACATCCACTTGGTTTTTTTTTAATAATTTTTCCACCTACAAGAAACATGACAAAATGAAATAGGCTATTTCTCAAAATATTGTAAACAAGTATACATTGTTAACAAGTAACAATGTAACAAGTTTTTATGGAGCAGTGTAAATGGGGATTATAAATAAGGGGTGCAGAGCTTCATAGCTATGCAGAAAAGGACCATTCAATAAGTGCAATTTGAAATTTGAAACAACCAGTGGCCAAAGGGAGAGAATATTCTCTTCCTTTGGCCACCATGACCATGGCACCAAGGTCTTCAATCTTGAGTTAAAATTTCAATTTCGTTTTTCTTGGACCACCCCGTAAAACCCGAACTTTGCGTGCAATAGAAAATAGACATGAAGCCAAAAATGCTCGCTTTCTCCCTGGCCTTTTGTGCACAGACAGACATAAGGGTCTGATTCCCTTCAATTTGGCAAAAGCTAGGTTTTACTAATTGTCAACATAGAGGCCACGCAATGGATGGAACTAGCTGAGTGGAAATATAAGTCGTTATGATTATGAAAGCACGGATTATTTTTTACCCCTAGCGCTTAAATTCATCACCATGTATATTTTCTAAAACTGTGTGGGAAGTTTTATTTTGGTCCAAAAGTGCCGTAGAACAGCCATTTGGTGCACGAAAACTTTGATTCAACATCGGTTACAATCTGCTATCAAAATCGAACCCTAATGTGTAAACTACAACAAAAGTAATCTCGAAGATTGACTATTCTTTCAGACTGCTGTGGTCGTCGGCTTAAGTGACTAGAGGACTATTAAGTAGTTTACAATTAATGACCCCCCACTTTTTCAGATCATCAATGGAGAATTCCCTCCTCCACATAAAGCAGGAATCTCATCCACCATCGAGCCATGGTCCTGAAAACGAAAGACTTGTTCATATGATCAAGCGCGAAATCATGGAGCACGGAATGGACGGCGACTCGATCGATGACGACCGAGACATGAGCGGGCATCCGATGGACGAAGGGCCAGAGTCAGACGGCGATGAAATGGCAGAGGACCTGTCGATGATACCCGACACAGCCTCAATTGCAGACGACAACCTTGAAGCATAGTGTAAGTGTGGTGGACACTTTCCTAATGGCTGCTAAACCAAGTTACATTCGAGTATTACCACATTTTTTTCTAAAAGAAAATATTGAAACTATCAGTGGTCTTTTGGAAGAATAGACAAAACCTATTGAGAACGTACTTCCGAAAGTGCGTGTGAATATGCTAGCTGAAACAGATCTAGCCTGCATGTTTGTCTGTGTTTGGGAGACCCTGTGGCACTGTGTATAAATAGAACGGCCAAGTACGCTATGAACGGGCATAGTTAGTTGCATAAAAATGCACCAATGAATCTAGATATTATGCATATTATTATTATATTATTATGTATATGATGTAATATTTGAAGGCATAGCTTTATTTGGTAAGTAGTAATATCAAAGTATGTGATACGTGCGTTTCCGAAGACCTGGTCGAAGAGGGCCCGAGTGCTTGCTCCAAACTAAAAATGTGTACCGTATTCCTATATTATAATATTTTTGTTTTATAGCTTAGGTGCCATATCTGAAGTAACTGTTTTTGGCTGGTGCTATTCCTTGGCCTGGCAACAAATCGAGGAACTGCCTCTCTAACGTTTTAGCAATGAAATGGTTAGCTATTTTCTTACCTTTTTGCATCTGGTTTTTATGTTCGATACATTAAATTTAGTACCCCAATTTGAAGCCACCAGGAATAGTGTTACTCAAGAATATTTAATAGTTCTCATACATTTTCAAAGTTGGGTAAAAAGCTATACCATACATTACAACTTATATGTTTCAAAAATGTTTGTGTTTAAATTTATTAGTTTACTAAGTTTATTTAGGACTGCCAAATGTTTTGGCATGTTATAATTTATGATTTTATTTGCATAATATTTAATTTGAGTGATATGGCAAATATGATTGGTTTGATTTCGATGATCTCTACCTAATTATCCTTTAGGGGTGCAACTCTCTTCCAGGCTGAGGTGACGTGCGTAATAAATCTATCAATAAAACCGTACCAAGAACTTATGACTTGTAAGAAAAATACACACAATATTCGTTATGCTAGGTGTGTCTAAATATAACAACAGAACTATTGGTCTCGGTTATGTGACTCGTGAATCAGACGTGGGTGTTTGTGCCAGTCTGACAATTCACTTCAGGTGCAGATAACTGTACCCTATACTGATTGCACCTGTTGATGTTGTTCCAATTTGTTGCCCAATTTGGTAGAATAATAAGAAATGGTCCTAGGGCATCTGAAACTTCTTCGTTTTATCATGCAATGTGAACATGTATTATTATTTTATGAGTTATGCACTACGAATTACTGAAAAGCAATACTTTAGACTTGGTGGGTTGCTAATCAAGCAAGCTGTCCTGCAGTCATAGTTGAGAAGAGAATCTTTGTTTATTACAATTTTGGAGGCAAAGAAAAACAGTTCCTTTGTACAATCATAATTTCGTATTTTATACCCAAAATAGCATAACTACTTTTTTCCTTGTGTTTTTTTTTAATGGTTTTTATTGTTAGTTGCTCTCTGTTAATTTATATTTTCCCCTAAGCAACTGATGCTCAAGAAAATGGTAATGCAATGCTTTTAAAAAAGAAGATTCTATCGTTATTCATCAAAAGATATTAAAGACTTTGATTCAACAAAATCTTGCTGCAATTGTGAACTGTAAATTGAGAAATGGGTTATCAGAGTAGGTTTAGTAGGCCTCCTCAAGAGCACAATGAACTGTCTATGGGAACTTATACAGGAGTAGTAGGAGCATATTGGCAAGTAGAACATCTTTGGCGGGGCCCCAATCATAAGGAAATGTACAGGTGTTTATTTCAAAGGGGGATCAAATAAAGCAACGTTTATCTATGTCCTCTTCTGTATAACTTTCTATTTATAGATCAGCTACCTGGGATAGGTGTTTAATCACAGCAAGCAATCTGATCCTAAACTGTTTATGTTGTTTTCTTGGATCTAGACACAAGTCCGAACAAAATATGTACCTCGCGCAAACGTTGCATTAGTGGCGAGTTCCACCCAAATGTCCTTTGTACCCATGGAGACCTGTAGAATACAGTACCTATGTACTAAGTAAACATGTACCTACCTATGTGTTGTGATTAATGGGTTTAGCTTCAAATATAGTTTGATATTTATTTGTTCAGGTACTAAAAAAACCGTAGCTTTGATCAGGTGTGTGAATTCTTCATTTCAAGTGGGAATCATGCCGGCAGAACTGACAAAGACTTCCATATCATTGCTAGTCCTGAATTTGTTCGGTTAAAGAAAATTGAATGCCAAAAATTTCATTAAAATAATCTTGAAATGAAAACTGTCTAATGTCTCTAATATTGTTATGGGTTAAGAATAGTTAACTCGAAAAATGTTATAACTTGCTTTATTAATCAAGCTACCCATATAATATAGAAGGAAAATGTGCCCATATGGGCACACATTTTCATATTATGCTCTATTTTTAAGCAAAGACAATGGACCGATGAACATATATGGTGAGTTAATTTAAGCAAATGACTGACATAAAAAATTGTACCACAGTTTGCAGAATGTCACTCGAAATTCAACTACAATGTTGTTACTGTGCCACCCAAAGTGGTTCACATTAAGGGTGATGTCCCGTTGGTTTCAATAACACATTGACGTAATCATGTGTAACCACTCATGTGAAATAATAATTGTCAAGTTTTAACTAGTTAATGCAGTACACTGATATGCATATCAAACCTATATAGTTGACAGTTGTAGGTAGGTACGTCTTAAAATAAATGTTTTTTTCACTTAGAATCAACCCCAAGTTTCCACTGTATTTATCTTCACAATATTTAGGAGAAAAAACTATAATCAGTCGTAGAAACCACCAGTTGAATGTTCTTGGTTGAGTGGACCAACATTATCAGAACACTTTGACGGAACAACCTGGAAGAGACCGATCTCTCGTACTTCAAATGTGGTCAGAGTATAGGTAAGTAACATAAAAAAACAATTATTATTGTATTTCTGTTTAATTCAAGTTGATATAACTGGTGATTCACAAAAGTAATTGCCCTGGAAGCTGAAACAGATTGGGCACAAAAATACAAATGTTAGTTTAAACTTTAATAAAATATTCCAAAATAGTTCAAGCAATATTTCTATATGCCTACAAATTTGTACTCCTGTATATTATTGCCAGGCCGTCACTGACCAAATAAATGTCAGGTGCACCTGACATTTATTTTGTCAGTGACGGCCTGGCAATGGTACCTCGATAGGGGTGGGTGGTGGGGTGGGTTCACCATGGTGGGACCATGGTTGGGGCCGTGGGATCAAGTAACATGAGAAAGTAACTATGTAAGGGGGGGGATGACTTTGTACAATGGGTAACTGGTACCAGCCACACTCTGCACACTAATGCCAATGAGAATAATTATATGACCATACATAGTCTTTCAGTGGCACTTTTTCACTATAACAAGGAAAATTAAGTGCAAAATTGCCCCCAAAATGCTTAAATTACTCCAAATATATCCTCGGGTCCAAATTTTTGTCTCAAACCTCCCTAATCGGTAAGCCTTGAGGATGACTGTAAATCTTTCAACAATGACAAGCAATCAACTCCTATCACCGTCCACAATCCTCGTTAGGGGTGTCAAACCCACCTACCTGTAGGCCCTTCTTGTGCTGGAACGTAGAACCAATATGTCTGAGAGCATTAGCAATCAGAATCCAAATAAATAAGAATATCTAGAAACCCTAGTTCTAGTTCTAACCTACATCTGTAAGGTTATCAAATCGGTATGCTCTCCGCTCGGATACAAAGCAATTTCCTCAGCGCCCGATTATTAATTAATGGCACCAATCGTAATAACAATGAATTGCGCAGTAGACTGCGCATGCACTAACACTCGAGACGATTAGCGCCCATCATCCAAAGCCCCGGGCCTCAATATGGCCCGTGTTGAAGTGCCTCAGCGGCCGGCCGGCTGGTGGCTGGCCCAGCCCGAACCCCCCTACACGGGTTGTCAAATTTTTGGGGTCCGCAACAATTTCTGGACCTTGGTCTTGGGCGTCCCCCGGACCCCGAAGTGGCGATTCGCCTTCGAAGTCCGCTGCCCTCGTGATTGAGAAATCGCAGCAGAGTGGGCTCGACCTGCCCCAGCAAAGTGTGTCAAAGCGGTGCGGCCAGTCGTGATGCTGCAAGTGGCTGAGGTCTGTGTCGAGCGAGACGTACTTTGCCTGATAAATCTTCCAAGTCGCGTTAGTGCGTTTTTCACCTTGAACTCCGATGGGTTGTGTCTGCTGTTGCGAAGCATAACCCAGTGGCTGATGACTCTCTCAGATTATAAGTGATCTCATGTAGCAGCCGTTGCTGCAATAATTAGTATGATGTTTGACTTTGATGTGTGGGTACCTAGCTCCTTTCAAGGGATCTAGAAAGATCCCTGCTAGAGCATCCAGAGTCAACTGGATCCAGCATCGACTGGTTCCCTGCAGGTAAGTAATCTATACCCATTGTAATCTATCCATTGTAATCCATCCTTTGTAATCTATCTATTGAATTTAGTTCAGTTCACAATCTGTGTCCAAGGTGCATTGCTAAGATCTGGTTTTTCAATTTCACGTTAAAATCTAAAGTGATGTTGCTTAGCAACGTCCAATCAGAGCCTGTAATATTCTTACTAACAGACAGTCAGTATCTTTACGGACCACTGAAAAACTAGCCTGAAAGCTGGAGGAAGTCTCAGCCTCGAAACTTTGCCGCTAGGTACGTTTTTTCTAATGTTTTAGAGACGATCTGAAAAAAATATTTAAGAGAGAAATTCTAGATCATCAACAAAGTTTCAAATACCCAGACCATATTGATCCCTAAAATTATATCATATGACCTTAATTTTAACAATTAATCAACATTGTTGTTGGAGCATTTGATATATACTTAGTCAACAATTTCACCACGTATCTCCCTGCCCATATTTTCCCCCAAATCCCAGCACGTGCCCCAAGTCCAGGTCCAGACACTCTTCGTTGCTCGCAAATCCACAAACCCGGCGCCTCCACCGCGACGCCCGGGACGACGACGACGTCCACTTCTCGACGCCAGGAACATGACGACCAGGACTAGGACCATGGACTCTAAACATAGTGTCTTTTGGCTGTAAATGACATATTGTTTTTTCAATAAAATGTGAATACAATACACATACAGATATCAAGTCTTCAAGTCAAAGACTTTGCAAGGTTAGTGCAAAACATTTATGGAGACCGAAGGCTGCACGGAATGGAATTGTGGGTCAGCATAGGCGGTCGCACGGGGAGGGGCCGAGCGTAGGCCTGTGCCCACCTAATGAATTTTCTGAAACGCATAGATTTGCTTGAAAATAATCTAGATTTTTCAAAATGATCGCAGAGGCTTTGTCCCCGGCCCCCCCCCCCCCCCCCACCCCTTCTGCTTCAGGCCTTCCCTGTCCTCCAGACCCGTACCCCGGTGCCAGTTCGTGTTGAGTCATGTACCCCCGCCCCCCCCCCCCCTCTAATAGAAAAAAATTCCTACGCGCCTTCTTACGCTTGAAACCGTCATGTTCCAAGTTTAAAATTTTCGATGCATTAGTTTTGTAAAATATACAGGATATAATATATAACTTACAGAACCCCTAATTTCCAGTAAAACTTGATAAGGTTCCAGTATATTGTCCAAAGACCCGGGCCTCGATGTCGCCCACGTATGAATGAAACAACGTAGAATACTGAAGTCAGATATTATCTGACATGCTCATGTGCCCACAATGAGCTCAATGTAGATCAAAATGTGATCCCTTTGTCCTTATCACAATGGAGAGGGTCGAGACAGGAACTACCCTTGATATACCTAGGTATACCTAGGATATTTGATATGTAATGAATTTCCAGTTCTAAATACCTATTTGTGCGAGGCAGTGTGCCTTGCACTTCATATAAACTTAAAGCACATGAAAAATGTATTTCAGGCACAATAAAAACCAAAGTACTTCCTGATAATTTTGGGGGGAATTTTCTCTACATGGCAAGTCCAGCCGAGTGTGGGAGATGGGTAGAGACCGAGGAACTTTGCTGGTCTGGCACAGGGGATGGTCTTTTTCTATATAACCTGACGAGTAACGCTGTGCAATTCACTGGTCATAAATATTCCCATCCAATCATCACGTCCGGCTGGCACCGTGGTGGGTTCGCTTCTCATCCGAAGCTCGCTATCCACGGGGGCCCGAGTTCGAATCCTGCTCGCTCCGTTTTCTGCTCTTCAGGAAATGCCAGTCGCATTGTTTGCCATCCCACTGGCTTGACTTTTAAAAGCACACATGCAGATTGAAGTCTCAAGAGCGACATTTGCTTTCGGTGTTCCAGGCATCAACATGGCCCCGATGGTAGCCGTGGCAGCTTGCGATGCAGGGGTGCTGGGTTTGTATCCTAGCCCATCCACTTTTTGTTTTGTTTTTGTTTTTGCTCGTCATTGGAAATCAATTTTACTGTTACTGTCGCCCTTTTAGCTAGAGGCCAGCAACTTGTGATTTCCACCGACTTATAATTGAAATGCCCAAGCGCACATGATTAGCTAATATACGTTATTTCCCGTGGTGCAGTGGCACCACTATCGAATCCCAGCCGATCCAAGACCGCGATGCACGTTTCAGTGCCAAGCGGAACGACTGGTAGCCAGAGCTATATGCAAGATGGGTGGTTTTCTGCAAAAAATAATTTTGGAGTGGTAGCACATTCGAATGATAACACAGAGGAACTTGGAACACCAGCAACAACCGAATTGATTGGATGGAGAAAATTATGAGACTATCTAGGTTTAAAGTTAAGGATATTGCCGACTAACCCTATCATTTTTGAATCTGTGCCTGTGCATTATGCATGGTGTTTAAAAAGTTTTTTGTCATTTTCTATGCTCTTTTTTGGTTTCGGTACATTGAATTGGATCCGCTGTAAGATTCTCAACGCTGCGTGCTGCTCTGCGTTGGCCTAAAACGACACCCTAAAACTGCGATGTCAATTTCAAATGCCATTTTCTTTAAAATTAGTTTGGTGACCTCAGTTTTTCTTTACTGGAGTGTTCAGCAGAGAATTATCTTTCTAGTTAATAGAAATTTGTTTAATTGTCAACAGTTTATTTTAGAGTTTTCCTGCTTTGTATTATCTACCATCCATAGGTACCAAAGATATGTACCTATATAATATACAGGCTCCATACTAAAATTTGTGACTTCAACTCATCTGCATTATCAGGCCTGTAGCCTTCCGTCCTCCCCCCAATATTATTACACCTTTGGATGAGGCGTAACTTCTTCAGTCGCAAAATTTTGGTTTATATGACAATATGTTGAGGATTTTGTAAGGAAAATGTTGGAAAAGTGTTGAGGGAAAGTAAAATGTGGCACTTTTGTAAGCAACCTACCCCAATGAATTCAATGCTAACATATTATATTAATACGTACTCATGTATTCACACATACAAATCACAAAAGCGTGTATACCTAATGATTCATAGACCACAATATGCTTACTTCGCCCATCATGGCCATACCGTAGAGTGGGTCAAATACTTGCCTTGGAATGCGAAGGTGGTGCTTTTTATGTTTGGAATTTAGGTACCTAGTATCTTTGCCTTCAATAATATGCCGGATTTGGGAATCAATTTCAGTGCATAGCTTTTTTGATTAATATTTTACTTTTTCACAGCAGTGATCAATACATTCCTATTGCTAACTGTTACAGCTTCCCCAAATGAATAAGGTTCCTCTATTCTGTAAATGGGACATTGTAAAATAAAGGTTTACATAAATATACATTTTATTTCTTCGTATTGTTACTGCATAAAAATGACATAGGCACCTAGTATAAAAAATGTTATATTGGAATCAAAAGACTCGCACCATAGGGTAATAAGTTTTTGGGTTAAAAAACCATGCAAATTTCAATTGAAACAATAATTATAAGAATAAAAAATTGGCAAAAGTATTGAACTTCAAAAAGGTAACATGTTAAAAAATGTATTACTTCATGGACCATCATGGACCAATTCCATCAACATAAGATTGAAAAAGGAACAAAGACAATTACTAACTATAGTTTCGTGTGAAAGAAATTTTAAAAATCACATCTGGCTGACTTATAAAGTATCTTTTGCCTGCGCTGTATTTCCTGACACCACCGTCGACAAAGTTCCATGTTTGATACTATGGCAGTGCAACGACGGTTTTGTCAGCAGGAGCATTTCTTAGCCGGCGTCTTGACAGGTCCGGTCAGCTTCAAGCTCTCCGACGCAATGCCGTGCGTGTCCGATCCTTGGATACCCTCCTGCCTCATCATCACATCGGCAACAAATCTAAAACGAATGGACCAATAGGATTAAAACCTATGTTTGATGGAGTTGCAACATGCCGTTTTTTTGTTTTGCTGATTTGACTGGTTTTTGCCTTTTGGTCCTTAGACTTTTGTTCATGGACACTGTTAGCAGTGGACTTCTTTTTTAGACCAAACCCAAGTAAAAAAGGAGCAATAACAAAATGGAAGAGAGGCGAAGCTGGAAAAATGTGCACCCGAACCGGGATACGAACCCGGGACCTCCTGCTTGCCGGGCAGGTGCTCTACAAACTGAGCTATTCGGTTACACATTCTCCCTGCTTCGCCGGGTGGGACAAGGGGGGATCTCCAGGGAGACGAGAGGCCGAGCGACCCGTACATGGGACGGGTAAACGGACTCGGCCCCAGGACGGCGATGGCGCAATCACTAGACCCTTTGTCCCGTTCTCAGATGAAGAGACACGAGGTGGACGAGGAACCTCATCCAATAACAAAATGTATAAAACCAGCAGTGACTACTAGATCACAGTGCGGTCCACTGTTAAATTGTCACACAGGCTTTCCACTTGTTCCTTAATAGGTACGTACCTACTTATCCCTACTTTTCAGTAGAAAAGTAGAAAAAGTCTTATGATTTAAACTAATTAATCCAGTTTTCCTACTTTTTACAACTTTGCATAATAAACAATGAAATAAATCAATAATCATTCCACAATCTCTGAGGCTATCTAACATCATTGATAATTGAATTCTTGGCTAAATTCATAAAATCAAGTATTCTAAGACATATCCAAAGAAGCCGGCATTTCAAAAGTTTTGGATACCAGCTAGAAGGAGATAGCATGACCAATGACAATATGATTTTAACATTTGAATAAATGTAAGATGTTATATGGGGAAGTTTGGAGCAGGAGAAGCTGCAACTGCATTGCTTTTCATTTTAAAGTTTTACAAAGCATTGCAGTGCTCACATATTGTTTCTAAACTCTCCATAAGAAATGTGTGCTAGTTCAGTACTGCCGCTCGTTGCAACCAAGCGTTCCAAAAGAACATGGACATTGCAAGCAATCAAAATGCTATCGAAACATTTGCCCATTTATCCTCATTTGAGTCATGACAAGGTTCATGGTGAGTGATTAATTATTAATGACAAAATTAATAAATTTCATAAAAAGATTGAGTGCATATGTATAACTATTAACGAGCATAGCGAGCGAAGCGAAATCTTCAATTGCACTACTGGTAAAAAAAAAACACTTGTGCATGTGTGTGTGTTTTTTTTTTGTTTGTATGTATGGTTGCGCTCGCTCTACCGACCAAACGCCTGCATCGATTGCGATGAAATTTTCAGGGTGTCTTCTTTTGTTCTCAACTTCGACCTCTGCGTTTTTCAAGAAAATTCTCCATACCTCTCCCCTTCTTGTCAGAAAAAAAATTGGGAACATTGGGAAAAATACGGAAATTTATCTAAAAGTGCATATATTTTCCAAATTTTACCAAACACACAAACAGCTGCAAACGGCTAAAAAAAGCTACGCTCATCTTCAACGCAAACACTTTGGACGCGTTTCCTAGTAGAGCGATTCTGCTACGGTTATTCCAAAAAATCTGTTGAAATTTCTCCTACGTCTGTATGTAGGTAGGTCTACTACTTTTGCTGATATTATTTATGATGATATTTTGGATTGAAATGAGAGTGGGAACTGATGAGTTAAGGTTCCCATTTCTTAAGAGAATTCAAAAGCTTTAGCAAAACCACATTGAAAAAGTGAAATATTCTTATTTACGCATAATGCCCGTTGGCACGCTGCCCGCTCATTCTGCTTGTAGCTAAGGACCGTGTTACACGATGCGAGAGTCGATGCAGTTGCCGTCGACGACGCTGTCGGCCACGCACCCCGACGTCACCGGCATCATCGAGATCGCCCCTTACTCTCTGACTCCAGCCAAGTTCACACACATAGCGAGACGTTTGACGACGCACTCGGTTACGCACAGCGACGTCGCCGTCATAGACATCAGCGTCCCTCACTCTCCAACTCCAGCCAAGCTCACACAACAGAGTGAGGCCGTCGAAGACACTGTCAGTCAGGCACCCCGACGTCGCCGTCGTCATCGACGCCGTCCCTGACTCTTCAGCTCGAACCAAGCTAACACGCATAGTGAGGCGTTTGACGACGCCGTCGGTCAGGCCCCCCGACGTAGCCGTCATGTATAAACGTTCAACGCGGAGCTATAGTTGCATATCCCGGTTAGCAATTATCGAAGTCAAATAAAGTGGCAGCTGGAACTCTCTAGTCAAATAATTTCCGCGCGTCCCCTCCCCAAAAGCTACTACCATTGAAAAATAAGGATTATTATTCAATTTTTATTCAATGCTACTACTTAATCGACTCTCGCATTGTGTAACACGGTCTTTATCTCCATGCAGAATAGGCGGGCAGCGAGCCAACGGGCAGAAGGGAGAAGACACGATGTTGGTCGCTGAGGTAATCAGAGAGTAAGAAGTGGCATTTCCGAGAAAGTCAGAAAGCGAAGGGTGCATCGAATTCAATTCATATTATACACTTATGCTCTAGAGCCCAAATTAAAACTCTGATACCAAAAATTGCATGGCATATAATTTTAGGATCATCGCAAGAGTATAGTCAGTGGTTAATCAATTGTGCATAAACTCACGTAAACCCCGTCTATCTACCTCTTGTTCATGCGTAAACTCCATTTACTAACCTTTTCTTCTCTCCCCTTTTGTAGTTTCTCAATCCTAACCAAATGCAGTGATTATTTCAGTCTGTTCAGTAGCGTAGCGACCGCCCCCGCAGCCCCCGCTGCGCGGGGGGCAGGGGGGGGCGCCGAGGCTCGGGCGGCACCGAGGTTCAGGGGGCGAGGGAGCGCAAATATCTTCGGGAGACTTTTTTTAGGGATTGCCCTCGGAAAAATTTCAGGACTTTTCTCGTGGGCCCCAGGGCGCCGTCAAAACTTTTGCGGGGGGTGCGTATCATATTAACGCTACGCCACTGCGTCTGTTCAATTTTGTAAGGAACGTAGAATGTTACGTTACGTCGAAGGCACGCAGCAATATTTGAGATTAACACGCATTCATCGACTTGCTCATGTAGCAACGTTCGTAGGGTTTCTTCACTAGCAGCGCAAGCCGTAACCCTTTGTGTGGCAGCGCCGACAAAACAGAGCGAGCGTTATGGCGAAACAGTTCGCTACACTAGAATTAATTTGAGCTTGCCACTTTTTGGGGATCGCATGTCATAGGGTACCATACCATAGAATCATTTGATTAAGTTTTTGTCATTGCCATTAAAAACTTGATTTATCATTACAATTATTAACCTTGATTATAAAACTTATGATTACTATGATTATATATATTATTATATTATATATTATATTATTATATATTATATATTTTTATATTTATATTTATATTTATATATTATATATTATATTATTATATTATTATTATTATATATATTAACTATGATTATAAAACTTGATTTATCATTACAATTATTATTAACCATTTTACTCTTTACAAATCGTAAAAGAGTCTAATGATACTAATGAGTCCACTAGGCTGTGGTAATCTTAGGCTAACACGACTGTAGTCATAGTAATTGCTAAACTTCCAGTCATTTTTGCATCCGTTTTTCTTGGGACATAGCTTCATGTATTCATGCATAGCTAGCTTCATGCATCCCAGTGGCGGCAGTGTCCACCGTACTAAAATATATTTAATAAAAATCCATCAACTATTGAGTCGAGCTCATAGTTGTAGGTTTACCCACCTTTTCTGATACAAATTAACCATATTCTGAAATATCCATGCGCATTTGAATTTTCTTTAGAAACTCATGTGTTAGTTTATCAATGTGTGTGTGTGACTACAGTATCCAACTTGAGGGAAGCCGTATTTGTAACAATTGCGATTTCACTTTCAACAATGATTAATTATTTTAAATGTTGGCGTTTTACAAATGTTGCCACCAAACTCACTATTCTAATGGCTTGGTGAAATGTGAAGTGGTAAGGAGATAATGAACCTAGCCAGAGGCTTAGGAAGGGGGGGAGGGGGGGTGGGGGGTCAAATACCCCCCACGCATTGGCCTGAACCCCCCATTGGGGGGGGGGGGGTCAGGCCAGTTTACTCCCCCCGGGGTCATGTAACTGGATCGCGCCCGTATTGGAAGTTTTTACGAAACTTTCTATTTAATATGATAGGAAAATTGAAACTAGGATTCTCTATTCTGATGACCATGGTTGATTTGGCCCAAATTTACATTAGCATGTCTTAGCATGCAGCAATTGCTGGATTCGGACAAAATATTGGGCTATAGAAACTCTAGAAACCGTAAAATTTTCGCCTGCGGCGCAAAATGTGTCGGTGGTAAAATCACTGAATTAAATCTTAATTCATAGGTATTAAAAGTCTTTGCTGAACTGCTGGCCTTATTTATAGCGACGCCTATTTGCAATGACGGGCCTGGCTTTTTAACAGTACCGCGAAAAATGTGTCAGTGATCTAACGAGTCAAACAGAAATGTAGTACAGGAACCTTCTTGAAGAATAAATCAATCATAAAATATGCAGTTCTGACCAACCCATTCTCAAGCCCCTAATTGACCGCAAACTCGTATATTTGCTCCTATGAGAACCTTGAACTCAAAATTTTTTGGGGCTGCGCTCCAAACCCCCAAAATTTTTACGGATGTCTGACCCCCCCCCCCCCCCCCCCCCCTCCCCCCCCCCCCCCCGATATAACGAAATATAATAACGACACCCCTAATAACGACACCCATATATAACGAAATATATAGGTCCTACGCCCCTGAACCTAGTCTAGCCAATGGAGGGGAAACCCAGTGCCGGCACGTAGCCTGATTGATACTATATTATAAGCATGAATGAAGTTGGATCTCTGTTGCAATAACTTTGATGGTCCTCAATGAATTCACAAACTACGTAGGTAGTGCAATCAGTTCTAAAGTAAGTGAATACTTGCATGGCTATTTTAATAATGGAAAAGATAAATGAAAACGTGCAGTTGATTTCACCTTAATGTAAGTTAGATATTAAATTCCAATCTAGGATAGGTCATGGCCAAGCAGATGGTTTTGTGATGAATTCTATCTTACCTCATTGAATCATTCACCATCAATCCATCCTTAGCAGATGTCTCTGTCCACCCAATAAAATTATGCTCTTTATAAAATGCCTCGATCTCCATGTAGTCAACTTGTCTGTGAGCCAAGTCACACTGCAAACAAACCGTGATAATCGATTCAATGATCAGTGGAATAGCATAATACTTTTGAAGCTAACAAAGGCTATTTTAGGAACCTGTAATAACTGCGAGTCTATTCACCTTATTAGCCAGCAAAATGCAAGGGATTGGACTCCCATCAGGTAAACTGCACTTCGAATCAACGTCTCGTTTCCACTTCAACGTGTTAACGAATGAATTCTTATTTGTTAGATCAAACATTATTACGCATCCGTGGGCATCTTTGTAGTAAACCCTTGTCATCCAAGTAAACCTTTCTTGCCCTGGAGCAGAACAAAATATGTAGTGACACAAGACTCGAGACCAATGGAGTGCATCTATTATGTGGGTGGGAGGAACTACATTGACGACGGTTCGATAAGCAGAGAGGTATTCAAATTAGCATATACTCACCGGCTATATCCCAGAGTTGAAGTTTTATTGTTTGTGAATCGGACCATTTCAATATTTTTAGTGCAAAATCAACGCCGACTGTTCCTTTATAATCTTTGCTGTATGCATTTTGACAATATCTCTGGACGAATGATGTTTTGCCTACTGTTGGATCTCCAATAATGATCACTTTGAACAACTTCTCGGGCATACTAATGATTTCTGTAAATTAAATGCTCTCTGTACAATCACGGCTTTCCAACTAGAATTTTGTGCTATGAATTCTATGTTACATATGGTATACTTCCCAAATTACGAATAAATAATGATAAGCCTACATTGCCTATCTAAAACTAACACAGCCAGCTATAAAACTGATGCGAACTCACTGTAAAAACTCACGGTAAATCTATGCTACATTTAAATTCGCTTTCTGGTAGGTAGGTAGGTAGGTAGGTAGGTAGGTAGGTAGGTATATGTATACCTACACATCCTAATAATATAGCTTGAGTCATTACACTAGCAATAAAATAAAAATGTTCGTAGGGGTTGAAGGTATTTAAAAAAATGTATGTAGATTCTGACCAGACATATACTCGTTATTTTCGTATTTTATTCTGGAACCACTAGTTGTTTACTTCCAAATTATTTTTCAATATTCTACCTCGGTACCGCAAAATAGTTTGATAGAGTCAGCTTGTTTTCAGAAAACTATGGTACTCACTACTTACTGTTATCAGGTTGACGATAGAATTGTGCCTCGCTTTCGGGCTCACTTCCTTCGTCTCCTTCCAGCGGCGTCATGTTGTTGGCTCGTCTCATCTCCTCTTGATCATCAATTATTTCCTCAGAATCCAGTGCAAAGATAATGTCTTCCAAGTAGGGAAGGGGTTCTTCGTGGACCCCTTCACCGACACGAGGCCAAAACGCCAGTTGTTTCTTTTTGTCTTGATCTGCCATTCCAGTCCCAGGTGTCAATTGCCACAATCTTAATTGCAATAATAAGTAGTCTACTAAGGATCGATTTCTAATTCAATGCAAGCTAACTACCAACCATGCTTTGAATTTAAAATGTTCTTGTGTTTTTTATTACCTGAAAAATACTCGACAGACGAAACGAACAGCCTATTTCATTTCAACAGTGAAGACCTACAAGCTCTCAGTTCGAGATCGTTAGTTGAAGTGAACAGCAGAAGTCTCCAACAGGGATGGGTCTTTCACACAGCCGTCTATCACAATAACTTAATAATTATTGAGTTTGCCTTCAGTGAGGTGCAAATCTTGTGGTTAACTTCTTCAATCTTATGTAACATGAACCTTTATTCAAGGTTGGCTAGAATTGTAGGCAGTAAAACGGGTTTGTTTATATAATAGTTGCTGTGATATTTTTTACATTTTGTACAGCTTTTTGAGAAGTTACTAGGTACCTATGTATAGATAGGTAGACCTATATATATATATATATATATATATATATATATATATATATATATATATATATATATATATATATATATATATATATATATATATATATATATATATATATATATATATATATATGACTTGGTGTACCTACTTACGCTTGTGAGTTCTGTTGTAGGTAATGGTTGTAAAGAGTACTTTTTTAATGCCTTCCAGGCATGTAAACGCCTGATAGGTAGGCTAGGATATCACCTAGATGCATAGAGTATAATATATATTATATAGTAATATCTCGAATTCTCGATACAATATCTCATTTAATGCAGAACTAAAAGAAATCTTATTGCATATTCTAACTACTGCCAATCGATAGGTTCAGTGGCGTAGCAATTTACTCGGGTCCAACCAGAGAAGTCGAGTTTTCCCCAGTTCGCCCCTCAAATATTTCCTCCCAGCACGCAGTAAAAAGGCCGATGATAATTATTGGTAGCGATTTGAGGACTGACTTGCAAATGAATAACCGATGACCGATGATAACGTTCATATATCAATATGTATTGATCATTCGAATAACCGATGATAACGTTCATATCAATATGTATTGATCAATCGGACAAAAAAACGTTATAATAATTTATATTAGGGTTTATTAAATAAACCTTATTATTATTTTGCTCTTATTAGACTGGCATACTGTGCCCTAGTCGAGTCGCTGTTGCAATATGGGATTCTGGCCTGGGGAACAGCGTCAGACTACAATATTGGTAAAATTCAAGCACTGCAAACCCGGTTTTTAAAGTCAAAATCGCCAACTTTAACCATAAACAGACAAAATTCGAACTTCGAACAGTGATCGTTGATACGGAAAGTAATGCTGCATCCATGGGCGCCACGCATCAAATCGAAGGCCCCCGGGCAAAATATAATAATAAGGCCCCCTTTTTGCAACTCATCGGCAAAATATAAACTCACTAAAAACAATATTATGATGTATAATTATGATGTATGTATGTATGTATGTATGTATGTATGTATGTATGTGTGTGTGTACGTATGTATGTACCTATGCATGCATTCTTTAGGGAACGTACTTAAAGTATGTCACGCTTGAGGGGGTGGGTGGGGGGTTGCCAATGTGTGATAGTTTGTGACAAAGGGGGGAGGGGGTGCCGAAAAGTGGCCTAAAAAGTGTGACATACTTTAAGTACGCTCCCTTATTGTTTAGATATTAGATATTTAGATATGAGATTTTAGTGAGTTATATTAATGCAATATAAATAGTTGTGCTCTATTTCCTACAGTACCTATAGGCTATACATACAGCACCTTGCCTCAATTATATTTGAGTTACTAGCAGTATGGGCCCGTGCTACGCACGTGTAGTGCACTGCGGGTGAGGGCATGTTTGTACTTCCAGTTCATGGTTCTAAAAATTAATAATATTTATTAAAATTCTTTGCTCATATCAGTGGAGTAGAGCAATCTCACCACTCGCCCACAAAGTTACAATTGTGTTGGCTGTGTTAATGTGTTAAATGTGATGTAGGTAGGTTAGGTTAGGTTGCGGAACAAACTAGCACCATCACCAAAAACATGAAGAAAATGTTAAGATCTGTCAGTGTTAGTATCTAGTTGTAGGGTTAAGTCCTTTTCTTCAAAGCTAGTGCCCTATGCCCTCCGGGCATACCCGATAGCCACATTATGACTAAAATGCAGTGGCGTAGCGTGAATATGATGCCCAAAAGTTTTGACGGCGCCCCCCAGAGTTGGATAGGGGGAATAACCGGCCCGGGCATTTCAGAAAAAAGACCGGCCCATGAGAAAATTCGTTTCGTCTCCCGAAATTTTCCGAGGGCAATCCCTAAAATACGTCGCCCGAGATATTTGCGCCCCCAGGGGCGGTCGCTAGGGGGCGGTCGCTACGCCTCTGCTAAAATGACTAATATAATATGGCCCAGGTCCTAGGACTTGGGACCAAAACATTACGACATTTTTTTACTGTCTTTATAGTGCGTATTTTTCGACATTTCGAACACCAAACGAGAGAGTTCTCTCAGTGTTGAGTATGCAAAGAGTTCAGCAATAACAAACCCCCTAATTAGTCCTTACGCTAATACTTTGCTAACTCAAGAAAATAGGTATAATTCAACCTAAAGTTACCTTAGACTATCTGTGGTTAGACTGTAGTTACGCCCCTGCCCTGAGGCTGGAAACTTATTGGAAAATCTTACTTTGGAAGGGGAACAGCAAATGTGCAGGACGGTATGTTGCTATTATGCAATAATGCTTCCATGCATTGCTTATATAGTTGGCACTTTTTGGAGCCTTCCCAGATTCGCTCTCGGGGCTGGGCTGACTTTTATTTTGTGAGAGCGAAAAAAGATGAGAACTGGCTTCGTACTTGCTAGTAAAAATTGATGGTGGTAATTAGCATAATATTATGTTACCTACGTTATCGAAAGTATGTTAATCTCTTTAAAAAATCATTAAAATTGAGTGCCCTTACAAAAATAATTGATTGAAAAAGAGTCGTTTTAAACGTCCCTTTTACGATGTTTTAAAAAGGTAGTTTCTTAGTAGTAAAAGAATCGATATTCTGAAAAATAATACTCTTTTACTACTCTTTTTCGTCTTATTTGTTTACGAAAAACAACCAACCATAGTAAGTAGAAAGGTTGCTAAACATCTTCAAATCATGGTCAAAGGTAGTTAAAGAGTAACAGATGGTAGCAAAAGGATGGCTGAGCGTATTAACCATAGTTACCATAGTTAGTAGAAAGGTTGCTGAACATCGTCAAAGGATGGTCAAAGGTAGTTAAAGAGTAACAGATGTTATGTAAAGGATCGCTGTGCATAGTTTCTGCCCAAAAAAATCCCTTTCCTATTAATTAGGCATAAATATGTCGCGTGGCCAAAATTCTAGCAGACACATTGTTGGTGCAAAAATTGCTTCATTTCCATGAAGACTTTAGGGGTTATTTCTATTTTAAAAATCTTCCAAATTGTGATTCTAATTTATAATGTAGTAACTGCATTACCTACTTATTCGTAGGTACCTTAGGAATTAAAAAAAGAGGGGCCCCAAGCTGGAAACCTGTAATCAATAAAAATCAATAAAAATGGTACCTAATTGAATTTTACAAAGCAAAATCCTATCTTTTGTGTCATTTTACTGTCAAATTGTTAAAAAATATAAATCAATAAATTTGTGGATACCTATTACCTACCTACTACGTAAACAGTCATACCTACCCCAATTCGATTAATCGTGGAGTAAAAATTGTGAATGACACGGGGTTTAATCATATTTCTTCAAAATCCAAGAGAAACTGTTGCAAATTTTGGCAAAATCGAGGAAAAATGCCAAATTGCATAAATTGACCGAAACTTAATATTCTTCGATAATGTCAGGAAATTTCACGATTTACAGACGTTTTTATTTTTTAACACATTAAAAAAAATGTATATTTTAAATATACATACTTACATATATATAACATAGGTTTATTATATAGTGCTTTTTTTGTAAAAATAAAGGTGCCAGAACGCCAATTTTCAAAATAGAAAATTACCCTTTACCCCCCCCCCCCCTTCCATCTAATCCTTTTAATTATCGTAAATAAAAAAGAAGTAATTCTCTTCATGATGTCCACAAAGTCGGTAAGCAAGCGGACACACGAAAAACAACACGGACTCACTAAACAGCTTATTTCACAGTAGAGTATCTTCGCATCTTCCTCGTGGACTCTGCTGCTAGACACAAGCAAAGAGATGAAAACTGCCCATAAAGCCTTTTGTCTTGCTCAAGACATGGCTTGTAAGTTTGTAAACTCAGCTAATGTCTAGTAGAAGAAGGCTCACGAGGAGGGAGCAAACACACTCTTCTTCTTAACGTGAAATGGAGTACACATTTCTCCAGCGATTGCAGATTCCTGTCGATATTTAATTTTTTTTTTTAGAGTACCGTAAAGAGGTGCCGGAACGGCGTTCCGGAGCGTTCCAGCACATAAAAAGCACTGGATATATATATATATATATATATATATATATATATATATATATATATATATATATATATATATATATATATATATATATATATATTTATTTATTTATTTATATAAGCACTGGGTGTATAAGGGATGGGGTTGCCATGGTTCCCCTAGCAGGTACAGTTTACAGATTGTTAACATTGATATGGGCTCAAAAATATAATTATGTTATTAAAATAAAAGCTATTACTAAGTTATTACTATAGCAAGTACCTGACTATTGAACAAGACGTACACATATAGTTGGAATTTAGATAATATTACAATATAACTGACCGGTGGCATAGTAATTAAACATCGTAAATAATTAGGGCAATTAAATAGCGTAATTAAATAGTGCAATGAAGTAGTGCACTATACAAATGATGCAACGAAATAACGTAAACAAACTTTGTAAACAATTAGTGCAATTAAATGGTACAAGCCAGTAGTGCAAACAATTAGTACATTAATCAATCAATCAATCAAATAACGAAAATATCGTTATAATAATGATAATAATGATAATATAATAATGACAGCAGACAGCAAGTTTTTAACTACTGCCGTAATCATAGTAAGACATTAAAAAAGATACAGGGATTTTGAAGTTTTACATATATGTATGTAAAATATATTTCATGCATTTAATATACACACATATCCAAAGATACTTTATAATAACCTTCCACATATCTATATAGATATGTATGTATATAATATGCACATCATGCAATATACAGGCGCAAAGTGACCATCGGTGGAACTCCTTTAAACCCCTACTATTCACTCTGCAAAGATCTTTGAACTGTTTTATTATTATGTACACAAATTAGCCTCCCAAAAATGTTGTCCATTCCGGGATTTGAACCCGGGTCCCCAACTTTCGCGGCTGGTGCTCTAACCGCTGAGCTAAATGGCCATTAAATTTGGGAGAAGTAATTTGCATACAGGGTGAGAATTGAATGTCCCCAGGGGGGTATGGTCCAGAGTCTACGAATACTCATAGTGGCTCTGGTATAGCAGTATAGCATCACGCGGTACCAGAGCCACTATGAGTATTCGTAGACTCTGGACCATACCCCCCTGGGGACATTCAATTCTCACCGTGTATGCAAATTACTTCTCCCAAATTTAATGGCCATTTAGCTCAGCGGTTAGAGCACTAGCCGCGAAAGTTGGGGACCCGGGTTCAAATCCCGGAATGGACAACATTTTTGGGAGGCTAATTTGTGTACATAATAATAAAATGAATAGCCAATTACGAGCTTTCGTAATTTAAATAAGATTAAAAGAGATCTTTGAACTGTATATTTAAACAAACCCATTTTTGGAAACAAACTGGTCCAGTTGGTTCAGATTCCTCTGCATAGGTATATGGTTTATTTAACTGTTTTAAAGGAATGTTTTTCCATTGCAATTGAATTAAATTCCAGAAAATATGAAAAAATGAGATAAAAATTGGTATACACAACAATTTATAAGGGGAAAATAATACATCAGATAATTACAAAATACTACTTTAAAAAGTACAAAACAATATTTAACAGCAATCTCATGAGCAATGAGTGTAGGTTGTTACTGTGTTTCCGTCTCGTTTTGTGACAACGTAGCAGTTCTCTACGACCGGCTGATGTTGGTTGGCCTTGTGGTGCTGGAAATGCGAGTGAGCATGCGCTTGTTTGTGGATTTGATTGTGCATTTGACGGATGGGATCGTGTATATGAGCACTGGCATGCGCATCAGCCGCTCCAAAATTATGATGGTCAGAATGAAAAGGATGCTCATGTCCTCCAAAATGGTTGCCAAAGAATGAATCTCCTCCACCGAATGCATGGTAATCTAGTCCATCCTCATCCTGCCAAAAAAAAACTTAAATTAATACATGTATAACACATTGACATTATTAAATTAATTACATGTGAATAAATAATATCATATTCTTAGAAGCCGTTCCTTTAAGTAAGGTTCTCGAATATTCAGTTCTTTGGGAAGAATACCAGCAAGGTAGGTAGTTAGGTAGGTTCAGTTCCATGACTCACCTCGGAAAACATTTCTTCGAAACTGCGGAAATGTTCCTTATTTCTCCCGTGAGCATTATTATCGCTCTTCCAGCTATTTGATTGAAATGAGTGAAAGAATTGGTTCTCTCCCTCAGCATGAAAGTCTTCAAATAGGTCATCAAAATTGTAATGATGTGTTTGACGTGCGTCAGGGTTTGCAAACGGAACTTCATTGCGGTTGTCATACTGCTTTCTCAACTTGAAGTCCGTTAATGTCTCGTACGCTGGAAAAAATTGTAGTATTTCAAGAAGCTCAGTTTAAATGAGCACAGTTTATGTAGTCGTGAGTTGAGCTATGGTAAAGTGTGTTTGAAAACTTAGACTTCAAATAATCTAGGATTGATGAGATATATGCTCGATACGGTATGGACGATCTGCACCACTGGACTCTGCAACCTTTGGACTCGGAAATCCGCCTAGTAGAATTTCGGCTATGTGCTGAGAAAGGATTGTCTGAAAAAATCATAGGCAGGCCATGTACCGACCATGTGGATGAGCACGTGGTTGAACTGGATGGCATGCTTAGGGGATCGAAATCTCGTTTTTAGAAACCAGTTTTCTTATCAGCAGCTGCCTCGCTCCGTGAAATGAGAATCGGCCCAAGCTGATATATCGGTACAGTGTTGAGTTTGCGATTAATTTCTCGCAAAACCTATTGCCTAAAACACGTAATTTTTAAGCTAGCAGAAATTTCAAAAAGTTATCTGCATCTTCTCTGTATGAAAGACACATTTATGCCATCATTTTTTTGGTACTTGCAAAAAAGTTTGTATTTGCAATGTGAATTAATTTAAATTGCATAATTGCTTTTGTTATATCGCATTACCTCCGACCCGCCTGGACGAGGTATAGCCACCAGAAAGGTGGGTACAGGTAATAACCATTAAATTAATGTCGAGATAACGGAAGCAATTAATATAAATAAAATGAAATTGAGATATGCAAACACATCATATTTTAATATTAAAAAACTGGTGACATGGAAGTGTTCCTATCAAAGAGAGGATTCGAGAAGTTTTTTATTTTCTCTTTTAACTATAAAACTAGCAGTATGGGCCCGTGCTATGCACGTATAGTGCACTGCATGTGAGGGCATGTTAGTACTTTCCAGTTCATGGCTGTTAATATTTAGTATTTATTAAAATTAATATTTATTAAAACTCTTTGCTCATTTAAGTGGTGGAGAGCAAAATCGCCACCCGTCCACAAAGTGAAACGTTTTTCACTGAAAGAGCCCGATGCAATTACCGGAACAAACTCAGAATCACCAAGAACGTGACGATAATGTTAAGATCATTCAGTGTTAAGCTCCAGCTATAGGATGAAGCCCTTTCCTTCGACGCTAGTCCCTATGCCCTATGGGCATACCCGATAGCCAGGTTATATCTAAAATATGGCCCTAGGCCATAACCTAGGTCCTAGAACTTGGGACTAATACGTTACGACATTTTCTTGCTCGTAAATCAGAATGTCATTATCCCAATCCAGCTTGCCGGAAAAAAACTTTAAGTTTAATTTGTAAAGTTGCATTTGAAAATGTCCAATGCCAAAAGGTGTAGCAAATGTCAAAACTCAAATTTCAACACAAATTTCATTAATCAATTAAATTTCTTTTGATATACTATCCAAAAGTATTATAATGCACAAATAAATAAATATATATATATATATACATCAATTTTTGTTTGTTAAAAACATAATTGATAGCATCAATTACCTAGATCTGGCAAGACTGCGCAAAATTTTTCTTGCTGACTACACAAAAATAGTGTATTGAACATTTTAGAAGCTAAACGGTATATAACTCCGCCTGAAATTTGTCCGCAATCAATTCCTTACATTTTATGCAAATCAAAATCTTTTATATGTGTTTATAGTCGGTTTTGGATGTTTTTCTAAGGAGTTTTGCTTTCTGTACCCAATGACGTGTAAATAGCTACATTCACAATTTCACTGCGTAAAAGATAAAATCATGGATTCATTCACCTTGCTGTGGTATGAAAACAAAACAAAAGAATTCATCTGTCACTCTGAATGCCAAATCATTTCAATTCCACGTAATATGATTGCAAATAGGAGCGTTTTGACAAAATTTCTTCAATAACTTCACAATGCATGCGATAATAGTCACCTAGACGAAGCGGATCAGTAAAAAGGTAAGATTTGAACGATTTAAAAATCGCGCTGGGCTGCAAGGTGCTACTCAATCATGTCAGCCAAATTCAATCAGTTTTTTCAATATTTTACCGAAAAAACACTTTCAAATCGCTGTAAGAATGTCGTCTCTGGATGTAAACCAATATTTTGAATATTTATAAACCATTTCCACCCGTTTTTAAACAATTTTCGCGATTTCTATCAAGAGTTAAGTTCGGTGAAACATGCATCCCAGCCAGCCAGCCAGCACAAACTAAAAAGTTGAACGTCGCCAAATTAACGGTTTTATATAAGGTTAATTAGGTGTTGTATGCCAGTGGGGGTGTGCCGAATCGGATACAAAACTTCCCAGAGACCAAATTCGTGAGTTTTGCAAGGCAGGCACTGATAATAAAATTGGTTTTTCATAACTAGATTGTGACCGATCGATGAACATGGCATCCCCTGCCACCATGTGCTCATCCACATGGTCGGTACCCTGCCTGCCTATGCTCTTTTCAAACTAACCTTTCTGAGCACATAGCCGAAATTCTACTAGGCCGATTTCCGAGTCCAGAGGTGTACCTAACTCTGATTTTGCCATTCTCAGATTCAAAGTTAAATAATTAACAGTGACAACAACAGGGATTTTATTAATCGGATCCGATGGCGATAATCACCACGCGGAACCAATTGGGATATATTACAATCACATCATCAGAGTGGTTGTTTTCAATGGCTAGGGCACTAAAAAAAATATATACACACATATAATACTGTTTCAAATTTTCTGCCTCGTATTGTGGGCTTTTTTGCATTCTGGTAGGAAATGCAGTCGAAAGCGCAATTGCGACAATGTGTAGACTAGGTAGGTACTTGCTATAAATAAAAATAATACTAGGCTAGGGTAAACAGTTAAAGCATTGAGTTATAAATTCAATATAAATTAAATGGTTAATACATTGGTAAGCGGTAATTATAGCCAGGTACCCACTATCAAAGTAGATTGGGTACAATTTTAAAAATTAAGGGACCAAATGGATCAATCACAGAAGGGATATGAGGCGGAAGGAAACTACCTAACGTATTCTACATTCTACTACTTTTCCCTGAAAGTTGTATGAACTCCATATTCTTGTACTCACCATGCAAAATATTTTGAAATTTACTTTCAGCAGCCTTCTCCTTGTTCTTATCTGGATGGTATTTAATGGCCAACTTTCTAAAAGCCTTTTTAATCTGAGTATTTGTTGCATCTTTGGAGACCCCCAACACTTTATACAGGTCCTCTGTAGTTTTGGCTGCAGTGCACAGTACCACAAGATAAATAACAATAAATATTATCAAGTGGCACCGCATCCTTCAAGGAGGTAAAACCGACCACCTATAATACAAACATAGAAGGTAACCTGTACTATTATGAGGTAGCATCATAGATGGATGAAAGTACTCAAGATGTATCAGGTCCATGTTAGGGGCTGTTCTTTAAATGGTCCGCGCCATTTGCCGATATTTGATCTAGTTGCGCATCTTGTTGTTACGATCTCTATTATTAGCGCTCTCCTCGCATCTCTGCAACATGGTGGTACCTGTCGGGAACACTCTCAGCTCTGTGCAATTAAATCAATTTGAATCGATCGCTAGAGACCGCGTACCGGACAATTCCAATGCTGCAATTTAAAATAAATGACGTGTACCTAAACAGGTTCTTATCTGAGCGAGCTTGGAATAGGATGGAAGAGCAGGTAAAATTTGAACGTTAAAAATTTTATGTTAAACATTTGGCTGGCCACATACAAAGCAGGAGTGATATCATTTCAGCATGGATATTAGCATAAAATACTATTTCACATAAATAGAATAAAGAATAAAGGGTAATTCAGTCAAGCGTGTTATTTGCCTAAAAACGAGGAAATCACTAAAGATTCTAACTTTCTCGGTGTGCATCTGAAGCATACGTGTTTGGGCAAATCAGCTATTATTGCCGGCAAACGACACAATTCGGATTGGACTGGTCAATTTCCAATTATCAAACCAGGTTGACTAATAATTCATTATTGTTTCAAATATATTTTTCGTTGGAATTTTTCTATCAATCATTATGAGGACACAAAATACGAGTATTCGATAATTAGTATGTTTCCAAAACAGTTCCTTGCAGAGCAAGTACACAGTATGTGCTTTGATGAGAATGTATAGCAAACCAGTTTTCTTATCAGATGGGATTCAATTCGTGAAAGGGAACAACAATGGCAAGAGTTTTAGACTTTTTGTTTGTGTTTATCTCACATCTCCTGGCCCAAAACGTGTAATTTTTGGGATAGCAGTTCAGTTTTAAAAATCCTTGTATCTTATCTTTGCAAAAGACTTGTTTGTTCAGTTCCTTCTGCAGTATTAAAAAAAAAAGTACACTTCAACCATGCGATTTATTTTAATTGCCTCTGTTATCTATCGATCAAATTATCTGTCGTACCGCAGGGAGTCCCTACCTTTCTGACGGCTACCTCGCCCAGGCGGGTCGGAGATTATTAGAGGTAACAAAGCAAATACGAAAATTAAGTAAAATCTCACAGTGATTACTTACTTTTTGAAAATGCCGAAAAAGTAATGCGATAAACGTGCTTGCATTGCAGAGTAAATACAAGGAGCTTTCAAAAATTGTATTGCAACTTAAAAATGATGTCTTTTAGACCATTGCAGTGTGTGAAATCACAGTGCAAAGCTCGATAGCCTCTCGATTTGAAGATTGATCGATTCTCTTTTCGTTTCATATGAAGCAAGGCAAATACCTACCTAGGTACTGATAATAGAACTGGTTTATCATAACAAGATTTGACCCACCAAAGCACATGACATCCAATACCTCCATTCGAGAGGGAAACCCCATCGTCCGCGACCCTTTTGATCCATCACATATTATATCCACTTAGAACGCATGATAGTGAAACAGCGTGGTAATGCCAATCGGTAGAGCTTGACTGTATAAAATGATGCGGTCCTGCGGTGAATGATTAGAATAGATTTAATTGCACCGAGTTGATTGTTCCCGACAGGTACCCCCATATTGCAGAAATGCGAGGAGAGCACTAATAATAGCGATCGTGTTCAACAAGATGCGGAACTAGACCAAATATCGGCAAATGGCGCGGACCATTTAAAGAACATGAGTCTAACATTGAATCTAACATGGGCCTGATACATCTTGAGTACTATCATTCATCTATGGCAGCATCTAAAGACAAAGCTTTCACATTTCGGGGATTGGTTTTAAATGGTGTATGTGCACTAGTGGGTTCTATAAAGAGTTAATTTGTGCCCGTTGGATATCTTGGGTTGGTTAAGTCGACGTGAATTGGAATTCTAAATCTTCAAGCTTTTCGCAGTGTTATACGTGATATTGTGCCGATATCATGTAGGTCGGTATACATCTAAATTGGTGCCATTTGCCAAGACTGGTGAATGGTGATATCATATGGTACCTAGGTATGTAATGTATACCCATGATCACTGCAAATTATATAATTTAATTTAGAAACCCTCTAAATCCCAAACCCTCGCTTGTATACGCAGGGAATACGCAGGTATACGGCGTATACTCACCTTTTGTTTTCGAAATTAGCATATACTCACCTTTATTTTAAAGAAATACGCTGGTACCTACGCGAAGTTCTAGCTTTTAAATGTCTTACTTTTGCGAGTTATCCATACTTGTTCTATATTTTACATTTTACATACCCATTCACCTTACCAGACCCATTTCCCACCCACCCATAGCACACCCATTTACCCACTACCCATTTACCTTTGAAGCGCAAATCGAGATATCTGGACGTTTTTTAGTGAAACACAAGCGAAAATAGTCATAAGCGCCAAACAATAATGCTTACCATGTGAAAATAGGGTGTGTTGGTAATGACGAAAATGTGGAAAGAAGAATTCAGTTTCATTTTTACTGTCCCCCCCCCCCCCCCCCCCCCGCCTCCCGCTAGTTGACGATCAATTAGCGTATACCCACAATTATTTCCAGCTCTACACCACTGCTTATAACTAGGATAGTAAATACCGAGGGTCGGTTTATTATCCATTAGTACCCGTATGGGCAGGTACCTAGTACATTGCAGTTGATACAAAAATTAGTGAAATACATAGTATTAAAAATAAACATAAAAAAAATAATGTGATTGTAAGCCCCTGATAATTTGTGTAGCAGATGTGAGCATATCCCATGAAAATACATCATAAAATAGGTAATATAAAGTGACAGCAAGTCATGCATGCAGGAAGTGGCACTTTAAACAATTCATAACAAAATACTAAGAAAAAAAACTTACAGCAGAAATAATTCGTGAAAAAGATTTAAATGTAAAAAAATGATGCTAACAGATTTTACACAAATCTACTCCGAAATAATGTATCAAAACTTGGCAAAGCATCTCCAATGATGGCTACCCACATGGATAACCTGACATTATGGGAAGTAGACCAGCTGCTAATGCTATACCTTTCATTGGTCATTCAGGGTGTCACATGACTACCGACCAATGAAAAGTCGATAAAAAAATGGCTCATTTTAAACGAAGTGTCTATATCCACCACACGCACATTCCACACGCAGCGTGGATATAGCATGCCTTGATGGGCGCTGCTATATCCACGAAGACGAAGAATGTGGTCCGGCATTCCACACGCATCCGAGGAATGTGACAACAGCCTCTTTATAATAGTATCTTTGGTGACAACTTTGACTTTGACAGTAAACACCAAAGATACTATTATATATACCAAAGATACTATTATAAATAGGCTCCATAAATAGGCTCGTAAACACGTAGAGCGCGTCGAGCAATGATGCTTGCCAAACGTCGCCGTAGAGTGGGATGAAATGAAAGCTGAATACTGCGGAGAGTGTTGTAAGAGTATTTGTGATTTGGAAACCTAATAAACAATAGAAGTGAATACTAAGCTTATTATAACAATCTTATTCAGGAAGTCAAAACTCGATTGAAATGAAGCCGGACTATTCTAGTGCTAATTATTACTAGAATACAAGCACCAATTTACCCTTCACATGCTGCAGTCTTAAACTCAACTCTGTCCAAACGCCAGCTCCAAGTGCTTCGGCATGTGGCACCTGAGGCTTGAGCGTGCTCCCGCCAGCCTGTAACTCTCTCCGAATGCTAGCTCCAAGTGCTTCGGCGAGAAGGATCAATCACTTGTAGGAATTCCAGCTGCTCTAGTGCGAATATTGCAACACGAAAAAAGATTTAAAGACAGCAGTGGAAGCAGGGCTCTGAACCGATCCGAGAAAACCGTAATTTTTGGCCGAACAGTGAGTGGAACGAGATATTACAAAGTGGCCTAACGACTGAAATTAATTTTTTTGTACGAACCAAACGGAAATAGTTCCCCGAACCATATTCATAACCGAAATGAAAAAACATGGTTCAGAGCCCTATTGGCAAGACACCGTGTTGGAATCACTGAGACTCCGTAAATCTTCGACAATCTCCACTGACTAGATATAGCTTTCACACCATCACAGTTTGGTGCACCAACCCACCAAGCTCCGCTTCCCTGACCCCTCCGATCTGATAGTGATGTAAATTAACTATTGCATTGGTCAGTGGTCAGTGGGCATCTACGCTTAGGACTGTACGTCCATGTGGCTGTCTTGCGGAAAGGAAATGAGTGAACACTGGGGGATTTGGGTCCACTTCAATCGTCCACCGTCCGAAAAAAGTCATGTGATTATCTGGCCACATGACCTTTCAATTCAAAGCAAGACCGGGTTTTTGAAATTTGAATGCTTTAATGTACTGTTGGCACCGAGTCTTTTCAAGAACGTCTCTGAACGTAAGTTACTAAACATAAATTAACCTTGACACTTAATACAGTTGGGAACACTTTGTGTGAACCTTGGAGAATAAAATTTTATACTTAAACACAAAGTACCTTTGACACTTATACATAGTTAGGAACACTGAGTTTGAACCTGGGAAAATAAACTTTTAGAATTAAACTAAAAGTCCACTTTGGAACGTTAAATAGTTTACATGAAACATAAAGTAAACATCGTCGCTTAGATTGATTAAAATACACGTAAAATTAAACATTGGCACGTAAAGTAGATCAAATTACACTTAAGGTTAACCTTGTAACCTCAACGGTACTTTTCACCCTAACAATAACTGAAAATAAAATGTTAACGGTGACAACTTGCACGTGCACACAAGAAAACACAATGTTACATAAGCAAGTAATAATATTCCATGAACAACTACAGGCAAAGATACAAGAAATCCTACTCCTTGTCCCTGGCTCCTACTGTCTAGCCAGAAATAAATATAAAATAACAACTGAAGTGCGATGAACGCCGACTCAGAGTACAGGAGCATCGCGAGCTGAGCGCGGGCGAGCGCAGTCGAGTACCGTCGAAGACGCGGCGCTTGCAGTTGCTGCTGGCGTGGACGTAGGCGATGGGGACTCGAATATTCCGTCCAAAGACCATTTACAGTGGCATCCTCCCAGGCGTGTAGAATGGGACTTCGGCGATGAGCAGGCTAACCACTGTCGACGTGGCAACAGCGTGGACAGTATAACATGCTTTGGCCAATTTGCGTTGACTGGTTGCCCAACGACTCCACAGTTTCACCGTTCACAATAGCCGTATGACAATCTCGAATGAAAACTCCGCGATCAACATGACCCTGCCTTCTCGCCGGCCTTCCTTCTACTCCCAGCTACTCTCTCCGAAACTCCCAGCCACACCAGTCCCCCATGTCCTCTTCCTGCACCCGCGTTTCCCAGGCGTACCCACTGAACACACACACACACACTCAGCTGCCCACTCAGCACATTCCTTACTTCTAGACAGAACGATTATATTTTTTATAGACCGACTCTAATCTATACAAGTCAGTGAAATTAAGAATGTATACACTAACAATATCGCTGTGAAAAATCCCGAGATACCTAAATAATATTCATAATGGCCTGCTGATGGCATCACCATTCATATAGAAATATAACTAAAAATAATACCAATACATGTGTATGGTCACAACCTTGGTACCTACGTAAAATGGTTACAATTACACGTAAAATTCAAAAGTCAAACATAAGAACCTGGGTTAGAAGTGTAAATTAAACATAAAATTCCAAACTCCAAATCAAACATTAAATAGACATTGTCTCGTTAGATTGTCAGGAACACCATGATGCATTGTTAGTAGGTGAACAAGCAACACCGAACTGCACTCGTCACTTTTACTCCCTATTGTTAGCAACCCTGTGGAGCAAGTCCTCTGGCAATAAGGCCGCTGCCTCCAAGAACTCCTCGTCGGACAGCCAGTCCCAATTGGGGTTTTCGTTCTCCTCGCCCACACGTCTTCACTCGGGACCGGTGATGATTCGTTGGTTGGTGACGGTAACAGTGGTTGAGCGATCGGGGAGGCCATACTTTCTAGTATGTAGCCCCACTGACTGGGCGACTGCGGAGCGCTCGTGAGGTCCGGCCGGCCAGGGGAGAGGTGAAGGTGGTCCGGCGATCACCGACCACGACGGTGATCGCGTAGCGTGGCAGGTCAGGTCAATGGCGGTGTGCGCTTCGGATACAGACGGTGCACGGGCGCCGGTTGTTGGTCAAGGAGGGGGCGGGATTACTCCACCTGTCACCTCTGCCGATCGGTGTGGCAGTTACAGGTTAGGTCAGAAGCTGTCAGTTTGACAGGTTCATGCCGAGGGGGCATTTTTATGAAAATAATGCCCTTTGGAACACTGGATTAGCACGGTAGCCCTAAAGTTGTCTTCAATTATGTCACACGTAACTTACTCGATGATGATTTTCAAGTTTTGATGTCCCACACACGCTGGGAAAGATTTTGGAATCGGGTAGTGTGACCAAGTATGCCCCTATGCACGGAGCGGAAGCTTGCGTTCTCGTATTTGACCGAATTAACACGATTCGGTGGTCAATACCTAGCAGTAAAGAAGCTATTAGTGACCCTTTCTAAAGTTCACACCTTTTTTGAGCCATTAATCACTATAGTACACATACGTGCGATATGCGTGTGCTACCTGCGTGGATATATCTCAGATCCGAGTGGACATAGCCCCTCCATTCGTTTTGGCTGCATCCACGAAGAATGTATGGAATGTTCGTGGATTTTGACGTTTGTGGCTACATCCACGCATCGTAAGTCACGTGATGCGTGAACAATGCGTGGATATATCATCTGCCTTCTACAGCCGCTATATCCACGCATGACCTTCGTGGATATAGAGTCTGCCTTATTTGAAGCCAGCCATGTTGGTGAAAATTACGTTCGTTCTTCATCCCATATTACACATCTTACAAAAAAATTCAACAAAACTGAACAGTTGTTACCAAACTACCGACTCCCAAAAACAAAATGTATTTTCCTTTCACGTCGTTTCCTTGATATTTCTTCTTCTACTTTTTAACTTATTACCAAAAGAATTAAAGAACTTAAACATCAGCTCATTCAAGAACAAACTCAAAAACATTCTTATCGCTGGTGAATTGTACTCTTGCGAGGAGTTTAAGTCTAAAATTAATCCCAAGGCTTATCTTCCTATACTTATCTTCTACTATTATTTATACTACACTATTATTTTACATTATTATGGATCTCTACTACTTTATAGTTTTTACTCTCATATTCTACAGAATGAGACTTCTTAGATCTCTTTAGATACATTAGTATCTTTGTTTTCGCCTATTTAGGTTAAGCATGTGTAGCTGTATGTGTACTCATACTAGATGATGGACAATAAATAAAGAAACTAACGAAGAAACTATTTTGTATAATAAAGTGAGTGTAGTTAGCTTTCAGTTTCAGTATTATCGGTACAAAAAATACCTTTATGATCCTTCTTAAGAAGGATCATAAAGGCAATTGCTTCATTTAAAAGTACGAGTCTCACATTTTCTACATTGCTTTCTATGCGCTATACTTTGCTACTCTGATGAACAAGAAAGTTGCCAAATCTACCAATTTATTAGGACATCATTTAAATAACTATCTACTGAATTTGGCCAATGCTGTGAACCTAGACCAGTGGTAATCGAACTATAATAGTGGTACTCAAAAATATAATCAATGATCAATGAGGACCAAGGAGGTAATCTCCGATTAGGACGTTGGTGCAACTGGCCATGAGCCATTCCAAAGAGATGGGTGAACTCAGTGGACATATTGTATTTAACACAATTGCTTACATGGTATTTAAAGCTTTGTAGAACTTTTACAAAACTGGGGGGTTGGGCTGTGACCAAGTAAATTTTGAGATAAATACATTTTATGTGCAACACTATGCAGTCCAGGGAAATTTTAGCCTGAAAACATTGTCTGCCGTCACTGTAGGAAGAATTTTTTAAACATCTTTATTTCTGGAATGACGGAGTGATTCAGAGCCATGGTTAGATACCATCTTTATTTCTCTTTTCCATTTAAATAAACAGGTAGAGAGGTGTAAAACACCAACATTCAAGCCCTTTTCCTTGCAATTTGTGTTATCGAGCTAACATGTTAGCTACACAATTTTTTTCATTTTTACCTAATATTCTCTATACTTACAGAAAAATACCTTGCAACTCATTGCATTTTGCAATCAATTGCTATGAGTTTGAACTGGTTGCAACTGATGGGAAAACTGAATTTTTCCATGAGTAGCAATGAGATTGCCACTAGATGCAATGAGATGCGATGAGTTGCGATGAGATTCTATCAAATGCATTCACTTTTCCACCACACTCATCAGAAACTCGTTGCAGACTCATTGCATCTCGTTGCAAACTCATAGCATCTCGTTGCAACTCATTGCATCTCATTGCAAACCTGTCATGAATTGACGTGGGTTTGGTTGGGATTCATTGGATCTCGTTGTATCGTCTTACATCTCGCATACTTTGCCCACACTTTGCCGTTGCCTTAAAATCAGTGACGTCATCAGCTACGGAAAAAATTAGCATTTGGGAATATGAAAATAAAGATGATTCAGGGCTGGATTTTCCATATAGACCGTTTCACTGCGCAGACGGTGAGAGGAAAGTAATCGATCTAATTTTTCACCGAGGCAAAAACCGAATTCAAGTTTTGGACCTTGAACTGGGTACCTCTCGGTCCGTAGTCTGAAGACTTGTCGATTATGCTGTTGACACCTGAGTATTGAAATGCGATTTTAATGCACACAATCCCCCCAGTTACATTTTGAACCTGAGGTGAACGCCTAGGATGAAACCATCACAAGTATGACGACACGTGAATTTATGTACGCCGTGTGCAGGCAAGCCAATGTCGGGTCAGTATTGGCAAAGTGGTGACTCTAGTGGCCTCGAGTTTGCCGGTATGTATACGTGCGTGTCAACGTGGAAATTAAATATGATTATTATGGTACCTATGCTAACAGATGAGTGGATTTCCCTCTATGAACAAAAAGCACCCAAATTTAAATACGAATCATCAATGGCATGTAACAGCTAATGCTCGTCGTCGTCGTGGCCGATGTAGGTGTTGTTGGCTGTTGTCGTCGTGGTCTTTGCCACAACGCCTCCATAACGAGAGCCGTGCTGATCCTGGTCTTACTATTCACGGGAGGGTGCACGGGGATACTTGGCTATTACGCCATATTTGCCGCCCCATTTCGCACAAATTTCATTCACCATATTATTTACCTACACTGTTTTTCGCCCTTTTTCCTTCGCCATTATTTTCGTTTATAGCACGAGCAGTTATTTTGTTTTGATAAGAGACGTTGAACGTGGATTCACGACTGTTTAATATATTTAATAATATAGGAAGAGCCCACGAGGCAACGAAAAATGTTTTAATCCCAAATTACGATGAGATTAAATGAAAAGCATCGAAATAACTTTCAGTTTTTTCTGCCTTGAAAAACTCGTTGCAAACTGCTTGCATCTGCTCGCCACTCCACTTTAAATTGCGATGAGATGCAATGAAAAGCAACGAGATGCACGCAGTTTTATCTGCCTTAAAAACTCATTGCAACTGCTTGCATTTGCTCGCAACTCCATGGCAAATTACGATGAGATGCAATGAAAAGCAACGAGATGCACTCAGTTTTATCTGCCTTGTAAAACTCATTGCAACTGCTTGCATTCGCTCGCAACTCCATGGCAAATTACGATGAGATGCAATGAAAAGCAACGAGATGCACGCAGTTTTCTCTGCCTTGTAAAACTCATTGCAACTGCTTGCCACTCCGCGGTCAGATCCGCGCAGATGTTATGAGATGTTATCAGATGCAATGAGCTGCAAGGACTTACACACAGTTGCGATGAAATGTGTTGTGTTGCGATGAAATGCGTTCAGAAGCAATCAGTTACCTGCTAGAAATTTTAGTAAGGGTACTTATTTCTTCATTATTTCTTCTCCATATGCCAACTCCATCCACCTTTCCTTACTATTCCACAATTTTTCTGTATTATTTACTTCTTCCCAGATTTCTCCTCGTACTTCGACGTCTCTCCTCACTTGATCGATCCATCGTTCTCTTGGTCTTCCAACTCCCTGTTTTACATACTTCGTTTCCATTGCCTTCTTTGGTAATCTTGCCTCTTCCATTCTCATTATTCTTCCATAGAATTTCAATCTGTCTCTTCCCATCTTAAAACTAACCTCTCTATTCCTACCTTTTCTCTCAATATCTTGCTCCGTATCTTGTCCATTTTTGTCACCCCTTGTAAATCACCCAAAATTGGTAAAAAAATACAACTAGGCAGAATGTAGAGGAAAATTCAGATCCATTTATTTTCCAAAATAACACGCACTCTTAAATTGGTCTTCAAAAAACAACAATAAATCTGGAGCTGGGACGCAAACATAAGGGCCCCGGGCCGCATGCGCCCTTGGATTGAGTACCGCTGGCTTAGACAATCAAATTGGCTGTACACCACATTTGAATCCTTCTAAAAGTGAATGAAAAAAAAATGAAATTATGACATCTTCCTTTGAAGATCCCTGCAAACAGATTATCATTCTCCAATGGAAAGAAGTCATTCACCAAGTTTAATGGTAGGTAGGTACCCACATATTCAGCCCGTGAAATTCTCTAGCTAGCAAAACACAATATATAATCACTGACCATAAGAAGGAGCATATTACCCATATATTGAAATAAGCGAACAGAATGTGCACCCAGCAACCACGGAACTAAAATAACGTACAACTTAGTGTTAACCGTTCAAATTTTTATTAAAAATATGCAATTTATATATATATAAAATTGGTAAGGCAAGCTGCAAGTTCTTTATCAAAAAAGAAAAAAGCAATACAAATTTGTTAACAAAATATGCTTTGTTGATTCAGCTAGATTTTTATAGTACTTGTAGCCTTTAATGTAGTGACGGTACAAATATTTGACAGAGAGCATGGCTTTCCTGGCGACACCGTGAAAAAATCCATTCCTTAATTGGAGAAATGAGATCCAGGTACCGTAATCATTGATCAGGGTTGCAGTTGTTCTTGTTGTCATCAGGGGACTGGGTGTGTGGACCCATTTTCCTGCTGCATTTCCTATCCAGCATTTGACACAAAAGCAAAGAGCATGGCAAGGCACATGGAATGGAAACTGAAATGTTTACAATATGACTCATGGATAATTCATAATACAAGACTTGGTTTAACAAGAAGCTAGATTGTAACCAGGTTCGATCCTGATCGAAATTCCCGAACTGGTTGTTTGCTGTTCACACAAAATCTAGGAAATCCGAGTGATGCATTTTGTTAGATGTAAATAAATTAATTACAAAGAATGAAAGAGTGACAACTTAATTAAGTGGCTTTCATTAAAAACAATGAATTTTTGTATCACTGTAATGTGTCCCTGAAAGTTACATCCTTTGAGCGTTTAAGTCAGGGCTCGCACAGTGCTCCATGTGGAATAGAGAGATTCCCAAAATATCAATGCAGGCTGCTCAAAAGAGCATATTAGCATAACTTGCATTTCTTACATTTCCACAGATATCCTCTTGTTGGCTTGACCCAGCTTGAATTAAGATTTGGAGCCTGCAAGTTTGATTGCTTGTCAGTCTATCTGGCAATTTATCTATCAGGGTTTCCTTGATATTCTACTGACCGATACCCTGTTAGGCCGAATTTCACCAAGTCAAGTCCCAAATATAGACTCCACTAGAATTGTTTTTAGATACAATTCAATGTTCAAACTAGTTCCTAGTAGTTATTCTAGATCATTTGATTTTGGTCGAATAGAGCTGTTGGTCTCTATCTTGGCATAACATCAAAATCAAGCAGAAAAACATTAAAAAATAATTACCTACATTCTACCGACATTTAAAAGAGTCCACAATCTTTCAAGTTATATTTTATGATGACATCTGTAAGTGCATCGAATACGAACTGAATGTTGTTTGTATCAGTAGCACACGTAAAATGAGTGTAAATTTCCTTTTGATCTTTCCTCTTGTTGAGATTTTCAAATTTCATTTGGATGTAGGCCGCTGCTTCTTCGTAAGTGTTTGAACCTACGAACAAGTGGAAGAACGTAATGTTATGTTAACATCTGCAAGGATAAATTAGTGCAGGCTCTTTCAGACTAGGGACATTCTGGACAAAGAAGCAAGGAGAACTGAGACAGTGACCCAATTGGCATATATTTTTAAAGTCTCTCACTCATAACTCAAAGTTCAAGAAAAAATCTCAAAATCTATCGGTTTTAGTTGGAAATGTAACGCCGCATCCAACAGTGTAATAATATTGGGGGGTCACCAGCCTAATTACAGAGCTATGAGGATTTAAAAACTCGAAATTTAACATGGGCAGCATAGGAAATAAGGTCAAAACCAGCATATAACCCAGGATAGCTCCAAATATAACTATAACATTTGAACAAATTTCTATGTACTTGAAAGAAAATTCTCTGCTGAACACTCTCAGCAAAAGAAAAACTGGGGTCACCGAACTCACTTTTAAGATAATGTCATATCAAAATTCTGATTGTGACGTTTTAAGCGCTTTTTGGCAAATTTTTTTCATGACAGTGTTGCTATACTCTCTAAAGCAGGGATTGGAATTGGAACCGGAACTGGAACCCAGAACCATTTGGAACCGTTTAAAATCTGGAACCGTAACCCCAACACAGAAAATAGTAAGAACCGGAACCAGAACCAGAAGCGAAATAAATAGTTACGGTTCTGTTAAGGTTCGAAAAGGTTCTTTTCGGTTTTAAACTTGCCAGACTTTCTCATTTTTATGCCACACTAACTTAATTTTTTGAAGATTTGATGTGATAAATGTTGTAAAACTTCAAAATTTTTGTAGATTTCATATGTGAAAAATATTTGGACGCGTTCTTCAGGCTTTGAGTGAGTTGCCGGCTGTTCGTCTCTCCCAAGCTTATATAACGCGTGATTTCAGCTGAAACCAGCACCACTCTTGAGCAATATATTTTGTATTTACCTTCCTATAATCTGCTTTTCATTTAGAAGTTATTAGAATAAGCTGGTATTTCTTGATGGCCAGAAATATCTGGATTATTTCTGTGTCTGCTAGCAATCTGAATTCAGAGATATAGAGAAGGAATTAGCTGCTATGCAATGTTGTGTGACAAATTATGTTCCGAATTAATAGTTGAAAATTTTAGCGAGAGTGAGAAACTTGGCACGCACAGCAAACCACCAAAAATAATGTTGCAAAGCTTGTGGATTTCGTATACATAGTGAAGCTGCAGACTCCTGACATCTTTGATAATAACAACTCAAATTCTGTTTTAGTTAATTACTCCTTCCAATCTCACTGATCACTCTTGACACACGGCCAGAACAGCATGTTCAAAGAGAGTTATTGCGTGAAAAGTGGTTGGTCCTAAGAGTAATAAAATAGGGAAGTATTTTTGCTTGAGCAATGCATTAAGAAAATAGTAATTATTTATGAATGGTGAATATACCTACCAAACATTTCAGTAACACAGCAATATAGCATTGTCCTTTATCTTACTCCCAACCACTGTGAAAATGATCTTGAAGTGACAAAATAGTGTCAAAACACTCTCTAAACCAAAGGCATGCAAGAATTTTTTTTTAGAACGCATACAATTATGGAACAGTTTGGAACATTTGTTGCACTGGAACCGGAACCGTAATGAGTTAAGGTTCCAATCCCTGCTTTAAAGACACAAAAAAACCGTTAGTTATGATTTAAATTGATGTTATGATATTAAATTAAACAAGTTCTTCCAATCGCACACACTTTTCCCACAGAATTACTTTGAAAAATTTGCGTTGCCATGGATACGGAGACAAAACCTGAGAGACTTTAATTGTGTCCCAAGCCATGCATGACACAACCTCTTTGTTATTGCTAAAATATTTGGGTGAAATGACTATTTTGAAATGACTATTAAATAAATATTTTTATGTTTGCAAAAATTTTACAGGACATATCCAACAGATTGGTAAGGCTTTCCTGAAATCTTCGTTATGGGGTTCGCAAGATTTCTCGAGAAAACAATTATTTTGTCTAGTTTTTGCACTTTTTTGCAGTCGTGTGTAGAAGTTTTGGTTATATATTGGCGTGATTCTTAGTATTTGCGCATGCTAACCAGGCTTCCCATTCATATTGCAATCCAAAAAAGTAGGAATAGTAGGACAAAAAGTCACAAAAAGTAGGACAGAAGTAGGACCAATTCTAGCTGATTTGCAGGAATATTGTATTAATGTTTTATTGTTTATAGCACCCTGGCTTGGTTACAATATAATAAGTTCTATACCTAGCTATACTAGTTTACATTTTTCCTTATGTTATTAATTTTAATTTTAAGCTGTTCAGCTGACTTTGGCCATGGATCGACTAAGTCCATGTCCAGCTGGTTCCATTCTGTGTTAGAATCTCCCAGGAAAGATCCTGTGCCAATGTTGGTGTTGTAGCCTATCTTTTCGATTTTGTATGGGTGGTCTCCTCTTCCATGGAAATTTGCTCTCCTCAGACGCTCTTCAAGTCGTTTCCAAGCCTCTTCTCCCGATAGGATCTTGTACATGGCTATCATCCTTGCGGTTTTCCTTCGTTCTTCCAAGGTTTCCCAACCCAGATCTTGCATCATCTCGGTGGGGCTGTGTCTTGCCCCAAACTTTGACAGGACCTTTCTGACTGCCCTACGGTGTACTTTTTCAAGCAGGTCTTTGTGTTCTTGTTGGTGCGGACTCCAAGCGATGCTGGCATATTCCATGACCGGTCGCACAATTGACTGATACGCCATTTGCTTCACCTCGACACTGCTACTTCGAATATTCCGCATCACAAAGTTTAGACAATTTAAAGCTCTTTTTACTACACTCTCTGTCTGATTCCTCCAGTTTAGCCTATTATTTAGTATTACTCCAAGATATTTACAATTATCAACATAGTGCAAGGGTACAGAGTTTATGACATAATTAAATTTAAGCTGACTAGCTTGTTTCTTACTGGTGAACTTGATAAGTTGGCTTTTGCTTTCATTGAGCCTCATTTGGTTTCTCTCAACCCAACATAATTAAATTTAAGCTGACTAGCTTGTTTCTTACTGGTGAACTTGATAAGTTGGCTTTTGCTTTCATTGAGCCTCATTTGGTTTCTCTCAACCCATTCACAGACAGTATTAATATTGTTCTGAAGGTTTTCACAGTCTCTTATTTCCTTTACATCAGAATATAGCATGCAGTCATCTGCAAACAAACACATCTTACATGACACACCATGCCCTATGTCATTTATAAATATAAGGAAAAGGTAGTGTGCAGTTGTACGGCCAGTGTAAATACACGGTTAAGGTAGTGTGATTTGTTTGTTGCGTTGATTGTTCATTGCAGATGCATCTTTCTTTGGAAGAAATTCAGTCAGGTACTTTTTCAGTGCTGTCCATAGTTTTTTAAAACTCGGACAATGGCAGGATAATGGGTCAGCCACCGGCATTCTACGTGCTTGAGAAATTTTGTTGGGTCTATTAGCATGTCGGGGGCCAATTCTCGAACAAGTTTCAAGAAGAATTAGCGAGATCTAAGGAGATCTAAACCAAATGTCAATTCTCGAACGCTATTCTCACTATACTATGGGTGCAAATTTAAAACCAGCTAAACCAGCTCGGGGGCAGGTCTAAGCAGTTTTAGTGAGTTGGATTTTGACGTTTTCTTCTCTTTTGAATATCATTTAGATGTTTTGAAGTGTTGTAGGATATAGTTTATTAGTTTTAATAGGTTGTTATCGATTCACTTGTTGTGGGCGAGTGCTGGATTGATTAATGATTGGTATGTAAACTTAGATCGTCTTCCTTAACCTAAAATTGCTTCGTCACTTGGTACGGAAGGCGGCAATGGATTTGAACGGTTGCCGACCGGTATGCTTGAAATATAGCTTCCTGATTGGTCCATTACATTTACCACGGTGGTATCGCTATTCTTTTCTTCGTTAACTCTGCTTCGAGAATTGACACAGGCGTATACCTTGGGTTTAGCGCGGGTTTAAGTTTATCACGGGAATAAGGAGTTTTAGCGAATGTACGAGAATTGGCCCCCCTGGAAGTCCTCACATTTCGATGTTGAAAGTTAAAAAAATAATATCCAGTACAAAATCGACAGCTCCCTGCCTATAACTGGCTATCCCTTTTCCGAAAGCATTGTGGCAAATGTGAAGCGAGCAAGTGCCAAAATCTGCTAACCCAGGAAGATCAGCATTGATCTGGGTCTTGTTGACAATATTCCAAACCGTTTTATTCACATTGGGGCCATCACTTCCGAGCATGGCCAGTCTGTTTAGAGGTAATGCATCTTCTTGTAATTCTTTGCTGGTCTGTTTGTTGGTCCACTCATCAAACTGAAGAGTAAATGGCAAATCCAACGATAAAATATCAGCGATAATGCTTGCATGAAAATATGGCCCCCTAGCATCTGTCACCGCATTGCTGATTTTCGACGAACTCTGCAATTTTGCTGTCGGAGAACATGGTTTTGAATATCGTACCCATGTCATTGTTAGAGTTGTAGCTATAATTACTATTGATAACTTCGCATGTCCATAAAATTTCTGCATTTGTACTCAGATCTCTACTTGAGATGCAGCTCATTTTGGCATTGCTTGGGGTGGGACCTTCGTTTGAAAGATCGTCTGGAACCACTATTTGCAGCTGATTTCCAGCCATCACAGACACAGCCAATTTCTTATGGAGAGAGGCGTCAGCATGGCGAGACCCCTGTTGCACATCGAACTGTCTTTTTGCAATGCTTGCAAATTGCTTCGTGTTTAAAACTGGTACTCGGAATACACCAGTCGCGAAGCAAATTACCATTCCCATCTCTCTCCGTGAGCCAGGCATCCCGCAACGTGGTGTCTAATTCTTCCCACCCACCCAAAAATTGCACCAAATTCGAAATATAAGCAGCCTTGCGAAAATAAACTCAAATACAAACTGGACAAGATGTGGCCGGTTTGATTTCACATCGATTTCACATTTTATAATTAAATGAGACGAAAAAGTAGGATGAATATGTAAAAAGTAGGACAATTCCTACTATCCAATTAAAAATTAGGAATAAGTAGGAAAGTAGGAACGAGTGGGAAGCCTGGCATGCTTGGAAAGCAAAAAAATTTTCAGCAGTGTTAAATGGTTCTCTTAAGCTCCCCTGAAAGTTTCAAGTTGGGGTTTGTAATAGTGTGAAATTGGGGTTGTTTTTTGTGAAATAGTGTGTACTTGTGCTAGGTGCTAATTGTCGTATTTTACGCTGGAGCAAAATTATATTATGAACAGCTCAGTGTTCGATGCTGTTCAGTCGTGGTGTACAATCATAAGTCATACAGTTTTTGGTGCAGACATCCACCCAGACCCCCCCCCCCCCCAACAACCCATATTATGCTCACTGGTTGTTTCTTTAGAGGGGGGGGGGGGGGGGGGGCAAATAGTTCAGTATTTGCAACCATCATACGCGATATAACGTAGTTGACAAGCGAGTGGAGCTTAGATGGCACTTTGTTACCAGAGCTTTACTTAATATTCATTTGGAGAATGGTTCTAACGCGATATGAGTGCTCTTTTTCTCAGCAAATAGGTGCACAAACTGGAGGTGCACAAACTGCACCATTATTCTAGGAAATGTATCTGATTTGAATCTTCGCAGAAGCCATGGGCTTTTTAAAATTTGCTATGGAGTCCTAAAAGTGATGGGCACTCCTTTAATTTAAAAAGAAACTTCATCCCCTCCCCTCCCCTTCCCAAAAAATTCCAATGGCAAACATATAAAGGGAGAAGGAAGGATAGGTGCTTGCTCCAACAATCTGATGAACAAAATCAAAACGCAAGCTAGATGTACATTGTAAATGCGTCCACATAGTAAGCAATAGCACTTAAAACTCGGCAAGTTTACACCTCACAAAAATCAACCCAAATTTCACACAATTACGAACCCCAACTTGAAACTTTCACAGGAGCTTAAGAGAACCATTTCACACTGCTGAAAAAATTTGTTGCTTTCCGAGCATGCACAAATACTGAGAATCACGCCAACATAACCAAAACGTCAACACACAACTGCAAAAAAAGTGCGAAAACGAGACAAAATAATCATTTTCTTGAGAAATCTTGTGAACCCCAGAACAAAACTTTCAGGAAAACGTCCTGTAAAACTTTCGCGCAAACAAAAAAGCGCAATAGTACTTTTCTTCAGTTTAGGGGATGATTGTATATTAAGGGTGGTTTTCGTTCCTGGGGGTGGTTTTCAGTGGAGACAACTCAAATTTGCTCAGCTTTCTGATTTTAGCAGTTTTATTTCGCTAACTTTGACGGGTCATTCGCTACAAGGTCGAATGTGATTGAAAGTGTATGCTAGTAGGTAACAAAACAGGTCAAAGTTTAGCTGGCTACTGCGTATGAACCGTGCAAAAAAATGTTTGAGAAAATATTTTTAATCCTTCCTAGACTACTTCTGTGCATTTGCGTACAGGTTTTTCAATTTAAGAATGGTCAGGTTAGTTGCTATGTTGATTTCCTTTCATTTCAAAAGATCGTATGTATCAATTGTCAGGTTTCTATTCTGGGTGAACTCTGGCAACTGAAAAGAACTGCATACTTCACTTACCCAAAAATTCAGGGAAACAAATGGTGAGCGGACTTTTCGCAATCTTTTCCTCGAATAAATCTTTCTTGTTAAGGAACAGGATTATTGATGTTTCAACAAACCACTTGCTGTTACATATCGAGTCAAATAGTTTCATTGACTCAATCATTCGATTCATCTCTTCGTCTTCCGCAAGAACTAAATCATAGCCTGTAATGGATTTAAAGCAAAAAGTTATTTAATCTCTATTAAAGCTTGTACAAAAATGATATTTTAAGCCAAAGCTAGCACGCTAGGAGCACAAAGTGACCTGTCTGGGGCCTGCCCCAGACAAAAAAATAAAGTGGCCCCGTTCTCCGCATCACATATGCAAATAAATTCAATAAATGCAATAAATGAACCTGTACACACTGACTGCATTCAGGTATTATTGGCTTTATTTGTTTACTTTTGGATGCAAGGGAAAAAATATGTATTACTATTTACTACTATATCTGGGAACTTGTTCTTTGGAAGGATGCTCATTCACAAGTCGGCAAGAGTTGAGTGTAGTGTTCCTAGCAACAAGCTCAACAATAACAAACAACTTAGGTACCTTGGTCACTACTCACTAGTCCTTACACTACTAATAACCAGCACTTGTACTAAAAGAAATATCATTTACCTTTTACGAAATTTCAGACCTAAAAATCTGTGGATTGATATAAACTCAGTAAAAAAAAACGAACGCCCAAGGCCCTCGGGCGCTGCCCCATTGTAGTTATATAAGTCCCTGCTTAATTTACATTCTAGTCACCGTTTTCAAACAGTAAAGGAATATATCATTGCTGGTACAACCGTAATATCATTGGAAAACAGCCGAGACGATAATTTGAGAAGCCAAGGACCAGAGCAGGGGACGAATTTTCAATCGTCGTCCACCAGAATTGACGATTGTCCGGATAACACACCTGCTCATTTGTGTGCCCACATTTGAAACACATCTAGACAATGAAGTAGAGCTTTGAAACAATCTTCAGGTGAGGACCAAAAAGGGGGATTTGGGGAGCCCAGCTCCCTGCAAAGAAAGGCCCTAACTTTAATACCAATATACAGCCCCTATTCTAAAGTATGCTTAACTTTTAACTTACCAGACAGTGCTACACAGAAGATAATTGCGGTGACTCCCTCAAAGCAATGGATCCATTTTTTTCTCTCGGACCGTTGGCCACCAACATCAAACATCCTGCAAACCAAAATAAAGTTAGTGTCATGTGAGGGAATATCTCATCCATCAGAGAAAAAAGACTCTGATAATGTGACAAGGATCCAGACTTACGGCTTAGATGCAGTTATTTTCACAGTGGATGTCAGCATAAACCCCCCAAGAGTATCCTCGAAAAAACAATCCACTGCCTCAAAGCATTGTCCACCCAAATAATTGATCATGTAATAAAGCAACAAAATTTGAATGTGTTGAAGAATGTAAGAACAAAATTATTAAAAAATCATTTTCTTTTAAAGCAGTTTTGGAATGGTCAATCTCTGGCCATAACTTTACTCACCACAAGCACACAAAAAAACCTCGATATAAAATAAACTTTAAGGGCTTGGAGCCAAACCCTCTGTCAGGTAGCATTTCCAAATGGTGAAGAAATTAAAATGAAGACTATCAACTCCAATACAATAGACCAATAGATGGGTATACCCATGGGGGTGCCAAGATAAAACTGCCGACAGACTTTAAGTCCATAAGAACTACATGCCTAAGCCAAGCCCTGGCAACCAGTTCTTTTGTCACCTCAATGATCTTTCATACCTCTACAGTGCATCAAAAGCTCTCGTGTACACAAGGCAAATTATCGAAACGTCAATACAGTTATACATTTTGCTCGCAACACCCTCTTCATCCTCTTGTAAGTTGTCTTCCCATCATATGAACCCAGCCATTTGGCACCCTACACTGAACAGGAAAATCTCCTTAAAATTGTTTCTCGCATCTTAAAATACTACAACGTTCGATATAAAAGCTTTTAACATATATTAATTTCCTTTATGATTAGATAATTACTCTTCGATTGAGATTGGTTTCATGCATGGCTAAAACTGATTAGGTACTTGAGACCTGGCAAAAAACAAGCTCAATAGCCTTTCTGATGTGACAACTAAGACAGTTTAGTGGACTGGCCATGCAGTTGAAATACAGGATGGAAAAATTAATTTGAGGAACTTATCAAGAATAGCCGTAACTACACTAGTGAAGATTTTGGAAGGTATCACCCAAGAAGTGTTTCCATCTTCCTCCTTCCAACAAGTCTTTGATTCAAACCATTGGTAGTAGATACTAGACACCTACACTTGAGAAATCAGAAATTCATCAATGAGTGAGCCACTTGCAGGTTGGAAGAATGGCTTAATGAAGCAACAGAATGGATATGCCTCCTATTCATGCTATCTTTTTTACCAAACAATCCAATTTCTTAAAGGAGTTTTGTAGTGTAACACCAAAATTGTTCGATCGATAAGGACTTTCTAATTAGGAATAATGAAAAGCAAGAATAAAGTTTTGGGTATCCACAAGCCCCAGCAAAACAGTTTGAAATCAATGTTTTTCATAGGTACACATTTTCATTGGCAATTTTTTGACCAAATGGACCCAGATATTATAATTTATTTGGTACGCCTCAAGATTTTTGGCAGCGCCTCGGGGCACTGGGCCTATATTTTAACATTGTAGAAAACCGGTTTGTTGCTGCCAAAGAACCTGAGACAAACAATAAGAGATGATTTCAAAAATGATTGATTTCCCGTGTGACATCCATTGGTCTTTTTTCTTCAAAATGAAACAAAGAACATGTTGATATCTCTTTTGGTTAAGTGACAACTTACAATAGCAAGTTAACTGAAGCACAGTGTGTTTGTTTTATCACATTCTTGTGTTACTTCCCTCTGATCTTAATAAAGTCGGCGCTCTGGTGCAGAGTTCTTAAACAATTTAAGGTTCCCTCAGTGGCAGCCATCTTGAATTTCGGAGTTTTAGGCTTTTTCTGTCAGTGTCAGTCAGTCGGTGAACGTCTCAGAGAGCGGTCACGACTCTGCTCGCTCTGTTATTTTTCCTTCAGAAACTAGACTCATGAAACAGATTTGAGGGGATGGGGTGTGTTGTCATAACAATGAATGACCATAGAAGAAGAACCCCGACCCTAACCATGTGGCCAGCGCGTGAGCTTTGCAGACTATACCCATCCCCATCCCCCTTCCCTATCCAGGCCCGTCTGTCCGTTGAGAACATAACAAAAGGCATAAATGACACATAAATGACTGTACCTATCCCTAAAGTAATCCATGCTAATTCGTTGTCTCTTATTTTTGTATTTTTGTCATACGTATTTCCAGATTAGCACTGTCAAATGCGAATGAAAAGTCGTAGAAAATTCATATCTATTTTTTCATTGTTTCAATTACGTCGTGTATACATGAATGCGAGTAACTGTCGCTCCGGTCGCAAAAAACAATTTGAAGGGAAGGTAAATATTGTGATGATGTTTGAGAGAATCAAGAAGCCTTTCGCCAAAATCCCAATTCCTTGCCTAAACGCAAACAATGGAATGAAATGGAGCTGGTGTCTGAGCTACCCTGCGCGGGCGGACAATGGACAGAGGGACAAGACTTGTTCCTCGAGTCCGTACCTGCCCCAGTCCGTCTTGCTAAAATCGAGCTGAACTTGCCACTTTGAGAGCTTGGCCGCTTGTCAGCGCTAGTGGACGGCAAATAATCAAAATTTGTTTTAATTATTTTTCGGTTACTTTATGAATGTTAGCGTAAATATCACATATCGCATTCCCTAAGTTACCAGCTCGACAACACTGACAAAAAATCTCAAATCTCTGCGTGCCGTATTTATCCTAGTTTTACCCAAATGAAAATTTTTTGGGCACACGCGCTTGATTTTATAAGGGCTAATCTTCCATATTAATTGAAAGAAAAAATATTGACGATTATTAACAGAAAGCCAATAAAATTTCACGGGGAAGCTTGATATTTGTTTTTTTCTTATAATAGACCTACTATCCTAAAAAAATTGACAAACTTATAAGTTTACTCTTCTGAGTACACCCCTATCATGGGACCTTAAGTCTTTCTTTGTTTTTTAGTCCAAACAAAAACAAATCTTCAATCCCCTTTTAAGTGTTACCTAAAGTAAATGTACCTACTTGAAATGTAATCCTTTGAAGTTGAAATGAGTTTCTACGATGCCGGTAGTTTTCACTCGTGTACGCAGGACATCTTGTTGAGTGGGTACGTAACTCGCAAGTGAGATCCTATCGAGCGAATTGAGGTAATATGCTGCCGAGTCGTTAAGCTGATATTCTCGGGAACGTGCAAAGCATAGTTGAACGCCAGCATCTTGCCAGAGCCTTTTCATCAACATCACTAACTCGGATGTAAGTTCTCCCTCCTCTGCCGCACTTGCCAAGGTGAAGAATTGCCGTGCATGATCCTTAAAAGCAGAAATAAATAACTTACAATATTGCTACATTAAGTTCCTAGATTTTCTTTAGAGCAATAATGATAATTTTAGCTTTATGTGTTCTAGGCAACTGAAATGTAAATGAAAATGTGGCTGACAACTTGAACAAGAAATGTAACACAGCACTAGCATGAATAATTTAGAAGGGATCCATAGATTAGGTCCAGGAGACCCAGGCAACCAACAGTATGGTGCCGTGCGCAACCTTTTTACAAAACACTAGATCTAGAAACATAATACCTATTGGAATTTCATTCATTTTGGCTTACCGCTCTACCGGGATCCGCAAAATCAATCCTCAATTGGCCCATGGCACGAATGATTGCCATGAGGCTCTGAATAGTGTTGCTGTAAACAACTGGTCTGTACTGTTCGCATTCTTCTTTAGAGTACCCTGTTTCATGTATGATCTTCATTTGCTTCACAATTGTGCTTTTCCCAGACTCACCAGCACCTAAAATATAAAACAACAGATTTTAAGCAGCAGCATGCCAGTAACTGAAGTAAATATTGCCGAGACAGCTCTCTACTTAATTTGTAAATTATTTTATGAAGGAACATTCTTGACAGCTCATTGTTATTCTCGGAATTGCTGATAATGCTTAATAGGTATAGGTAGAGGTAGGTAGGTAGGCAGGTAGATAGGTAGAAGAATAGTAGAAGTAGGTACCTAATCGACGCTAGTAGCCCATGATTCCATCCATTCAAGAGTAGGCAGTATACTTACCTAACAGAAGCACTTTGACTTCTTTTGCAGCTTTCTCGCCATCTGCTCTCAGATCTTTATCAATCTTCTTTGATCTCTCCGCAGCCTCCTTTTCTCCGGCTGTACTAACAGCACATCCCATTTTTTATAAGTCAACCACTTGTTGCTCACGCAAATGACTCCACCCCGCTTGCCTCAAGCAACTGGAGACGACAACCTTAAATCTTTACTTCGATATGAATGTTGTTTTATATCAAACGCTGAACATAAAATAATACAGATTCTAGAAGAAATGTGCGCAAGGGGTCTGTGTTGAAAAGGCTTTCATCAAACTTGTTCAAATAAATTAGATACAATAAATAAATAAAAGCACACGCTTCTACGTCTTCCGCCGAAGCTTCCTTGGGGCAGCCGACTTGTTGCTAGCTGTTGCTTGATCTCAACGCCTGTGCCTGCTTTTCCAGTCTGTCGTCTGTGGAAGGAGTCACTCTTGACAGCGTTGCATAATATACCAGTTCGCTCCAGCATGAAGCGTTGCCATAATTTAACCACTCCCATCGCTCCCATCGACTGCGTCACACGACTGGTAGTCCTGCTGGTAAAAACCGTTAGGAAATTTCCAATACTTTTAATTTGTTTATAATGTTACACTGTATGATAGAATAGTGATAACATAACGAAATACGTCCGAAGTTAGTCTATAATTGATTTGCTGCAGACGATCGCTGCGGCGTCAATGGCTGTTACGAGGGGCCGTCGGTCAAGGGTAGGGGGGATCACCAACCCAAAGTCCCATCCAGAGAGTATCTAGTCGGGGTGGTCCCATCCCTCTACATCAGATACTCTACAAGCGACGCAATTAATAAGAAACGGGGATTTTACGAGACGAGCCCTGCGCCCTGCGGACACGGAATAGACCAAAACGCATATTATCTTTTCGCAATGCATGCTGGTGCGATGGCTTATATTTTGAAACGAAATATGGCGGCAAACTTATAATGCGGTCTCGCTGTGTGTGTGTGTGTGTGTGTGTGTGTGTATTCGTTTCTTTCATTGTCTTACGTATTTCCATTTGATAGTATATAAAGGTACCTACCTACTATAACTAACAAAAAACGTGTTAAATTGTCACGTTTATTAATTGTTTTTATGTGTTTAAAGCTTATTTTTAGAGGTTTTATTAGTCCATGGCATGGGTATATTATCCACAGTCGCAATTTCGTAATAACTGTTTAGAAAATTATCTTCGAAATAATACCAACTATCAAACGCAAATACGTCAGACAATAAAAGAAACGAAAATTCAAACACCCAGCGAAACCGCAATTTTCTTATAAGTTTTCCGCCATATTTCGTTTCAAAATATAAACCATCGGATCGCGCAAGAATTCCAGCGGTCTGCTGGCCATGCTGGTAAAGCGCTAGGTCATTGTGCCAGCGAAAACGAGATCGTTATTCCGTCGGTCCGCACTTTTTGTTTTTTCCAAAGTTGATTGAACGAATAAAAATATCTTACAAACAGCGCCATTTTACTGTGAATTCGCTTTATTAACTCAGATAAATGCACCGCACACCCCCGAAAGCGTGAGCCGAAAATTCGTGGTAAAAGTCGAATCGGGCAAAAAAAAAATCCGAACCGGCTGTTGATTCAATTCTCGCTCGCCGGTCTGGGGCCAAGGTGTACGAAATTTGTCAGTCTCGCATTAAAAGTGTTTAGAACGAAAAGTATTTTGCATAAAAAGTGGTCCGATCATTGAATCGTGTTCCCACGACCCCCCCCCCCCCCCCCTCCCACCCTATTGCATTGCTCTCATCTGTCTAGCCCCACACGAATTAATTTTCGGCAAAAAGTGTATTAAGTGATACGTGTAACACGTAACACGTGTGGAATATTTATACTCTGGGACGTATAACGTCGAGTCGAAAACGGTATTGAAGTTTGGCTGGAAAATATGCAAAACTTTTGGACATGTGACAGTTTTTTGGGATTGACCCAGCTGCAAAGATGCCCTGAGGGTCAGGTCAGCACGCGGTTTTTGAGAACCGTCATCGGAAGGAAAGCAATAGAGAATGAAACACTCGAGTCGGGGAAAAAAATAGAATTTTAATAAAATATTCCAAAAGACCCATTTTTTACAGACTGCCCTGAAATCCACACACAACTCACACACACACACACAGCTCGAAATAGGACTGCTCTAAACTTTAAAGAAAATTTGTGGAAAAAGTGGAAATGCATCAAGAATAAGGTCTTGCAGAAAGCTCACTCACTGAGAATATTAGGAGAATAGAGAATGTAATAATAACTAGGGCTTCGCGAACCCAATTTGTGTTGCGTTGAAGATTAGGGTAGCGGAAAAATAGGTTAAGGCTTGGTCTATGACAACCATGGAGCTCCAAGCACCAAGCCTTCTCGAAAACTCTGACCACTGGAAAATTTAGACGAGTTGTGACCTTCCTTTTTTTTCTCTCTACAGAGCTGTCAGATAGCCAAAATATGCTTATTTTGAGCTCATTTAGTAGTAATTAGAACATATTTACATAGATGTAAATCACGCCCATGGTTTCTTATTATTTCTAGCGCAGATTAATTTTCAAATACCTTCATAAACGAAATCGACTAATTTCTGATCTGTCAAATCTTTCTCTTGGACAAACTTGTACACAACAAAGCTTGGTCACCTCTCACCAGGGTAATGAGGCGTCTAAAAGTATCGAAAATCACGAAAAACACTGGGTACAAAAATGCGAATAAAAACCAACTGGAAAATCCTCCTGAACTAAGATTTTCAGGCATGATAAATATGTATAAGGTAGACATGTTTATAAGTTTTGGTGAAGATATGTAAAACACTTCGGCATTTTTACAGAGCTTCAAATTTTTGAAAAAATCAAAGAATTTCTTAAAAATTTATTCGTTAAAAAAGTTCTGAACCAATCTTTTCCAAAAATGCAGGGGGCCTAGGTTAGGAACAAAGGTAGATCATCTGAAATTTTCATCACAATCGGTTTTGGCGTTTGGTCTGTAGAACGCGCACAAACACACAAAAAAGAAAAAACTAGAACAAAAAAAAACACAAGTGACTTTTTTTTGGGGGTAGTGAAATTGAAGATTTTGCTCTGCTCATCAATAATACTGTCAATTTGCTTTTGAAGACAAGATCCTCCTGTGGATCATTAATTGTTTTTCCAAGTTCTTCAAAGGCACATTTATGAAAATGAAACGTGCAAAGTAGAAGAATAACAGAATACTGTTCGTTGACACCCATAAATGTCAATGTTAGGATGCCTTTACTTTTCCTGCAATATCGTAGTAATAAATAAATGTGTAGCCATCGCAACACATCGAATAAAAATATGGGTGAGGCTTCTGAAATTGTTCCCACTTCATTGTAATATTGGCACTAGAATTCTGCTACCATAAATGGTAAACAAAATATATCGAATAATAAACTTTGTATTTATAAAATATAAAAAACAGGTACAATTTTATCAAAAACAGCAGTTTTACAAAATTTAAGAATACACAAAAACATGGGACTCAATGTACTGTCAGTAAATGGAAGGAATGTTTGCAGAAGCACGTGCATCTGATATTGCAACTGCTCATTACGCAAGTAACGGAAACAATCCGCAGCTAGCTGCAAATGTATGCCACTTCATTGTATTAGGCCCATAGCTTCTTACTTCTAAGTACCTAGTAATAAAATGTTATGTCTAACAACACCTTATGATTAATTTATAATTTGTACTTGCACTGATCCAAGTACCTAAAAACACCAAAATCACTACCATACCATTTTTGTGCAGAATAAAAACCTGATGTGCAACCCTACATAGTATACAAGTTGCAAAAAAAAAGAACGTAAATCAAAAACTGCCAGTTGTTCAATAGCATACACATCACAAAATGAAATGATTTTCCTAATACTAGTTGGTACACCGGGTGAGTATATGCTAATACAAACCATCCTTTCTCGGAACAAATATGGGTAGTCGCTACTTACATCCTAAAACGATACACAGTCATCAGCCAAAAACAATAATATGAAACTAAAATAGCTTATCAAATAATAAATGAGAAACTATAACTAAATAATTGCTTTGCATAAACCATACAACTGAAACTATCTAGCTACTAGATGTACAAAATCAATCGAATGCACTTTAGCATTAGCTGACGGACACTATTTATCAGCTGGTCACTGGTGATGCAGGGGTTGAAGGTCACGGAAGCAGCAGTGCTGAAGCAGCTCCTTGGCTGACGGCCGGGACTCTGACTCGACTCGCAAGCAAAGTAGAGCGAGATCTCGAACTAGCCACCCTATGTGCTCCGGTATCATCGGAGGATCCTTACTTGAGGCGATCTGAAACAAATCCCATCAGTCACGTCACGCATTGCGCCATTGACACCGAAAACGTGCACGAAAACTCGGCGGCGAACTGAAAACGTACCTTGTACATCAATGCCAGATGGTTCGACATGCAGTTCTCCTTCCACGGCGGTTTCGTCGATGACATTTCGATCATGCAGCAGCCGACACTCCAGATGTCGCAGGAGCGGCCGTAGTCTTCGCCGCGGAGGACCTCGGGGGCCATGAATGCAATCGTTCCGAGCAGCTGGCCTTGGAATTCCCCGGAGACAGTCGCCTGAGACACAAGGCGTGCTGACGCCCCGAAATCCGCAATGCGTAAATGCTGGCCGGTACTATCCACGAGCAGGTTTGCACCTAAGCAAAAGTAGTTGGCGGTAAGATAACATCATTATCTCAAATGAAACAAAGGAATATTACATCCCTTGCATAATGGGTTCAAAGCTAGCAATAGATCCCCTCGAAAAAAAAATTCAGAATAATGTGGCCATCATTGGCAAGCAGCTGCCTTACTTTTAGAACAATCAAAGAGAAGTATAGAAAAACACTTTTGAAATTTTATCATGAAGAGAATAAAATCAATGAGCATGTAACAATGTTGTACAGAATTTGTAAAAATTTGAATGACCAACGGCCCTATACAAATAATATTACGAGGGTGCTTGTAAAGTTAAAGGAGCCCTCCTAATTGCTTTTAAAAGAACATATAGTGTACAGAATACCAATAATTAACTAAACATCCAGTTTGAATATTTTGCGTAGGAATAATCGCACATTTTCGTTTTGGCGTGGCACCTCCTCGTGACGTATCCTTGGGGAACGGCTAGCACCAGCAACATGCGCTCGGCTGCAAGAGCTCCTTCAAGTAAAAAGCAAGGAACCCAAAGCTTACCTTTAAGGTCACGGTGCAGAATGTGATTATCGTGTAAATAGGAGACTCCTTCGAGAATTTGCTTGGTGTACAGAACGATTACTTCGTCGTTGAAAGATCCATATTTATCGAGCATGTTGGCAATGGAACCTCCGGCCATCCACTCGACAAACATATTAAAATGATTTCCTTGTCTAGTTGCGCCAAGAATGCGAACAACATTTCTGTGCTGAAGTTTCGACATGGTCACTATTTCTTCAAGTATACCCAGTTCAGCATCTTCCTGCTCTTCTGGTATGCTGCGGTTGAACGGCACCTGAAAAAGGTGTCATTGATCAGATGTTTCACCAGCCAGAATAGTGAATATGGCACAGCTCTTGTCCAAGCTGCCATGTGTACATTATCTACTTGTCAAAATGGAACACTTTCAGTAGTCGGTTGTGCAAGGCGTACAAATGGTTGTACTAAATGGACCACAGGAAGAACTAACAGATCGGCGGCAGTAGCAAAACTTGACACGCCTTTTAGCGAAATTGGTAATTGGTTCCTGTTGTGCTTACTTGTTTAACAGCCATCAACGTGCCAGTAGAAACATCTCTGGCCTGGTAGCACGTGCTGAATGCACCAGTACCCAAAACGTGTCCTCGTTTCCAGTCTCGATTCTCCAAATACGAGCACTGTTTCTTTCCGCTCTCCATATTCTAAAATACAAGTCAGAGTATAAGCATTCAAAGTTTGCATGCAAACTGCAAACTAAACTATTTCATTTAATTTGTCCCGTTAATGTACTCACTTGTTCTTGAGAGCGTATGTCTAGGAGAGGACTGTTCCAATCCAAGGGGCTTAGTTTACTGAGGCATAGCGGAATGATTAGTTCCTCTTCAGATTCATTAGGTTGGTCTGACAAAGTGTCTGGCACTGGCGAAGCTCTTGAGGAAGTCGGTGAATTCGTCAACGTAGGCGAGGTTGGGGTGAGGAATTTTGACCATATTTCCGAGGTAGGAGTCGGCGAATAGTCAAGAGAGTTAACAGTGTTCCCCGCACTGTTGCCATTTAAGGGGGTGTGCGTGCTCAAAGGGTGCAGTTCAAGTTTCGACGGCAGCACTTCTTCTAGTTTCTTATTCCTCGTGAACAAGTTGTAGAGCCGTGATCCCGAACCGCCCCAGCGTTTTGCCGTAGGTGGATTCGCATTAATACCCGGAAGCTGCTGAAACTTGACTGGTTTCTTGCTACGGGACGACGAGAGGTTGAGCGGCAGATCTTTAGGCCGCACCGCAGGACTGGCTGGCGGAGAAGGCAGACACACCATCGGTTTTGTTTTGTTTCTCCCGGCCATTTTCGAGTTGTCGGACGAACTGTGTTGCGGCGGACGGGTCTCCACTTTCACATAATGCCTCTCGGTGATTCCGGATTGATCGAGCGACGCTACCACTCTACTTGCCTTGTGCTGCTGTCTGAACGAGACGTTTGCATTCGATACAGTCGAAACCGTCGGACTCTCAGCAGCCACCTGAAGCCGTTTCTTCAGCCTAGCCTGGACAGCAGGATCGAGCCCAGACAGCATTTCGATCACTTGACTGAAGACTCTCGCCTCAACTCCCGTCATGGCCGCAGAGAGCACGAACACGTGGCGTGCAAGCTTGCTCACTGTTCGGTGAGTGCTGTGCAAAGCTTTCACCGAAAACTCAACAATTGTTATCAGCCGATTGTAGTTTTGCAGCTTATATCCGGACTCGTTAGGATACAGCGGCACATATCGCAGCATGAATTCGTCCGAGAAATCTTTTATGAACCGATCGAGGACTATTAGCCGCCCAGCAAACCACTGCCAGCTAGCATTTTCCGACGAGCGTAGGGACAGCGTTCCGTAGCTTGGTTCCTCCAGGATGCAGCCCAAAACGAGCTCGAGGCAGTCTAGCCCCGACGAGTTGTTGCCGGCATAGTGGCCCAAAGATAAGTCTCCGCTCTGCCCTTTTGCTAGTTCGACGAGGATCTCAGTCGTCAGGCGGCTGGTTCGACGGTTGCGGTCCGCACACTTCAAAAGCAGGGTACGAATGATGGGACGGATCAGGTTGCTGAACTCCAACAGCTCACTCTGTTCGTGATATTTGGCATAACGTAGTAGGACACGGAAACAGCGCTGGAAACGACATTTGCATCAGTCGTTCGTAGTTCTCATTTCCAAAGAAAGTACTTCAATAATGAAGCTAGTTTTTTGGGGCGAGGAACATGTATCTAGGTACTTACAATACACCCCAAGTAAACCTTGAAGACTGGATCTGCAGCTACCATGGTCAGTATTTTGGCACAACACCAAATCACCTTCTGCTGTTGTTCCTTTTTCTCTGACTGGTGAACGGTGACAATTTCATTCACCAATCGGCTGAGAGCCATATCTCGAGACTTCCAGTCTCTTGAATAAAGCCGAGATACCACATCGTTCCCAAATACCTAAAAACAACACACGTCGATCATTGATTAGCGTAGCGAGAGAAGCGAAATCTTGAATTTCACTTTTGTTGTCAATTTTGCTAGCCCTAAAAAAAAGCACTCTTGTTGTTTTTGTAGTTGTTTGTTTGTATCTATTTCTGTGCATGACTAAACACCTGCGTCGATTGCGATGAACTTTTCAGGGAGTCTACTTTTGTTCTCAACTTAGACCCCCTACATTTTTCAATAAAATCCTCCATACCCCTCCTCTTCAAATCAGAAAAAATAGCAATATTCGAAATAGCAAAAATTTGGAAAGATACAGAAATTTATTTGAAAGTGCGTATTTTTTCCAAATTTTCCCAATTTCGAATGTTGCTCTTCGAAACCACATCGAAAAATCACACCTGCTTTGTTGACTTCTAGTTTGTCCAAGGCAAAGATTTGACAGATATCAGAAATTTTGTCAATTTCTTGCATTAAAGTTATTGAAAGTTAATCCACGACAGAAATGTATCTCCATTCTAATAAAAACCCTTGGGCATGAGTTACATCGATGTATTTACGTGCACATTGCTCAATGAGCTCACAATGGGCATATTTTCGCTATCTGGCAGCTCGGAGAGAAACAAAGAAAGGAGGCAGAAAGGCCTTCTGTCTCTACCTTTTTCACCGCTATAAACAAACCGCTACAAATCGCAACATAAATTGCATTCGTAAAGCCCTAGTTATTGTCAACAAGTTGTGACTGAGTCACAATACATAATAATTAAATAAAATTAAGCCTACCTTTATCCATTCGCTAGCAACGTTAATCTGGTCGGAAGGAATGGCTGCCGATTGTTGAGGGGCACAATGGGAAAGCTGGACGCCATTCACAAGTCCGTTGTGTGGCGAAAACGACCGATAACTATGAGTTGGAGACGTAGAACCCAGACTCCCGATAGAAGTTGAATACTTCTTAAACTCGAGTCCTGCATTGAGCTCCATTCCCGTTTTCCCCACACACAACGGCTCAAGCGGTTTGTGGATCTTTGGCGAAGCGAATGCCGGCGGCTGATTTGGTTGCGGAAACCGGCTGAAGCATTTCCGGTTGCTTGACGGAGATACAGATCCAGTCACATCGTAAGAGTGGGTCGGCTTGTGTGGATGACGAGGACTGATTAGACTGGCTTTTTGATTGCTGCTATGGAACGGGGAGACAGGAATTATCCGTGGCGGACTTGCACCTTCCAGCCATGGACATCGGCAGAGGGGACACAAAACTTGCTCGTTCTGCTGGTTACATTCTGCAGCCCCTGAAACGGTCGATCGCTTATTAAGTACGGTTATCGTCTGAAGTGTTGCTAACGATACGTTAAGTTGTCATAAATCATACACGTGCTTACATATTGCCATGCAATGGTGATGTAGCTTGTTGTGGCAACCAGTGGTGCATGAAACTAAACTTTCTCCGTCAACCATCTCAAGAAGGCATATGGGACAAAGTTCTTCTTCATTTGATCTGAAATGAAGAAAACAATTAATATTAAAGTGAAACAACACAGAAAAAGCATGCAAAATTCTTGCTTACCAAAACAAACAATAAGGATTTAAGAGGGAAGTAAACGGTTGCCGTTTTGGTCGATTTTCGCATAAATTTCAAATTCATAGGGAACGTCTCCTGGCTACAAATTATTTACAAAAATTTTGAAAAAAAATACACGTGTTGTTAAAGAGCTGCTGAATGGCGGATACTATTTCGTTTCGTCGTTTTTTTTTTAATGCAGCTGGGGGAATTTTCAAAAAGTGCCTAAAATGGCACTTTTTTTAAATTCCCCCAGCTGCAAGTTAATACAAACGACGAAAAAAAAAAGTATCCGCCATTCATCAGCTCTTTAACACGTGTATTTTTTTTCAAAATTTTTGTAAATAATTTGTAGCCAGGAGACGTTCCCTATGAATGTGAAATTTTTCGAAAATCGACCAAAACGACAACCGTTTACTTCTCTCTTCAGACCAACTAAAAATTCACTAACTTTGTATCTTCTGCAGCAGGGGAATCCATGGCGGTACCATTGGACACCTCCATGGTTCTGCTACAGGGGGAACCAGGTGATACAGGGAGCTGAGAACTTTTGCGAAAAACATCGGGGCTGCCATTCACTCGCGAATTTCTTCGTTCCTGGTAGTTATGAAATAGAGACTCCACCTAAAACCAAGAAAACCATCATATTATACAATAAATTGTGAGGTAAAAAATTCAAAAGGATACGAACTGTTGTCAGGTTACAGAAGAATAATCAAAAAGCGCAAATAAGTAATTCAGGACCGATTTCACCAGTCGGGCTAAACTTGGTGAAACCTAGTTTAAAGGCCAAATCAACTTTTCTCAGTTTTCATGATTTCGAAAGATTTAAAATTGAAAAAGTATATTTATGCACAAAAAAGATGCAAAAATATATATTTAAATGTGGTGTTGTATACAGAAGGCACTGTTCTGTCACACAAAACATATTTTTGTTCATAGCTGTCAATATTTTCTGTTAGGGATGTTGAACGATTATTTTTTTCAAATCGATTATCGAATTGAAATGAAAACTGACTATCGATTAATAATTGATTAATCGATTTTTACAGAAAAAAATCGTGGAATTGAGGCAGAAAATGATGTTTTCTGTAAATTGGAGGTATTTTCACTTTTCAGGTTCACATTTACCGTGAAATAAATATCGAAAACAGCACTTTTTCAATTTATCTGAAAAGGACGCACTGTCAAATTTAATTGCATTGTAAATATTTTGTTTATTTGTTTTTGTTTTCTTTTAACATATTACAAATAATATAGTATAGAACATACTTATTCCATTGTATAACTAATCTAACTCTTTCAACCTCGCTTTCAGGACTTTGGCCGATGCTGACCACGAGCTCACCACACTCTCTGGCAGGTCGTTCCACTGCTTGACTGCTGTCGGGATGAATGAACATTTACCAGTGTCGGTGTTATAGCCCTTGATTTGCAGTTTATAGCAGTGGTCCTTCCTGCCAGAGCGTGTAGCCCTGGCCAGCCGCTGACCGATCTCCCTCCAGCCACCATACCCTACCATTGTCTTGTATAGGTTATATAATTTGGCCCGCACTCTCCTTTTCTCGAGCGTTGCCCACCCCAGACCCTCAATAATTTCGCTTGGGCTGTGTCTGGGTCCATATTTATTTAGTACCTTCCTTGCCGCCTTTCGTTGGACCTTCTCAATCGTTTCTTTGAGGGTTTGGGTGTGTGGGTCCCACGCTGATGAGGCATACTCTAGTAGAGGTCTTACCATAAACACAGATGGACATACAGATTGTCTACCCCCGTGCTAGCAGGGGCTACGCGAAAGCCCTCCCCCCGCAAGATTAGCGGCGCTCCCCTCTCCTACAAGCTAAAATAGTTGCGCATCTGGACACTAGTCTCGCATACTCTCAAGTATACAAACTGTTCCAAGCTCGCTCGGTCATCGTTCTACAGTCCTTTCGCACTCCTTCGCTCGTCCGCCGATAGGAGCTTGGCGCTGCCGCTATCCTACTGTTTCCAGGCGATAGCTGCAGCAGCGTTCGAGCTAGTCCAAGCATGCAGAAAAATGTAAACATATCCCCAAACAGATAACGTAATATCGCGCTGCTTCTGCAAAACCTGTCAACTACTTTAATAAATAACATAACGGAGATATACTGGTCTGTTAAATTCGATATTTTAATTGCATAACTCTCGTCGACTTCGCCAATCAGAATATTTTCTTTGTGACGCTTGCAGCCTATCAATTAGTCAGTTAAAACTGCAACATTTGTGAATTCAATTGAAAGTTATCAAGCTTTTCCTGGATTTGATATCGAAAGGCGCATATGTCGCGCAAGCTTGCGTGTATGTCTGGGAGTAGTGGTGTTGGCTCTCTTTCCCAAATAGGGGGCACGACGTCACAAAGTACAAGCAGAAAGTGGATGAGAATGATTTGATTATAATCAAGTAGCATGGATGGCCTCGAAGATACCTTTTTAAAAATGTGATTTTACTTTCCCGAATCCTGGCTAGGATCAGCCGGTCGATTTTTAGGTGGCATTTTGCTGCCCCACTCGCGAGTACGTATTCAGACTTGTATAAGCAAGCATATTCCCCGCCTCGTGTGATGTCCCGAATATAAACAATAATAATTTTTCATAAGCCCCCAAAATGTTAGATGAGCATGACTGTTGCACTAGCCGCGGCACGGCGTTCAGATATTCCTTTGACACTGACACCGTGAACCGAGAGCCGAATCTCATGTTGCGTCTCCATACTAGGTTGCATGGGTCAAAACGAGCGCATTGTTTTTGCTTTGCTCAGTTTAATGCGATTTCAATTCTACTTATCAAGTGACCGAACTATCATGTGACCCTGCACTGCGTGTATGCATCTACTTTGGGGTGGATCCACTGCAGTTTATTGATAGGTATATTCATTTTCGACAAGTCTTTTTAAGAACGCAAATATCCATTAATACGATTATTACAGCACGTGGACAGATCATCACATTCATATATTGTGGCAATTGGGTCAATAATTACCAACGTCTGCTTAGGTATACTCTAGCAAATTGATATTGATAAAGATAAACTATGATCGCCAGAATAAAATTCGCTGACTGAACGGCATAATGGATATAATTTCAAATTGGTTTGAAGATATCTTAGGCGATATCATAATATGGGTCCAGAGCCGGACTGCATAATTTTTATCGCTGCTGAGCTCAGGCAATGATAACATTTCCCCATTTTGATTGAGTAAACTTGTCTGGAGCTGACTTTATAAAATATTACTCGGGTACACGAATCGAGAACGTAGTGTAATGTGTCTGGTTAGAAGAAAAACCCCTGAAAACGTTCTGAACCTACATATTCCAAAGAAAAACAAACAATTCGAAATAAGGATTGACCATCATCACGGAAGTTGATTTTTACAGTAAAGCACGTGATGAAATTGGTGATTGGCGTCATCCGATAAACTGCGGTACCCGGATGCGTAAAATGACTTTGGCGCCAGCGGGTGTATGACTGCGTTGAGCAAAGATAGAGATCAAATGATTGCACATTAGTGACGTTAAAAGAAGACAAAACCAGGATACGTACAAGAACAGACCTGCCGTAATTGGCGAGTCTAGCTGCGCGATGCGCAGAGTGCAAGAGCTCATTCCTCAGGGCGATTGCCTCGGGGTAAAAGGACTGAGCGAGAGCGAGGCGACGCTATTGCAATGCTAACGCATGTAAGAGAGCTCGTTGACCGCCACAGCGCTATGCAGACCCATGCATTGGAGCCGCGGAAGCCGCTTGCGCCCGAGCCGACAAAACAAAGTCATTTTACGCTACCCATACACCGAACTAGTGCCATGCTAGAACACTGCCCAGTCTAGTATTCACACCAAGACCAAGGCCGCAGCGTGGAGATAACATTGGATGAGCTTGGCAGCGATTGCAATGTCACAGCTAGGGTGGAAACAGAAGGGTCTTTGCTCCTCTGTCTTTATGAAACATGATACTACAGTCGGTCTGTGTGATAGTCGGCTAGTGAACGTGAGGCGCTGGCCGCGATGTCAACTTCTTCCCTATAGCACTCGGATGCTTATTGCAATTCACCATTGAGAAGATATTTTCTAATGCAGTGTCTGTCCGATTTCGGCGGCACCTTTATAGCTTATGTAGGTCCTTTTGCCACTGACAAACAATAATTTGAAGGCTAATAAAAAGAACCCAGTGTATAAAATAGAGGAATATCGGGTCCTAGCTACAGTTGTAACATCGCCAGCGGCCATCTTTCAGTTGAGCAAAATGTAGTCTCACCCCACCACTACTCGTGAACCGATTGCCCTGAACTTTGGCGGCCAAATATTCAATTTATGCCACTCACTCACAGCTAACATCGCGATGCCAACGCACCTAGGCGACCGATTGCGGAGTTCTAGCGTCAATTTTTTGCCGTAGCCGTGCTCCCGTAAGGTACTAGATCTGTATATATCAATCTGTGCCATAACTGTATAAGCTTTACCTCTTACTTTTGTACTAGCTCCCCTCAGATTCCTCATTACAAAGTTTAAATTTCTTTTTCCTTTGCCCACTGTGTTTTTAATATGTTCCCCCCAGTGGAGATTGTTGGTAAGGGTCACCCCTAGGTACTTACATCTTCTTGAATATGGCAATATCTCATCATTAAGTTTATATTGGTAGAAATTAGAACTAGTTTCCCTTTTATTGATGAGCGTAGCGAGCGAAGCAAAATCATCAATTTCACTACTGCTTGTGTGTTTTTTTGTTTGTATGTATGTGTGTTTGTGCGCGCTCTACAGACCACACGCCAGCTTCGATTGGGATGAAATTTTCAGGGTGTCTACTTTTGTTCTCAACTTAGACCCCCTGCGTTTTTCAAGAAAATCCTCCATACCTCTTCCCTTCAAAGCAGTAAAAACAGTAATATTCGGCAATTGAGAAAGGTTGGAAAAGTACGGAAATTTATTTAAAAGTGCGTATTGTTTAAAAATTTTCCCAGTTTCGATTGTTGTCTTTAAAAACCATCAAAACCAAATCGAAATATCACATCAGATTTTTTGACTTGAAGTTGACTTGCAAGATTTGACAGATATTAGAAATGTTGTTAATTTCGAGCATGCAAGTTTTTGAAAGAAAGTCCGCGGCAGAAATATATAATCAACGTAACAAAAACCCTTGGGCATGAGTTACATCTATGAATTTACATGCACATTGCTCAATGACCTCAAAATGAGCACATTTCCGCTACCCGCCAGCTCGGACAAAAACAAAGAAAGGTCAGAATCGTTTGCATTTTCAATTGATCAGAATTTTTGAGAAAGCAATGGTCCAGCTTGCTGCTCCATGATTTTCATAGGCTTTTTGCCTCAATCTGTTTATGCGTTACACAAACCGTTACGCTCATCTTCAACGCAACACAACACAAATTGCGTTCGCGAAGCCCTAGTTGGTAAACTTGATCAACTGGCTCTTTGGGTTATTTCATTTCATTTTGTTCTCTTTCGCCCATTGCTCTATCTGTAAGAGATGGTTCTGCAGGACAGCGTGGTCTGTTGGATCTTTAATCTCTCAGTACACTATACAGTCATCCGCAAAGAGTCTCATACGGCACCCCATTGCCTCTTATGTCGTTGATAAATATGAGAAACAACAAAGGCCCCAGGACACTGCCCTGCGGCACGCCTGACGTGACTATTATGTCACTGGAGTATTTTTCCTCGACACTTACTCTTTGGGATCTTCCCGTCAGCCATTCCTTTATCCATCTCACCACTCTGTCATCAATTCCGAGTTTCCTAACTTTTTCTATAAGACTGGAATGGGGGACAACGTCAAAGGCTTTCGCAAAATCAATTAGGACTGCGTCCACTTCTCCTCTTTTGTCTATGGATTCAGAGAGTTCCTGCACAAGTCCTACCAGTTGCAAGTCGCAGGAGTATTCTGCCCTAAGCCGTGCTGTTCCTGAACTAATGTATCGTTTCTCTTTAGGTGGTACCTAAGGTACTTCGAGATCAATGTTTCAATAATTTTACATATGTTGCTTGTAAGGCTTATTGGCCTATAGTTATCTGGCTGCTCCTTGTTTCCTCCTTTACTTATAGGGATTACACAGGTTTGCTTCCAGTCACTGGCGATATTCCCTTCTTCTATTGTCTTTTTAAACACTATTAGGAGATATGGTGTTACTTCTTTGGCTATTAGCTTTAAAAGGTTGTTGCCGATTCCATCTAATCCTGGGGCCTTGTGACTTTTTAGCTTTTCTATGGCCTCCTGAATGCTAGTGGCACTTACTGTGAATAGATTAAATAGATCATAGTAAGGCTGTTCATTTACATCTTCCTTCTTCCTCTGCTTCTTTCTCATTAAACACCTTGGCATATTGTCTGTTTAACAAGTTAGCAATTTCTACTTCACTTGTAACTTGCTGGTTTTCTTCTACTAACATTTTAATTCCTCCAGACTCTGATCTCTTTTCTTTTATATGTTTATAGAACTTCTTCCATAGTGTGCTATTATCAGGTTCCGATTCCTCATCCAGAAGCTCTTCCATGTATTTGTTATATGCTTGCTTTTTTAATTTTAGCAGTTTAGAGCTGCATTCATTAAATGCAATTCTATTAAACCTCCTGTTTTTATACAGTTTATTACACTCCTTTGCAGTTTCTTTATTTTGGGTGTGCTATACTGTTGTTGTATTTTTAATTCCTTTTTTGGCACAAATTTATCCTGTATGTGTTTGAGTATTTTCACAAATGCTTTCCAATAGCATCCTACATTATTTGGTTCCATATTATACCAGTCACTATATGATTGTTGTAGGTAGCTTCTCATCCCTTTTACACCTGCCTTTTTAAAGCTGTTTATTACTTAACGTTTTTTTTCACTTTTACATTTCCTTCCTTTATCCCCATTTCTAATATCACTGCATCGTGGTCTGCTATCCCATCAGTCACCTCACATTGCCTTAGTATGTGTGGTGGTGTGATAAGAAACACATCTGGCAAGTTGCGTATGCCCTTAGCATTCCTTCTAGTGCCTTCTGGTACAGTTTGTAGTAGCTCATAGTCATCCATCAGTTTGGTTATTAACATTTGTGTATCGTTACTGCTCCCCGTGATGCTGTCCCACTGGGCCTGGGGCATGTTCATGTCCCCACCTATCACAATCTTCCTGTTGTAACAATCACTTTTATTGCTACTTTGCAGTAATCTTTCGTTTTTCAAAAGCATATCAATTCTTTCTACGAGTCTTGCTCTATCAGTTCCAGGGGGCCTATACAGTCCAACAACTAGGATATAATCCTTGCCCACATGTATGTTTACACTCATCATCTCCACTGTTTCGTCCTTCCAATGTACCGAGCTTAAATACTCTTCTTGGACTGCTATAAATATTCCTCCTCCTTTACTGCCTCTATCTCTTCTATGTATTGTGTATCCCCTTTTAAAAATCTCCTCGTCCCCAATTGCATCTTGGAGCCATGACTCGGTTCCTATGACCTGGGTTGTGGATTGCAATCAGATGATGGTGCTCTACCCCTTTGTTTACGATACTTCTGCAGATTACTTGTAGTATCTTTAAGTTTTGGGGGTTATTTCCTTTCCTCATCCCTAGTTTTCCGGACTATGAAGATTTTTTACTAAGTTTGTTAGCACGTTGCCGAGTTTCCACGATCCTGCTCTATTTAGATACTCAGGTCACTTGTTCCAATCCAACATTTTGGGTCAACAAATTTACATCCTAACCCCTCACATGCTTTGTAAGTTAGTTTATTTATGTCTGAGACAAAACTAGGAGCCACATCTTTTCGGCATATTATACCACTGATTGCCCACTTTGTAATTGGGAATAACTTTTTCCCCTCCTGAACCAGAGTGTTTACGTCCCCTACAATGCCCTCCTTTGTTTTGGCCGACTTGAGGTTGTTTGTTCCTGCATGAACCACAATTGATGTAAAGTTCTCCCCCTGCATCTTTAGAATGTGGAGTCGCTGTAGTATCTGCTTCACCCGGATTCCTGGGTACACTGCTGCACATATGCCTTCGCCTTCCATCGCTTCTACCGAGTGTCGGATCATCGAATCTCCAATCACCAGGTTTCTCTTGCTGATCGTAGGTCTTGGGAGGTGAAACACTCAACGTTGATGCTGGTGTTTTTGAAAACGTCCTCTATGGCTGGTTTGACCACACTCCAGGGAAGTTTGTCCGGGCCACATCCTAGGCGAGGCATGGCCAGCTGTGTAACGTTGTTTATCGCATTATGGATCTTCATTGCCTTGACAGCATTTATTAGATCCGCAAGATTTGGTTTTTCACATGCTAGTTTTTTAGTGACCAAGACTCAAGTAATAGATAAATCTATCACCTTGCTTTAGCACAGCCACCTCTCCAACTTGTTTCTTCTGTGCTTTTAGTTCCGCTACTCCTCCGAATCTTTCCTTGAATTCTTTTGCAATTCCTCTTGCCATGAGGAAATCTTCTGAAACACAGTGGGCAATTGAGTCTTTTTCTCCACATTCACTGCATAAGTCCCCCTCCATTTCTCGGACCTCTTCATTTCTTGTCATTCTCGGAGTTCCTTTTTCTGAGATTTTTGGCCCCTCCTCTGCTGTGTTTGTCTTCTCCAGCACTATTGCTTTGTCAGCTGCAGTCTGGTTCTAATTAATCTAATTTAATATAATTCTAATAGATTAATTTAGATTAATATAATCTAATTTAAGGTTAGTCACGAGAATGATTCCCTCCATTTCTACAAAAAGCTACAGATAAGCTAGCGCTACACAGCTGTGTGGGATTTCGTGAAATTAACATTTGAAAAAGTGAGCCTTCAGCAAATTTTCGCGTTTCTGATGATTTTGTTCGAATTTCGATGTTTTCGATTATTTTAGTGAAATCGATTGTTTTTTTCTCATAATCAATTAATAGAATCGATTAATCGTAATCGATTGACACCCCTATTTTCTGTCATGCAAACTACCAGACCGTTGGTGGTTCCACTTTTATATTGTGCTTGCTTGAAGTTCAAAAAAATTAGTGCCAGATATAACTTTAATGTACACCTCTGGACATTGAAAGCGTTCCAGTAGAATTTAGGCTATGTCCTCAGAAAGGTTTGACTGAAAACAGCATAGGCAGGCCAGGTACCGACCATGTGGATGAGCACATGGAGGAACTGTATGACGTGCATAGAGGGTCCAAATCTCGTAATGACAAACCAGTTTGCTTATCAGAAACTGCCTTGCTCCGTGAAATGTGAATCGACCAAGCTGATAGTTCGGGCATCTGTCGAGTTTTTCAATGGATTTCACGCAATTTTAATGGCCGTAATTTTTAAGCTAGAAGAAAATTCATAAAGCCTCCTGCACCTGGTCTGTACGAAAAGCACATAAATGGCATCACTTTTTCCGTACTTGCAAAAAAGTTGGTATACACAATGTGAATAAATTTAAATTGCATAATTGCTTATGATAATATCGCGTCACCACCGACCCGACTGGACCTGTAAAGCCATCGGAAAGGTAGGGTAAAGGTAATAAACATTACCTTGAGTACAAGATAACATAATCAATTAACAGAAATATAATGGAATCTGAATATAGAAACATGCGTTTTCTTCAATATGAACAAAGTAGTGATATAGAAGTATTCATAGAAAAGAGAAGATGCAAGGGTTTTTTTATTTTATTTTATAACTATAAAATTAGGTGTTTTAGGCCAGTGCGGGTGTGTGGAATCTAAAACAAAACTTGCCAGGGAACAAATTCACGAGTTTTGCAAGGCAGGTACTGATAATATAACTGGTTTGACAAAACTAGATCGCGACCGATCAATGAACATGACATCCCCTGCCACCATGTGCTCATCCACGTGGTCGGTACCTGGCCTGCCTATGCTCTTTTCAGACAAACCTTTCTGAGTAGACAGCCGACTTTCGACTGGAACGCTTTCAATGTCCAGAAGTGTACCTATATGAATATGAACATCACATGTTCATTTTTAGAATAAAAACAGTATTAAAATTCATATGTCTCGTTTTCCGCGTGTTATCAAAATGTGTCACTGGATGAAATTTGGAAAAATGTCAGCTTCTTAAAGAAAATCTAAAGGTGAGTTTAAACCTGGTTCAAACCAGGTCCAGCCCGACTTTGGTGAAATAAGCCAACAGGGATGCAGTGTGAATTGAAGTTATAGCCATGATAACTGTTTTTGGTTAAAGGCTAAGGCTATTTTGGATCGTGGCTGAGGCCATAGCACAATGCAAGAGGTTCCGATAATCGCATCTACTGAAGAGTAAAGCACTAAAACAAATGGCGTTGTAATTCGAAGGGATTTGGGGAGAAATACTGGACAGAACTAAAAGAAAATTTTCGCCAGGTAGATAGGTGCCGTTATTGTGCTTGTTTACGGTAGAACATAAACATAGTCACTTCATACCTCATAATTTTTCAGTTCTTTCGAGTATATTCTCGAATCACTCTCTGGGACTTGGAAGACCCTCAGCATCACAAACAGGAGATGAAGGCAATGAGGGCCACGCCCACAGCTACATGTCTGAAATTTATTGAAAGATTAAAGATTAAACAATGCAGAAATTTAACTGTACGTTATAGGCTAGAAACTACCCAGGGGAAGGCATTTAAAAATACAATATGAAATAATAGTATAAAAGAGATCACAAGAAAGGATAGGCCGAACAGAACAAAGAAAGTTTCCTAAAAGAGCCACCAATGGGACAGCACCACAGGAAGTTTATAAACTTCCTGTGGAGCTGACCAAGTTTAGAAAGATGTTACTTTCCACATTGTTCCGTACCTGAGGGCCAATGACGACCCTGTACTTATGTTGCGGTGAATCTCCGCCAACCAGAAACGAGTTTGGCCCCGGCTGTTGCAACAAGTACAAACGAGCCAAGGCCACCCGCTGAACCCTCCGCTTGACCACTTCCATGACAGCAGGGTCCAAAGCGCCCGGACTTGCCGGCCTCCGATTCCCACTGTTTCCCGGGCTTGCCGGCCTCCGATTCCCACTGTTGCCTGGACTTGCCAGCCTCCGATTCCCACTGTTGCCCGGACTTGCCGGCCGCTGAAACGAGATCAAAGCGATGCGGTACTTGGACAGTTTGCAAATTTAATCTCTGTTTTAAGTATTATGGGAAGCCACACAAACTTTGCAGTATCTTAAGGCTTGGCTTGAGGGGCTTATAATCAGAAGCAGCCAGTTTTGTCAACATTCAGCTAGCCTGGCCTGAGCCTTCCGTAAGACCCAAACTCGAGTTTTACTGAATTTAGTACATTTTGACAGATCTACGGGAGAATAACGACAGAAATACCCACAAAAAGATGCCAAATTATATTTAAAAATGGTGTTGACTGTAATATTCACAGTTCTGTCACTTAAATCGTATGTTGTTTTATAGCTGTGAATAATAAAAAGAATCGCTAAAGTTTTAAGCGTAACAAAATGGTGGCTTTTAACTTTAAACGGGCACAGGACGTAGTGCATGATATCTTAATTTACTTCTGCATAATAAACATTCATATCTGTAATAAAAATTATGCTTAACATTAACTGCAGTAATGTCCATAAATGTCAATTATTCAGCGAATTGATCTGCGGCAAAACTCAAAAGCCAAGCTAAAAACAAGTTTAAACAAAGCGTAGCTCCATCTTGATGAAACCGGCATTCAGTCACAGTCTAGCCCTCTAACTGCTACGCATGACGACATGACGACAGCCGTTCTGATGCCCCGCCAAACATTTTTATTTTTGCTCTGTAGTGGGAATGAGCCACGTATTCAGGTTGTCCAGAGTTCAGGTTGCGTATTAAGGTTGCACGTATTCTATTAGGAAACGTTGGCTGCCCCTGATGCCTAAAAAATTATCGACCACATCGATCACCATTTGTTAGCCGTTTTGGTACGTGTAATGTAACCACATGGCTTGGAAATGCATGGCAAGGAAAAAACACTCAGCACTGCAGCTCCATCATACCAAGATAAACTAGGCAGCTAAAGGGTTGAAGGACCATTTACCTCTTGAAATTCATTGTTACCATAGATTCATAACTATAATATGATTAGAAGTTGACGTGTTTACAAGAATTTCCTGAAAAAATGAATTCGTAATTAATTATATAAGATTTCTAGCTTTTCTTGCGGCGCGATCTGCAAGATGAGTACAATTCTTTTGTAGAGAAACTCTATCCCCTCCCTACCAAATCTCCTTTACGAGCGCTGTCGCTATGGCTCGGCACGAAAAAAATGCAACATGCTAATTACATACCTGCAGCAATTCGCTTACCGTGGCTTAACAGTTGATCTTATCAAAGAGCCAAATTATTTCAACACAGAGGAAGAATGGGGACTATGCTCAAATTATTTGAATGTTATCCGACAAGAGCTTCGTCTAGATGCTATGAGTCGAAAAAGCACTGTGGGTTAATCCTTATGGGAGCTGGTTTTCTAAGCCCCTAGGCCAAAAAACGCGGACTTTGGAAACTTCCGTACGGATGGCCGTGGACCCAAGAAGTTTTGTTTACTGCCAAACGGCCGCTATTAAATCTTCCTAAGCGATGAAAAAAGTTAATTCCAAGAAGTAAATGATCCTTTAAATAGATTGAATATTTTGTTGTGCTATGTGGACGGGTACATACTGAACGACTTAAGCTAGGCGATCTCTTTCTAGGAAAGTTCCCCTCGATGGTCCCAGGACCAGCACGGTAACGATGCAGTGATTTAGCTGCGTCCATTAGCTAGAAAATAAAGAATGATTATTACTTTCTCACTGCAATATATTCTTATCTCTTTATACTAATTCACCTATCAATATTTTTAATTATCATGAAGACAAAGTAGAAGGGAAACTTGTAAATTCAAAGAAGGGAAGATGGTTCTCTTAGAATCTGAGCAGAAATATGTTTTACAGACTCATGAAAGGAGTTTGTGGTAGGTATGCAGTTTGTGCCTGCTGGTCTCGAACTTTCTATTTTCGCTAGATGTGACTTGTAAATGAGATTGCAACTAGGAGAAGATTCTAATCTATTCCATCTGCCAGGTGGAAATATTACTCACCTCTGTGATTTGCTCTGCTAGTCCTTGGACACTGCTGCTAGGTGACCCGAGTAGAAAATTGGGGTGCTTTGCCATCTAAAAAAAAATAAGTAAGTGATGAACAATCTTTTTTGATAGGAATTTACCTTACAAAGCATTATAAATACAGAACTAAGCATAACAAGCTACCCTAACTTGTTAATGTAGCAAATCGCTTTCAATTTACATACCATAGGACCCTTTTTTACAGTCGTTTCCAGGTCTTTAGTTGGTTTTCTGACACGATATGAAAAATTGTCTAGTGTCATTAATCTATGAGTATTGGTATTGTATCCTGCAAACTGCGTCGGAGAGTCAAGATCAGAATCCAAGAAAGGGACTCTTTCTCCCATCATTCTGTGTTCTATTGCTCCAGAACAGAACAAACTTGGTCCAGCAGCAGCCATCCCTTGCTGTCCTCTGCAAAGAGTAACATTACATGTACTAATGTTATGCCTCAGGGAGGTTCTCCAGGTAATTAAAAAGTGCCATACTTAATCAAACTAAGACACCTATAACAAGAGATGTAAATCGGTTGTAAAACCGTGGAAACATTGCCATTGCCGGTAGGTAATAACAATATTTTGTCTGCAGATAGAAGAGATGGGGAATATTTTTGGAGTAAAGTGCCAATATCATAGTGAGCTTTACATCCCATTTAGCTGCCTACATGAATAAATCTTTGAAATATGCAATTTATAAGTGTGAAAGCAAGGAAGTTGGATTTTGAGTATATCTTTTTAGTGTTACAACTTGATTGTGTGTTCCTGGAGATGGACAGGCAAGGTTTGAATTTGAACCTATTGTCAGCAACTTGCTTTTCAGCTCCAATATGCAACCGTTGCTATGCTATGCCAGCGTCAAAGATAACACATTGCCCTTTTGAATTACTGTCGTACCTACTTCTGGCAAAACCTATGAAGGTAACTAGTCAAATTAACGGTGTGCAAGTGGGAGGCTAGTAGAGATCACACATGGATCACCGGGGCACCTTGGTAAGGTTTCGAAAAGCAAATTTAAAAAACCAAGGATTAATGTTCAACATGCTGTCTTACTAAACAGGAAGAATTTCTATTCCTGCTTTCAGTATTCCTATTCAAGCACAGCAGGCGAAATTGTTACTTTTCTTCAGCTCATTCCGCTAATTTCATTGTCATAAACCAGTTAATGACAGTAAAAGAAAATGCGCAGGCAAGTAATATTCAGCATAATTTTAAGTGCAAATCCGTGAAGTTTTGCAATTAATTTGCGCCAGAAGGCCTGTCAAGTTATCCTATCATTTTGTTTATTATTTTCGTAGAGGAACCTCTCCTCCTGCATTAAGATGCATTGTGGTGTCCTGATCGAATTTTCGAAGATAATACTGGCATTTGACAATAATTATAGACAAAATAATCTCCTTCTCTTTCACCCCTCTTCTATCGCCAGTGCGTTGCACTGCTAGCAGGTATGTTCTTTGATTATACTGATGTCCAGCAACCCATAACTAAACATTCCAAGACCTTTGAGCAACCATTCTCACACTATAGTACAAGTCACCTTCCATTTCGATATCTTTTTGGTAGATAGCTCAAAATTTGCTGCTGCTGCTGTGCCGTGGAAGTGTAATGATTTTATGGGAATACGATTTGCATCCACATAGCTACTAGTGATCCAGAGACATTGCTAGAGAGAAGCGAGGCGGTGTAGTATTTCACAATTCACAACACAATGAACAACGGCGCTGTTATTATGAATTAATATCTTGTCTGATTTCTGGAAAACAACAAAGATGACAAACACATTTTTGGAAATTTTTCATAAAATTTAAGAAAAAAGCAAGTTGGCAGCAATTAGCCAAATTTGCAGCTGCTGTGCTTGCCTAGGCTCTCATTAAAAAAATAAGGGAATAGAAAATACAGTTGGTAACAGAACACATGCAGCAGCAGCAGCAGCACAACCCCTATAATGTTGATTGTCGTTAAAAAACAAATGAAAGTATATAGGTACTGTCCATCAGTGAGATAGCATGGGTGCTCTATATGATAGCACATCAAAGATTCCATGTGATATAATGAAAAAACTACAGCACCTAATTGATGAAAAAGCTGGAGTTACTGTATCCCAAAATTAAAACATGGTTTAAATTTCTCACTTCATGTGTTGATATAATGATATATGACGATTTAAGTGACCCTCACACTGGCGACAGCTCCTGTTCTTTGCTGTCCCAGGTATAGTAGACAGCCTTGTACAATGCTTGCAGGTACATGCACTAACCCCACACGTTATGTATTACCTTTTTTAGCAAGAAACTTGATAAGTATCAGTGATTTAACTTACATTATATCACACAGCGTCTTGTAAATATCATATCGTATATAAATAAAGCAACACGCGAGTATCAAACCGTTTCCTAGCGTAAAGAACACAACACAACAAAGGCTAATGATATCGCTGCCGTTACAGCTCCATCTCGTACCCAACGCATCACGAATGTCAACAGAAGTTCCAGAACTGAAACCGCCTGAGAGCATACTGATAGTTTATTACATTCCCGTTAGGGCTAGCCTTAAATTGTCCGCGCCAAATTCAAAATAACGAAAAACTTCTGACAAGCAACGACCTAACATGAGCTCAACCAATTAAAAAAACACCGTCCCCTACAACTTAATAAAGGAAGTAAACATTATCGCATTAAAGTTTTTCTTCTTACATTTATTTTCTCAAACCACAACAATGATGCAGACGCAGTTACACGAGACTCTGAGTCCATGGCCTCTTGCAAAGTGATTGAATCACCCATGCTTTCGAATTATATAATATGTTGGCTTTGTGAAAAATAAGAACTGGTATTTGTTTTCCACCACACTGTGCAACATTAAATCGTTGTTACCTTAAAAGTATAATTGACCTATCACTTACCATGGCTTCAAATCAAGACTCGGAAAACCGCACAATTCTCGAGAACCAATCAACAAACCATAAAAAAAATGCAAAAATATATACAATGAAACATTAGTAGTTTACTTGTGGAAACAATGTGAGCCGTTGCAAAAGTTTACAAGTCATTTTTACGTTCGAAAAAAGTATAAGTACCTACCTACTAAACACTTGACGTGATATTGTAGGTCTGGATCTAGTTTATTTTTCAGAAGCTGCTTTGCTGTCATATGAGGATCGGAAATTCTCATGATTCTATTAACTATGGAATTAAGCAAAATGTAGGCACATATCTACTTGCATATAACATGCCATTTTGAGAATAAAACTAAAATCAGGAATTTTCCCCATTGATTGAGAAAAATTTGGGTTTCAACGTTATTCCTTCTGCATTTTTAAAATGTTTCTGTAATCCCTTAATCAACGTAGTCGATCGAACCGAGACCCGACCTTTCAGATGACTGCTCTCCCAGGCAGGCCGGAGATGAAAATAACGAGAGATCGGATGATGTATATATTATATCAATGCACAAAATTATTTTGATACCTTGCAGAAAGATTGCTTTGGTGGACTGTCTTGCAGCTGAGCCTTTTATAAAGATTTAAGAAATCATTTAATTAGTATTATGGTATTCCAAAGCATAATATGTGTGACAGCCATTATTTTATTACTATTAAAAGAGAGAAGCAATATAATTTTTACCTATTTGATAGAGCAGATCAACCCCAGTAACGGGATAGTCTATATATGCCTTTACCTTTTAGCTTAATCATAAAGTTGTGGTGACCAGGGCCCAGATCCACAAAGCAGAGTTAAGACTTAACCCTCGAGGTAAAATGATCCCTTCGAAGACACCAGAGTGGAAATATTAGTGTGCCATCTATCACCACCTTTGCTCAGGCGAACAAGGGTACACGCCAGTGAACCGCAGCCCCAGCAGCCGTTTCACGGACAGCAGTGGCCATGAGTCGGTGAACAAGAACAGCAGAGGACGAGAGTCGGTGAACTGCAGCCGTCCCAAGGACAACAGAGGACGAGAGTCGGCGAACCACAGCCGTCCCAAGGACAACAGAGGACGAGAGTCGGCGAACCACAGCCGTCCCAAGGACAACAGAGGACGAGAGTCGGCGAACCACAGCCCCAGCAGCCGTCCCAAGGACAGCAGAGGACGAGTGTCGGTGAACCACAGCCCAAAAAGGCAGACAAAGCAGGGCTTAAGCAGGAACTTTGGGACAATTTTGAAAAATGGACGTTATCAAAAGGGACGGTAGAAGCAAGGTGGATAGAAATGATGGCAATAATGCGAGCAGCTTGCAACAGGCACATACCGTCAAAAACTATTAAGGTGTCTAGCGACCCGCCACATTACAACAGAACAATCAGGAAACTGAAAAGAGAGGCCAGAGTAATGTGCAAAAACCGTGCTCGCATAGTAAAGGGTAGGTGGAGACTTGAGATGAAAAGAAAACAGATAAAGAAAGCGATAGGGGAATCACAAGATAAGTTCTTTATGAGTATGCTCAAGAGTGGAGAAAAGGAGGGGTAGCGTAACTTATATATGGGCGTGTTCGCAGGACCAGAGGGGGCGGGCATACTATCCCAAATCTAGTAGACACAGATGGAGTTGAGCATACTTCGGCTAAAAGCAAAGCGGATGCCCTAAATAGGTACTACTCAATGGTATTCGCAGCAGGGGAGAAGCATACGAAGCAAATAAGATGCAACATAAGGGGACAGCCACCCATGGCATGCAAGATAGAGTATGTTCTCCAAGCCATCAAAAGCCTTAAGAATTGGAAGGCGCCAGGCCAGGACGGGTTAACTGCAACCTTCCTCAAGACAGCTGGTCTTGAAGCAGCAATGTATCTTGACTCCCTGTTTAACCAAATAATTGTGGACGGTGTTATACCCACTGGCTGGAAAAAGGCCATAGTCGTTCCTATTCACAAAGGGGGGGAAAAGAGAAAAGTAGAGAACCACAGAACAATCAGTCTGACTAGCACAGCATGTAAGGTGTTTGAAAAGATAGTCTGCAATTACCTAAGAAAAATCCTACATGATGAGAAGTGGCTATCACAAGCCCAGCACGGGTTTAGAGCAATGCATTCATGTGAAACTCAATTAGTCGCTCTGACACAAGAACTAGCAGACGTGATTGACAGGGGAGGGGTAGTGGAAGCGGCTTTCCTCGACATGAGGAAGGCGTTCGACTTGGTCCCCCACGCGCTACTCATCAAGAAGTTAGATAGACTAGTGGAGGGTAAAGCAGTGCTAAATTTAATCACCGACTTCTTAACAAATCGTGTGCAGGTTGTGAGTGTGGAAGACAAACTATCGACAGAGGCTGATGCGACATCCGGTGTACCACAGGGAAGTGTCCTGGGCCCCCTGCTATTCATTATATTCATAAACGACATCCTGGAAGCGGTCTCTGGCAGGATAAGACTATTTGCGGACGACTGCATTGTGTATAGACAGATCCAAGATAGAAAGGACGAGGATGCTTTCCAAATGGACATTGACGCAATAGGCAAATGGAAGGACGACAATAGCATGCAATTGAACCTGGACAAATGTGAAGTTGTTAGATTTGGCAAGAAGAAGACAAAATGCAAAGGAGGATATGAACTTAAGGGAAAGGAGATCAAATGGAGCAAGGGATATAAATACCTAGGTGTATAGTTGGACGAAAAATTGGATTGGAAAGGCCAAGTTGAAAGAGTGGCAACCAAAGGAATCCGGTGTTTGAACTTTGTGATGAGAGTACTAAGGGGTACGCATAAATCGGTAAAGGCACAGGCATACAAAACGCTGGTCAGGCCCATCTTGGAATATGGGGGTATGGTATGGGACCCATACCACATAGACCAGGTTAAAGCTGTTGAAAGGGTTAAGAGATGGCGGCGAGGAGGGTCATGGGGAGGATGAAAAGGTGGCGCTGGGATGTAAACACCAGATCCCGTGTCAAGGAGAGCCCGAGCGCAATGATCCTGGAGCAAGGCTGGGAAAACCTCAGCACTAGGAGGAGTAAAGCAAGGCTGTGTGGGCTGCACAGAGCCCTGAGCGCCCATCAAGGTTGGGCCGAGGTAGGGGCTGGCATCCAGATAAGCCTCAGTCAGAGGAATGGCCAGGGGTTGAGGGAGAGAGGCTCCAGAACAGAAGTCGGCCGGAACTCCTTCCTGGCCAGAACCATTAGGGAGTGGAACCTGCTGGAAGTCCCCATAAGGGAGAAGGGTCATTTCACGTCAGATCACTTCTGAATTTACTTCACCATCTCCGATTTTGATGAAAATTTAATCATATCATCAGAAGGGCAAAAAAAAACTCCTCTCATTTTGTTTCTCCCTAACTCGTCTCGTTGTTAGGTTACAGCCAGCTAAAGTCGGCACTTTTCACTGGACCCCCCCGAACGTCGGAACGTGTAACTTTAGTATAAATGAAGATAGAGTGATGAAAATTTTTTTGCAGCTATAGTCAATGAATCTATGATCAAATGCAAATCAAAAAATATTTTCTTACATTGCAAAATATGCATTTTTTTATTTTATTTTTATTTTTCACCCCCTTTATTTTATTTTTATTTTTCACCCCCTCCCCAAAAGGGTCTTTTTTTATGTCTGAAAAAAATTATGTTGGTGGGGAATAAGATAATGAACAAGGCAGCCAAGTTTTATCATGGGCCGACTGTCAGATGCTGAGAAAAACAATAAAACGTAACTTAATGCAATTAAAATATCAATTTTTCCGTGTTAAAAAAAAGATTTTCACTAAAATAACTTCAACGTGGAAAGTAAAATGTAACTTTGGGTTACCAAATTTGAAAAAAAAAAAAACGCAACTTCAGATTTCGAAAATTTTTCTTCGTAATATGCTTGATGCCATGATTTGAAAATTGGTCAGCTCTAACCTCACATTCCTGAAATCGGCTAGAAAATGAGCCACCTCAAACACAAAATAATTTATAGCAGCTGAGCCCAACCTCGGCCCATGATCAAACTTTGCACACATGTTAAACACAATAGCACAAAAGAAATATAAAAAAACCAGCCAAAAAAACATACCCTTTTAAAAATAGGGGTTGAAATGGAGCTAATTTTCAAAAACTACCCCATTGAGGGGTAAAAAAAATAAAATGTTGCAAACTTATATTATAGACTAATTATTAAGCTTTTCAAACATATTTTAAGATACTAAGTTTGGACTGCTGTGAATGGAGATATTGTTGTTTTTCTAAAAGCCTGCACACTCACTTTTTGACTTTTTAAAGGGCCAAAACAAAAAAACAATGGCCCCTAGGGGCAAATCCTGCAAAGGAGTTATTTTTTTTTGGTATTATGAAGGTGTATACCAAGTTTCGTAAAGTTTGGAGAGGGTCAGGTAAATTTTGCCGATTTTTCAGTTGATTTGAGCTGAAATGACCCAGAAAGTAAATGCATGAACAACAAAAATGTTTAAGAGTAGGCTAAATGCATGCATCAATTGAAGTTCCTAGGAAAAAGTAAATGAATATACAACAAAAATGTTTAAGACTAGGCTAAATGCATGTCTCAATTGAAGTTCCTACCTATTAGTCCAGATGTAGTATTATTCCTTGCCAATGTACACTATGTGCGCTTGTAAGATGTTAAGTAAATAAAATAAAAATAAAATAAACAGCCAATCACGGACGGGCATTTGCAGTTTTCAGGGGTAGAAACCATGGTGACTGAAAACAAACTTTACCCCTGCATAACAAACTTTACCCCTGCTTTTGCAGTAACTCGGCTTTGTGGATCTAGGTCCTGGTGGAGACGCAATTTTATAAGCCCTAACCAGATGTAAGACTAAACTACTTTTCAACCCAACCCATAAATCAGGGCTTGTACAATTTTGCTGCCTCACTTTCTGATTCCAAGAGCTTACCTTATTTTCAATCAGGTACAACAAAAAATAACACTTACAAGGAATATTTTTATTTAGTCCCTTATTAAATTAACCAAGGAATTCATCTGCTCTGAAGTCACCTGGACAAAACTAAACTAAAATGTCCAACAAGTACTGTGATGTAGATGTGTGTAACTCAAAAGACTAACAATTTTTTTTTTTTTAATTCAATAATATCGATTTTCAAATATCACACCGTTTTAAACACTGATACAAGTTGATTCAATTTCAAAATTTGTGACCATTAAAAACGAAACTGTTTTTTTTATTTAGTGCAATTTTCGACTACTATTTCTTAACTTTTTTATTGAGGTAGATTAGATTTTCATTTTGAATCAGTGAAATAATAAAAGCTTGGTTACACTTTACAGTTCATGTATATAAAGATATCTTACAATATATAAAGAAACTTTATTTGGGCACTATAAGTTGATGCGCACAACTACCCAAATGTTTGTTTCATTACTGGGCACCAAATATTATCACTTGATTGACAACTATTTAATTTTAAAAATCCTAGATTTGCACTGTTTGTTGGCCAAAAAGAAGTGGTCTAAATTGTTTATTTTAATGTCACCTCGATCCAAGACATGGGTGCATTCTACCCATTCTTCATATTCTTGACAATTGATGCAGTAGATTTGAGGGCAAGATCGCTTCCAGCTTATCCAGGACGTAATGGAATGGTAAAGAGAACCAACTCAGCATCTGTAACACACCAAACATTCGTCCATTTTCATTGAGAAATTATGAACAACCAACAACCCAGATGCAATGTTACTGTTTTACTGATAAGTGGAATAGTGGGTTACGCACTCCTATCAGCACTGATCCATGGTGTTGTTGAATGATGGGATGACGATGACGACGATGATTAACCTATTCTAGCCTCGAAGCGAGGGAAAAGTCGGAAGGACTTGTTGAAGGTTTCCTCCACCAATCCTTGAATATTAGGGTTAACAGGTAAGTAACTCAAATGAGGTCTTTCTTTGCACCTCCACCAATCCAAGCTGCCAAAAGGATTGTAAAACACTAGGTGAGTTTAAGGCCCGAATGCACAGTCGTGCACTGAGTGCGCACACAAGGCCTACTCCACTCAGTGCGCACTGAGTGTGAGTGGAGGGTGAGTGGACGATTTCGTTGCAGAGACAAAACTTTTGTCACACTCAGCCAAGTGGACCCTGCGTAAAATGTGCATATGGCAACGTAGCAATATGCTTGACAACGAACTGATTTGCTTGGTTACTGTCAACAAATTCATTGCAATTTCAAAATATTGATACTGACAGCAGCTGTCAGATGGAACTATCACTGGCAAGGTACAGTTTTGGAGAGGCCTGTTTTCAGATTCAGGTAGCTACTCTCGTTCTATTTATGTTCAAAACAAATGTAAAACAAATGTGAACCACACATGTAAGTACCATGAATGTTATTTTAGCGCAAAACCATTGTGGTTTGTCTAAATTTTCATAGAAATGTGGCTTGAACTATCTGAAATGACCCCCGAGTGCGCGCTGAGTGTGGTCTGGACTGCACTCACACTGAGTGTGCACTCAGGGCACACTCAGTGTACGATTTTCGACTGTGCAATGAAAATTGCCCTCTGAGTGTGCACTGAGTAAGCACTGAGTGTGAGTGCGCACTGAATGACGTCTCTGCATTCGGGCCTAAATCTCTCCAGCCTCACTCTCGAGCCCACCAACCATTTTTTCTGACTGTAGGCAATTTGGCATCAGTGACCAATATTAAATACCTGCTATACCAATGACGTGAAGTGAGTATGCACAAGCCAAGCATTCATAAGATTCCAGATTCGAACATGGCAGCTGGAAATCCTTGTTAGGTCTATTGACTATTGTGCTCTCCGAGAGTAGTTCGGCCAAACAAATTATTTATGTATCTTGTCTATTGATCCCTTCTTTACTTATTCCCATATTTACTTTGGAGCTTGTGTGACTGATCCAATAGTAAATAAAAATGTGAATACTGTATGCACATTGAGTTTGACAGAACTTACGGTTTTTGCAACGACTCCCATAGGTTCTGGGTACTGGTGAGTGAGCAGAGCCAACAAGGCAGTAAAAGAACAAAGGCCAGCCGTGAACAAGATGAAGAAGGGAAGCTCCTTTTTGGGGTAGACGCTCACTTCATGGAATGCTGAGGGAAGAAAATGTTCTGCATAAGAAAATCGCAATCTACGTAATGCCAAGAGATTGTGTAGCTTTAAAGATATACATCTGTTTCAAGTGAGAATTGAGAATAGCATATGAAATACATGCGCTCCACTTTTTTCGTTTTAAAATTTTACAGGTATTTTGTACAGGGTAAAGAATATTATGTATGGGGGTAAAAACATTTTTGTTTCCATTTTAATTAATTTTTAAAATGTTTTTTATTTAAAAATTATTTTCTTCTTTTTAGTCTTTTGTTAGAAAACACAATACATCTGCAATTATCACAATCACACATTTTTCGGATTGAAAAGGATTCTGATTGTAGAGGACATAACTTAAAATTTCTGTAATTGGGGGGCTGCGCCCCCTAAACCCCCGCCACGGTCTGCGTAAAACAGGGGGCTGCGCCCCCTAAACCCCCGCCACGGTCTGCGTAAAACAGGGAGCATTAACACCTCTTCTCCGGCAAAGCGTTTTTACAAATACGCAGTAACAGATAATTTTGGGAAAATTTTGGAAATACCCTTTTTGCATTATTTTGGTATTTTTCCAAATGTTCCCAATTTCTGATATTTGCTCATATGTGTGATTTGAAGACAAGAAAAGCGAGTTAATAAAAACGTCTTAACTAGGGCTTCGCGAACGCAATTTGTGTCGCCATGAAGATGAGCGTAGCAGTTTGTATATAGCGCATAAAAAGATTCAGGCAAAAAGCCTATGAAAATCATGGAGCAGCAAGCCCGACCATTGCTTTCTCAAAAATTCTGATCACTTGAAAATGTATACGATTCTGACCTTTCTTTGTTTCTGTCCAAGCTGTCGGGTAGCGATAATATGCTCATTTTGAGCTCTTTGAGCTATGCCCAAGGGTTTTTCTTAGGTTGGAGATATACTTCTGCCGCAGTCTTACTTTAAAAAACTTGCATGCACGAAATTGACAAAATTTCTAATATCTGTCAAATCTTGAAGTAAACTTCAAGTCAAAAAATCTGGTGTGATGTTTCGATTTGGTTTCGATGGTTTCTAATGGCAACAATCGAAATTGGGAAAATTTGAAAAAAATACACTTTAAAATAAATTTCCGTACTTTTCAAAACTTTCCCAATTGTCGAATATTGCTCTTTTTCCTGATTTGAAGGGGAGTGGTATAGAGAATTTTCTTGAAAAACGCAGGGGGTCTAAGTTGAGAACAAAAGTAGACTCCCTGAAAAGTTCATCGCAATCGACGCAGGCGTTTGGCCTGCAGAGCGCGCACAAACACACGTACAAACAAACAAACAAACAAAAACACAACACATACACACACACACACACACAAGTGTGTATTTTTAGCAGTAGTGAAATTGATGATTTTGCTTCGCTTATCAATAAAATAATCAATATTCGAAAATTGGGAACATTTAGAACAATACGGAAATTTATCTAAATGTGCGGATTTTTTCCAAGTTTTCTCAATTTCGCAAGGGATTTCCCGACCTCCTCGCTGCTGTTTGGGTTGGAGACTCTGGCAGGTCGCGGTCACCTCAGTCATCTTGTGATATACAAACCGCTACGCTCATCTTCAACGCAACACAAATTGCGTTTGCGAAGTCCTGTATATATTATCTACTATTTACGACATTCACTTTTTCCCATTACAAATGTCTATGCTAATCATCAAAAAAATGCAAAATTCGTTTGCGATGCTGATGCCCTATGTAACAACACATGTTGGGTACAGGAGAGATATGAAATAGTTATGAGGGGGGGGGGGGGGGGAGTTACATGTTGGGTACCCAGGAGAGGTATGAAAAAGTTGTGGGGGGGGGGGGGGAGGGAGTTACATGTTGGGTATCCAGGAGAGATATGAAATAGTTGCGAGGGGGGGGGGGGGGAGAGGGAGTTGCATGTTGGGTACCCAGGAGAGATGTGAAATAGTTGTGAGGGGGGGGGGGGGGGGGGGGGGAGGGACTTACATGTTGGGTACCCAGGACTCAGGAGAGGTATGAAATAGTTGTGGGGGGGGGGGGGAGGGAGTTACATGTTGGGTACCCAGGAGAGATGTGAAATAGTTGTGGGGGGGGGGGGGGGGGGGAGGGAGTTACACGTTGAGTACCCAGGACTCAGGAGAGGTATGAAATAGTTGTGGGGGGGGGGGGGGGGGGGGGGGGAGTTACTTGTTGGGTACCCAGGACTCGGGAGAGGTATGAAATAGTTGCGGGGGGGGGGGGGGGGGGAGTTACATAGTTACCTGGAAGTAGTTCTCTATCAGCACATTCAGTGCAAGTCGGGTACGGATAAAACAAATGTCCTCTTTCCAGTGGATAAGGAAGCATTCTGAACGTTCCTTCCCATGTGCAGTGCAGGAGATTGAGAGCTCCTTCCACTTGTTTCCAATGTGGCAAGTGGAAAAAAGTGTAAGCTATTGCTTCAGAGTCTCCTCGTTTTAGAACATGTTCTGGAGGTAAGATCAGTGGCTTCATTTCCAATAAGTACTAGAACACAAAACAAAATTAAAGTAGCTTGTAAAGTGAGGGGAACGCCAGGAATTATGCGGAGCCGAAGGTTATTATAATAGTATCTTTGATGCAGAGCGTCATTCATTAGGATATGTGTAGCCACTTTTGATTTCTGGCTTGGACTATATCTATGCCCACTCTATCTCTATTTACTGGTACCAGAGTGTGATGCAAAAAAAACTAAGGCAATTCCAAGCGCATTTATTTCCAAACACCAAAGATCATGTAATTGAAGATGGAAGGTTTAGGTAAGATTTCTTTTCAGAGATAATATACTCTACTCCACTGTATTCTTATTTCTAGCACGGTTAAAATTTGGAAAAAGAACTGTGACGAGAATTAGGAGCTATATATTTTACTTTACACCCAGCAAACAAAAAACTTCCAATATGCAATCTACTTTACCTTTGGCACATGAGGATTAAATTCCACAGCTCTGTGAATAGCTTCGACGGCAGTCATTTCTGCCGTCGTCAGTCCCCGCTTACTAGCGATATCAGGCGAGAATCTGGAACATTCAGATATACCACGAGTTAATTTTACACTACTTCAAGTACCCTTTGTGAATCATAGCATCAAATTCAATAGGCAAGGCAACTCACAGGTAAAACTACTTCATTACAAAGAAAATATTGAAGTTGTAAGAGTGCAAAAATTGTAATCGTGATTTGCCAGAAAGTTAAAAGATAAAAGAGTAATCATACAAACATCCCTAACTGGCTATAGCCTGTTGCATTGCAATTAATTAGAAGAGTACAGCTAACTACATACTATTGCAACCAAAGCTACGCACTACACACTTCAGAGGCATCACTAATTAAGAAGAAATTATGGCTTTTATGGCTTCTGTTTAAGTCAGCAAGCATTCACTGCAAATTGTACGCACTGGATTTCATTTCGAAAAGGAGAACATGTTTCACATGCAAAAAGGCAGACGTCGAAGTAAGTTGTGTAACTTACTATCGTGCCATAAGCTAGACAATGGCATGTGTGTTCTTCCTCTCGAAATAATATCGAATGTGTTCATCTCGAGGGCAAGCATGCTATACTAAAACCGGCCTTCTATAAGCAGCAAACTTGCTTAAACTTGTAAGCCATTCCAATTATACGTGTGTAAAGAAAAAACCGGAATTTAAAAGTACAACATGATCTTACTTATCAGCTACAACTCTTGCTTTTAGTAATGCAGCTGTATAACATATTGTAGCTGACTTAGGCAAGCTGATATCGTCATACTTTGCTAGAACAGCTTGCACATCCGCATAAGCTTGCATTTCCAAGAGAGCTTCTATTAGATTCTCGTGAATATTCAAAACATTCATTATTGGAGGAACTTCCTTTGTTAACTGAAACGTGCAAATTGAATATAATTATAAGCAATATTTGAACCATATTTAATTTTCAGTAGATTTAAGAAACTACACCAAATAAAGGAAAAATTTGATCTTAATTCAATTTTGTGAGAGGCGACTCGTGGTTTTAATGATTTCACTGTAGCATTTATCAGTGCTTGCACTTTGATTGGCACTGTACTGTTAGCACTTGAAAAGCAGAAAAGGCTTCAGTAAAAATGTAAAACCATTATCATCAACCACAAAATTACAGATTCTCATTGTTTCAAACACAATGGTTTGATGGTTTCAAGTGATAGTGAGAAGTTAAAAAAATGTACATCAAACACTAAAAAAGTTGAATGCTCTTACATCACGAAACATTTTCACAGCTTCTTTCAGTTTGCCTAACTTTCTAGCACACATTGCCAATCTTCTTTTTATGTAGATTAGCACATTTGTGTCCCTTCCTGTAAAGAGTAAAAGCAGTTAATGAGGAGTCGATAGCTTGCACGAAAATAATTTGTCATAAATATCCCACAAGTATTAATCCTATTTTATAATTTATTTACCAATCCATTCTAATGATTTTGCAAACATGATGTTAAACCCTCCGAATTGCTTTTAAAAGAAAATATAGTGTACAGAATACCAATTAATTAAACATCCCGTTTGAATTTGTTTAAAAAAAAATTTTTGCGTAGGAATAATCGCACATTTTCGTTTTGGTTCGGCACCTCCTTGTGACGTATCCTTGGGGAACGGCTAGCGCTAGCAGCATGCGTTCGGCCGCGCTACGCAGTATCTAGTATTTATTTTTATTTATTTTATTTAAACAATTCTCTTGAACAGTATGCATTCAGCAAGGTGGCAAGGTATACAATATATATTCTTAACTATAAGTTAAATCTCCCATAATCTTGATTTCTTCCTTCTTTAATTCTTCCATTTTTCTTTTGTACTCCTTTACTGTTTTTGGCCATTCTGCATCAAATATTCCATCTTTTTGTTCATTCCATTCTTTCATTGTCCTGTTCCAGAAAGAGTATTTTCCAACATCTCTTCTTTTTTGTTTTTCTGTCATTTTCCATTTGTGGTCATGCCTTCCCAAATAGTTACTTCTTTCTAATTTGACTTCCAATTCTTTCCATCCTGAACACTTTCCTGAAATTATTCTATACATATTACAAAGTCTCGATGTCTTTCTTCTTTCTGCAAGCGTTTGCCACATAAGTTCATTTATCATCTGTGTAGGGCTGTCGTATATTATGTCTCTTGCTCCATTTTCATCATTTTGCCAATTCCATGTTCTCCACCTTTTCAGTACTTTTCTTGCAGCTTTCCTTTGTACATCTTCAATTTTTTTGATATTTGTTTCAAGGTATGGGTCCCAAATTGCCCCAGCGTAATCCAATATTGGTCTGATAAGTGATAGATATGCTTTTTCTCGAACAATTTTTTTTGTACCTTGTAAATTTCTCATAACAAAGTTGAGGTTTTTTATTGCTTTACTTGCAGTTCTATCCACATGTAGCGTCCAATTCATCTTTTGATTCAATATGACTCCTAAATATTTATACGAATCCACTTCTTCCAGAGGAGTATTCATGATGTACATTTTCAATGTACATTTATTGTGTTTTCTGGAGAAACACATCACTTTACATTTGCTAGCATTTAAACTCATTTTGTTAGTTGAAACCCAACTAGTTATGTTTGTTAAGTCCTGTTCTAAAATTCTAACATCATCCGTATTAGACCGATAGCTTTTGCGGTCGGGTCGCTTGTAGATTTGGAGTGAAATGGCAGGGCCTCCATGTAGAAAATGTGCGATTATTCCGACGCAAAATTTTTTTTTCAAAAAATTCAAACAGGATGTTTAATTAATTGTTATTCTGTACACTATATGTTCTTTTAAAAGTAATTCGGAGGGCTCCTTTAAAACTATTGGAAGAATACCCTTCAACAATTTTCACAGTATACATCTTTTATCTGTTTCGAAAACGATATTCAAATAATTTGTCGGAATTTATTGGGTAGATACTGAAGTTGTAGTAATATTATGCTGATGATTATTAATTCAAGTTTCTTACTGTGAGTTGCTTCCATAACAGATCCTTGATGTTGCACTTGTTGTGATTTTCTATAATTTATCTCTGCTGCTCTCAATGCTTGTTTCAGCATCTTCTCCGATTCCAGCACTGTTGTGGCTTCCTCCTCTGCTAGAAGTACGTAGGCCGAAGCACATTCAGAGTTTTTCTCCAGCGCGTCGTGTGCGGCCTTGATCCTTGCCACGGGATTGCGTTCCCGCCATGCAGTCTGCATAACTGACAACATCATTATAAGTCAGCTTCCAAATGTGTGAATGAAGAGTCAATTGGAGTTATGGATGGATAGATCACACAGCCACAGTAATACAGCAACTTGCAAGTTCTGGTTCAATTACCAATTATGTGCAACTCCTTGATTTAATTTTTTATTTTTGAGACATGCTACATCATGGATAAATACAACTGTAGGTATATAGCTATGAACGACATAGGAAGTGAAAAAGATCCACCAAATAACAGTAGTGCCCGCTGCCCTTGATTGTATTATTATCAAGGGCATGCCATAATAAAATTGCAGGGCACCAGTTCCTCTAGATTTTGTGAAGCCAATGCTAACAGAGATATGGATCATCTATATGTGCTCTAGCTGAGCTCTAATGCTTACTTTCATATTCTGATTTTCCACAGTCACCTTCACAAGTGAAAAATGTCTGATGGTCTTGAGCAGATAGATTCATATCGTAGTAAGTGAGTGGCTCCTTGCTGGTAGCCCAATAGAATCTTTGATACTCAGCACCACGGAACAGGTTCAGAGGATTTCGCCACACTTTGCATTCTGAAGAGCAACAAACAATTAGTAGTCAAATCACTCAGTTATCAAAATCATGTACAAGTTCATACTGTCTGCAATGTTCGCCTTTTTCTAATTAGCAGCTTTAGCGCTAATAAGTATAATCACAGATATAAGGGTTGACCAGATATTCTACCTTACCCAGGTATGGCTAAAGGCAAAAATAAAATGGTATTAACTTTGCCAGCAAGCACTGGGATACATTGGCAATTTCTGTTTCATAACATCATCCACCAGGCACAAGAATTATATTATAATAAAAGGACCCACAGCTTCACATGTGATTCCAGTTACCTTGGTTACAGGTGATTTATAACAATGAACAGCAGCTCCATGCCCTGCCTACCGGCGGAACTATTTTAACTTGTAGGCGAGGTGAAAGCCGCGAATCATGCGGGGGGTGGGCTTTCGAGTACGTGCTGTTAGTATATAGAAGTGGATTATCTGTAATTTTGCAGCCCACTTCAAAATTTATTGTTACATGATTTTCTCAAAAACCAGTTTTAAGATGCACCTGTTTGAAAATAAAATTAGCTGGAAATGCCACAACCTCCTTAAAGGGCCATTCACCACTTAAAATTAACTTTTACCGTAGATTAGGAAGATCTAGTAATGACCTTAGGACAGTAAAAAAAAAACTCTTGAGTCTACGGCCATCCGTGCAGAAATTCCCTTAGTCTGCGTTTTTTGGCCTAGGAGCTTAGAAAACCAACTCCTGTACTCCAACTCAGCACTTTTTTGACTCCTAGCGCCTGGACAAACTTCTCATCAGATAAAATTCAAATGATTTGAGCACAGTCCTCCATCCTTCCTCTGCGTAGATATAATTTGGCACTTTGATAAGACTATCCGTTTAGCCACAGTGAGTGAATTACTGGAGGGATATAATTAGAGTGTTGCATATTTCTTGTGCAGCTCTGAGCATGCCGCGCCGAGCGTTAGGGACAGCGCTCGTACAGGAGATTCGGTAGGGAGGGGATAGAGTTTCTGTACAAAGCGAATCATACTCTTCTCGCAGATCGCGCCGGGCGAAAAGCCAAAAATCTTTGATAATTAATTACAAATCTATCTTTTCAGAAATTTCTTTCAAATAATATGTCAACTTCTATTCATATTATAGTTACGAATCTATGGTAAAAATTCATTCTAAATGGTAAATGTCCCTTTAATAGATTGCACAGCTGAGCTTTGGAGACATAGGGCTGCATACCATTAAGATGTTTTCCAACTTCTTCAAAATAATTATAAGTTGCCAGTTTCTTGGGCAGCAAGTAGATATCAATAACATTATTATCAAGTATGCGATTGCATCTAATACGTGTATGTTGCAGAATAATGCATCATCTTACAAATTGTGAGTTTGATGAAATATTGCCCCAAGTGGTAGCATTATCTGTGTAAGTTTTAACACACTTCTAATCATATGATTTTGAGCAGTCTTCTGGTCCAATTTGTTTCAAATGTGTGTATTCTTGCCTGGAACTGTTTGCTGGCTGGCCGGAACGGTGGCTGCAGTTGTTGCAATGCTTGCACTTGTATCGGCAGCGGCATCTCCACCTCCAATCCACGGACTGATGTGGTTCAAAGATACTTGCTCAATAAAAGACGTGCCATATTTTCTAAAATACCACCATTCAAATATCTGAAAGAAGAATAAACTCATTTACTTTGCAAAGTTTATAATTGCTATAAATTTGTACTTAGTTTACCCCTTTCCCTGCACCACAATTACATATGAACGAATAAAAAAAAACACTCCGATTGCTGGTGGTTTTGATTTGGTGGCATGGTTAAGTTTATTTGGATTTCTAGATGCAGATCATATTTTGGGTCCCAAATTTATATTTTTTTTAGACAGAAAAAGCGACAGTTCAGAGGCATTTCCAGAGACCAAGGCTTTGGTTTTATTTAACATCTAGGCATTTGAAGTTGTTGGTAAATTTGTAACTGGGCGACGATGAATGTTTAAAACAGTTATCAGGTCAACTATATCATGGCAGTGTTGTATTGTAGTCGATGAAAATACCAACAAACCAGGAACAACAGTGCTCAGAAAGAAGAGTAATTTCAGTGATTCCTTTTTTAAAGCAGCATTGCAATTTACTATGCATAATTGATAATATGCATTCTTAACAAGATGTGACCAATTTGTGCTTAGTGAACATGTTCCCATGAACTATCCTAGAATCAGTCCAGAAATACAAATATCTTGTAATATGGCTTGATAAAGAGATGAGCTGGAAGAGACAATATAAAAAAGTAACAGGAAAAGCCATCAAATGCCTTAATTTTGTGATGAGGGCCCTAAATGGATCCACAGTAGCTACTAAAGAAACGGCATACAAGACGTTGATCCGCCCAATAATGGAATACGGAGCCGCTGTTTGGGACCCTCACAAAGCGCAGTACACCAAAAACCTGGAGCGAGTGCAGAGGATCGCAGCTAGAAGAGTACTGGGCCGAAATGGGATGTGGAAGAAAAAACAAGATGGAATCAGGGAAAGCCCATCAGGAATGGTTAAAGGCCTAGGGTGGGAATTGCTGCAAGAGAGGAGGAAAATAAATAGACTGTGTAACCTTAAAAATGCTGTTGCAGGGAACGAAGGTTGGCAGGAGTGGGTGGAGAAGCTGGAACCTACAGGACCAAGACATAAGCTTAGGGAAAGAGGGCCTAGGGGGGATGTGGGAAAATTCACACAGGTAAATAGAACCATCCACGACTGGAACAAGCTTGGGGAACAGATAAGAAAACAGGCAAGGGACCAGACGGTAAAAGCCTTTAGAAAAACGATAACCCTACAGAGTATGGTGGTTCCTGGTTATAACCAAACATTAAACTAATAAGTTCTATAATAAATTGTATTTTCTATTGTAATAAGTTGTATTGAAGGATGTTTGTAGAGTGATATATGTAAAATTAATATTAAAACTAAATTTATTACCTTGCCACAGTGCAGTGATGCACATTTGTAAGAAGAACAATAAATACAAATACAAAATACAAATATAAATACAAATGCAGAGATTTTAATAAGTTACTATTTACTAGCTACTCTGCACCTTAGACAAAAATATGCAGTGTCAGCTTAGTTGATTTTCAATGTACGCTTGTGGAAACCTAAAGTGAGCCAGTCAAAAAAATACTAAGTCCTTTTCTGGTTCGTTTGAAAACAGTACCTAGATGTATGGCTACGTATACTAACTATGTGACCCACAATGTGAATTTGTTGGCCTGGATCAGGCCTGGATCTATTTTAATAAACCTGCTTTCTTATCATAAGCTGCTTACTCCGTCATACTCATGATTTAATTCAGTCTGGAGTTCTGCAAGGTGTTTGCTTACAACATGTTATTTAAAGATGCAATTAAATAAAGTTCCTGGATCTTCTCTCCACTACTAGCACAAATGTAGCATCACTTTCCACAATAGGGGGAAAATATTATTTTAAAAAATTAATTCATGTGCTTTATTTTAATTTCTTTTGATATCACTCAATCAATGCAGTCAATCCTATCGAGACCCAACGTTTCAGATGGCTACTCGCCAAGGTACAGGCCGGAGACTAAAACAACCGGAGATCAGACAATTATTCCGTGTACCGATTACTAATATGGACCGTTGTGTTGAGCATTTTAACAAAGGTAAATGGCATAATTTTTTGAAAGCTATGTAATTTTTGCCTATTCCATAAAGCAAACCAACCCAAACCAGTCATGGGCTGCATTCGGTTGTAGACTCAGGTCTTTCATCGAAATCTCACTAGTCTTTATCTACACTGATTTTCAACCCAGCCCATACGTTGAGACTTTGAAAAATTTTGCTGGCTCACTTTCTGATTCCAGATATGTACCTATATGTGACCTAACCTTCAGTTTGGTCTAGTGGCTAGCCTCAACACCTTGTGAATTTAACAACTAGAAGTGCAAACAGAGTAGTATGGCCCAGTTCCACCACATTCCCTTCAGTTTTAGTCATGGTGGCACAACCGGAACATCCACTGGGTGCATTGACCACTACTTCACTGTTCACAATGTTTACAATTTTGCAATACTTGGGGGGACAACCTTTCAATCTCCTAGTGTGAAAATCTAGATCTGGTAACATGCAATCTATACAGTAAGTCGCAAGCAGTCAATTCCGCCCAACATACCAATATAAGTCCCGATATAAGAGAAGAAGTTCCAGTGAGTGCCACATAAAACTTTGGAGTTAGCGTGCTTAAAAACATTGTTGCTGAAACAAAAGACATCACATTGTCAGTCCAAACACACATTTAATAGCACAATTCAAAATTCTTTGCATAAGAATTTGGGTCTTGACCTGTCAAGTTTAAATTTTTATCACCACTTCCCATACGCCAAACCTAAATATATCGACTATGAAATAAAGGCGCAACAAAACTAAGGAAGATCCCCGTTGAGTTTGTTTAAAATTAGGCACAAAGATTGAGAAAATAAGCTATATGAATGTCATTGTTGTCACCATAGATCATAACTCCAACAGTCAACATAAACCACTACCAGCTAGGAGCTGAAAAAAATTACATTAGAATTGGGTTTCGGAAGCTAAGCCAACAAAGATTTTGATATAGCTATGAAAAGAATAGCACACTGATCAATAAAATGACAAACATGCAAAATCAGTGTCAGATTTAGCTTTTCATATCAGGAAATAATTCACAGGTAAAAATGCACGAAAAGCCATCTTCAAATTACATTGGTAATTCAAATAAGCACATGTCCCCAGGACTACTCACAATCCCACATAATGTCAAACAGAGAATTTTCTAAATCAATCGCCTTTAATCACAGTTAAAAACTGCAACCCTGTGACAATGCAACTGCATCGCCTTGCAGCTCAGTTTTACCGAAAGCAAAGCAATCAGCTGAACTTGGTAGGCTGGCAGCCAACAATGCATTAACCAAAATGGCCGGTTGGTTTATTGATCCACTTGATGTGCCTATACTAAAAGAAGGGCAGAAGGAGAGAATTTTAAAAAAATGCAATAAAATATATTTCTTTTGTCGGGAATCCGTTTAACCATTGGCTGAACAAAACCATAAGTTTCCGCTATTAAAAACATTGGAATTATGACAATTAGCGCCAGTTTTTCAATAACCAGGTGTTAAATCAACTCCATGAGAACAGCCAACCAGATGTGGAGATTCTAGGTTAAAATATTTCAAACTTTGAGTGGAGTAGTTTCAACTCAAAGAGTATCAGAACTAAATTGATCAAGTTGAATACAGTAACTTTGCTTCAAATTAAAACCTTTCTAACCAACACAAACATGATTTAGAGCTGAAAAAAACTATTTCAAACTGGGATTTGAATGCTAAATCATGCCTCACTGGTTTCCCGACGTTTCGTAACATATTGTGATAGTTACTTCTAAAGGGGTATCAAGAGTTTTTTAAATCTAGGCTTCCTTAAATTCAAATGATCCTATCAAATTCCAAAAATAATCCAAAAAATATATTTTTAGCTACCCACATTTAAAAAACCATGCAAACTCCAACAAACGACGACCTCAAAAAGCTGGTTTTTTCAAAATCAATATTTAATTTTATGAAATCGTGATTTATGATCGGGATTGTCTTTTTATAAGAACTAATCTTATCCAATGTGATGTGAAAAAATAGTAACTACCTAGTGCACAATGTATGCTGTCTCAAGAAATGCAAACCCACTTTTCAGTCTTAAAATCTTATCCAAAAGCACCAAAAAACTACACCGTTGATAGGTACTCTGTTCTTTAATCTGCCTGCCCACCCATTTTCCTTCGTATTCTGCGTGTCGACTCTCTTCTATCTATAGCCTATTTATAATAGTATCTTTGATTCTACCTGTGCTTTTACCATATCTTCTATTCTATGTTTATATTGCAATTAACTGCTCCCTATGCCCTATCTAGCTGAAAACTATCATCCCTTGAAATTATTAGATTGTTTCTTAATTTCTATTGCTTTGCTGACTGTCCTAGTGTATTACTTTTCATCCCTACACAATACTCTGGCCTTATCTATTATAATGTGATGCTGAAACTCATCCCCGTGTTCTGAACAAGCTTTACGTCTTTGTTATTTTACCGTGTATTTGATAGTTTTGCTAACCTAATAAGTCTTTCGTGTTCCTTTACTCTTGTACTAATTTTTCTCCCCGTCTCTCCTATATAAACCTTCCCACAACCACAACTTAATTCATACACTCCTTTTCAATCTAACGGGATTTGATCCTTTACTGGTCTGATCATGGAACTGACTTTTCTGTCTGCTCTAAACACTGTAAAAACACTGTTCTTGGCCTTGGACCTTGCAGAGGCCCCCTGCACTGGTATGCCTGCTCCCCTAGCAGTCATGCCACTGTTAATTGTTCATTGAATCATGGTATCAAAACCTGTGCCAAACCCATTAGAAAAGAATTTATTCAAAATCACCTCCATTATTACCATTTTTCATTGTTAAAAACAAGAGTTCTTGCAGAAATTTAAAAGGAAATCCCATATCGTCTTCTGGAGGTGAGATATAATAATGTACCAGTGCTGAGTGTTGGGTCACACAAAACATAATAAAAGGCACTTCCTTTGGGTTAAAAATTCAAATGATTAAAAAAAAAGTTGTCGCAGGACAAAATATGGATAAATTATTGTTTGTTTAAAACTATGACTCAGAATCACAATATGTAGTATTTAAGAATGTAAGATCTTTAATTTAGAACAACAGGGTTACATATTGAGGACACTTCTCACTCTTGATTGAATCTTCCTACAATGATTACTTGATAAATCCACACCCTTTTGCATCAAGTTTCAACTTTAGTCAAAAGAACATTAGTCACTGGCGCAGAGGAGACCCAAGCCACCCACGTGCAGCTTGGGGCCCACCCATTGGGGGGTTACACCAACCGATCTAAAAGAGTATGTTTTTAAATAGCAAAGTAATTTGAAGAATGAATAAAGGCATTCAGATTTCTTGATCCAAATAAAATATTCTGAACTGCGTTTATCAAATTTTGGTGAAATGAGTTGTATTAATAACTGCTAAGCAGAATATGGGTATTTAGCAGGCAATGGCTTTCTTAGGTTTGAAGAAGCGTGATTTTATTTTTGCGGAACATTGCCAAACGGTGTAACATCAAAACAATGCGTGTATACTGTATAGATTTAAATTGTCGTAACTCAACCAGTTTGATAGCTGCAACCCGCATGGGTGGTTGTGTGAGTTGCACTTATTTTCTTGTATAAATAATCAGTAGGTACACAATGGACATAGTTGACATTGTACCGTGTTTTTCTGTGCCTATACTGAATAGTATCGCGTTTTCTGCGTGGTATACGACAAAGTGTTTATTCAGATAGTTTTATATAATAATTGTTGACGATTACTACAATGTCGACTTTCAAGGCTTAGAAGTATATTTCAGGCAGCCAAAAGAGAATATAAAAAAGATAGAGGTTACAGAATATCAATTATTTTTATTTAAACAAGAATGAAGCTGTTGGCATGGCAATAGAAGCAGGTGATAAAGTGCCAGAGGAGGAATCGGAGATAGTCAGTAACATCAAACCTTTTACCTGTTTTAGTACTGGCGATGCTGGCAATATCATTGAAAATGAAACTAACAATCCTGAAGAGCCAATCATTAATGAACCTGTTGTTGGTGCATGTAACTCATTAAAAATGTCTCACAACAGTGTCCCACTGAACAAGACAATTTAAAAACAACACTATTCCCTACGGATAGAGCTCATTATTCAGAACTGATCAAAGACTTGGCTATAACAAGAACGATCATCATAAAAGGTATGTGGAAGCCTACTAGACCTTTCCCAGGAATTAACTGCTAGGTATTTTCAAATTAATATATGTGAAGAAGACAGAGAGTTACTTTGGCAAGCTTGAAATCTAAGTCAAATTGAATCAGAACCATTAATTTTTACAGAAAAGGCAACATGTTTTATCTTTTATTAATCTCGATTATGCAATTTGGGGGGGGGGGGGGGGGGGGGGGGACACCCACACTAAAAATTTTCGGGAGGGCCCCAGGATTTTAGCTGCGCTAGTGACGTTGTAGGTACTGTTAATATTTTTATACAAAATGTGTGTTTGATCCGATAACTTGAAGGCTTCAAATTTTGAGGCCGGCATTGACTTCTCCAGCCAGTGTATTGGCTTCGGTTTCAATGTTGTTGTAGGGGTCTCGTGACTGTGCCACCTGAAATAAATGCGTGGAAGTTTAGTTCCTGCCCTCAAGTTAGCCACGAAATTTATCAAACATAAACAAATGTGTTGGAAATAATTATTAGCATTCCTAATGATCACTCCTACCTAAAGATACATTACAACATTGTGGAATTTAATTAATTTAATTAATTAACCAAAAATGATGAAGGCCAGACAGGTTCCAGTCATCTGCACCTCCCCATCACCTTCAAATGTACCCCAACCGTTCCCACCCCCCATTAATTCATAGACGTCAATGCTCTATGTATACAAGACATTGCCAAAATGCTTATATAGTTTTGTTTCCTCCGGAGAGTTGCATTCCTTCTTGCTTTTCTCCTTCTCCATCACATTGACATAGCCATTAAGAAAAGTACTATCAAACCGCGATTTTTATGTTACATTACCACTTGCATTTTGAGCTCTTGTCACATCTATTTCAGCCGTTAATGGATCATTGTCCGCTAAAAATAAACTAAAAAGATAGCTGCAACTTACCACAAATATTATGAAGGCAGCTAGCAAAAAGACAAATGCTAGCAGTAACACAGTTTTAACAATCGAGCCTCCCTTCTTAGAAGATGGAACGGAAGGAGTATCATACAACTTCGTGGAATTTCGAGCAGTCCTGCAAAAGGACAACGTAAATCATTTGTGTATTTGGCTTATCTCAGATAGTAGTTACACAGACAAATCGTTTGTACGGAACAGTATTAAAAGAGAAATGTCACTGCTATTTATGTGACAATGCAAGCTAGAAGGTAGCTAGAAGGTATTGGCAGTGCCAATTCATGGGCAAGAGACATAACATACTGATGATTGGTAGAGATCTGGTGAAAAAGTCCTAACAGAAATGACAGCAGCTCTAGTCTTGATTGTATTCTCATTTAATATAGCTTTTTAGCTATAGTCTTAGCTATACTATATATATATATAGTTTAGCTATAGTCTTAGCTAGTCTTAGGACGTGCCTGAATTGATATGGTCTCGGTCTCGCATATTGGTCTTGGTCTTGCTCACTTGATCTCGATAACTTAATTTGTTTCATATTCGTACAGTTAACTCCTGCTACCTGACATAATTACAGTTCCGACCGCCATTTGATAACAGGCAAGTCACCGAGACCAAGTCAGCAACACTGCATCATCGAAGTCTCGCATACTCGCTCTGCTATGCGGTCTTGGTGGATTTGCAATTCCAACAGTACATGTGCCGTCATTTGTCAAGAACGAGTACGCGAGACCGCATGAAACAGCCAATTCAGACACGGCCATAGTCTTAGTCCGCTAGTCTTAGCGGAGCCAGATCTGTGCTTTTATTATTTCTTCACGTGGGCCTATAAACACAAATCTTTGCAAATTTCTTGCAGGAAGCACTTCAAGGAATGTGTGAATGTTACTTACAAGCTGGCACGAGAACGGAAGGTTACGGCATCGTCGAACAATTTGTTTTCGAATGGATCTAAAACAGGAAATGGCCAAAATTATGTGCTAAATAATTACTCCATGATTATTGTCATTGAACACACTAGGTAAAACTTTACACATGATGCATCTTGTTGAGACACGGGTCAGAACAAGCCAAATCGACCAAGTGTGCTCGTGGATTTTTAATTTTTTAATGAAAATTCAGGGTTATTCCCCTACCTTTACTGAGTTCAGAACGTTTTAAAAAAAAATTTTTGCGACGAACCGTTCTCCAGATATAGCCCCTCAAAGTTCGGAGAAAAGTGAACATTTGGCAGTTGCAGTGTGTCACAGAATCCAATGCCGATTCTAAACCGCTAAAGATATCAAAAAACTTCAGGAGAGATAATTTGTTTGGAAGAGTTTGCTTTACTGTAAACTGTAGCTCAAAAGTCAGAATTATGACTTTTTATAGAGTATTTAGGTCAAAAAGTCAGGTAAATTTTTTGATTTTTTGCAATTTCAGGGTGCATTCTAAACATCAAGGGATGAAAAACGGGAAACGATAATTTTTTTGTAGGTACCCTTTATGTAAACAAACGATTACATATTGGTTTCGATAAGGGTTTCAACCACAGTCATCCCTTAAACAAATCATGAAATTCGAAAAAAAAACGAAAATGTTTCAGGGGTGTTTTTTGTCAACTGGGAGTGAACTTAAAAAATTGAAAATGTATGGATTATGTGCTTTACTTTTTCAACCTAAATCCCTGCAAGTCCCGATTCCCGTATTTTATTCGTTTAGAAGTTACAATTTTTTTGTGTGGGACTATTCCCCTCAAATTTCATGCTCTGCATGGCGATTTGGCTAATGGCTTACGTGCAGACGCGGATTTAAGGTTTAAGGAATTTGATTGTCACCGACCTGCGATCGTTGCTGACCATTCAAAATGTCGCAAGCCTCATGTTTGTCAACATATATGGACCGCCAATCAAATCTTGGCTAAAATCGCACAGATCTGCCGACGACGCTAGGTCTAAGAAAGCCGCGACTATTATCAAGGAGGACCAAAACAAGATAGGAATGTGGAACCTGCTATAGACCAAAAATCGATATTTTGTATTGTTTGCAAAACAACACTGGCTGTATTGTTCATTTGTTTGCACATTGCCCCCCCCCCCCCCCCCCCCCCCGTAAACTCCAGGGGTCCGACACCCCTTTGATAGGTTGTGATGACCACTTTTTGAACCTTAAATCCAAGTCTGCACGTAAGCCATTAGCCAAATCGCCATGCAATTGAGCATGAAATTTGAGGGGAATAGTCCCACACAAAAAAATTGTAACTTCTAAACGAATAAAATACGGGAATCGGGACTTGCAGGGATTCAGGTTGAAATAGTAAAGCACATAATCCATACATTTTCAATTTTTTAAGTTCACACCCAGTTGACAAAAAACACCCCTAAAAACAGCCATTTTCGTTTTTTTTTCGAATTTCATGATTTTTTTAAGGGATGAAGGTGGTAGAAATCCTTATCGAAACCAATATGTAATAACTCGTTTACATGAAGGGTACCTTCAAAAAAATTATCGTTGCCCATTTTTCATCCCTTGATGTTCAGAATGCACCCTGAAGTTGCAAAAAATCAAAAAACTTATCTGACTTTTTGACGTTATAAATACCCTAAAAAAGTCAATATTCTGACTTTTGAGCTACAGTTGATAGTAAAGCAAACTCTTCCAAACAAATTATTTCTCTGAAGTTTTTTTTATATCTTTAGCGGTTTAGAATCGGCATTGGATTCTGTGACACACTGCAACTGCCAAATATTCGCTTTTCTCCGAACTTTGACTCTATCTGGAGAACGGTTTGTCGCAATTTTTTTTTTTAACATTCTGAACTCAGTAAAGGTAGGGGAATAACCCTGAATTTTCATTAAAAAATTAAAAATCCACAAGCACACTTGGTCGATTTGGCTTATTCTGACCCACACTTGCTCTTCTAAAACCCTAACAAGCAGTACAAACAATCAGACTAACTCACCGCCTCAGTCTATGTTCTTACAGAAAGTGAGTAACGACCAAATAAAAGACATCATTCTTCACATGGACGTAAAGAAGCAACCCGGAATCGACAAAATAAGAGTAATTGACCTTGTGAAATCGGTTGATGTAATAAGCCCGATCATTACACACTTAAGCAACTCGTCCTTGCGATCTAGTTGTGGTCCCACGCAAATGAAATGCTCGGTCATTAAGCCAATTTTAAAAAAAAGAGACCTTAAATCCATTCAAAGCTAAGATGGCGGCAGCCAGTGTGAACCTGTGTTGTCACGAGTGTAAAAAAACCATATTACAAAGTGAAGACGCCATAAAATGTGCCTCGAATTGCGGTGAAGTGTTCCATAAGCGGTGCACTAAACTTAGTGAAATCCAATTTAAAGTGATCAAGGAATCCGACAACATTAAATGGATCTGCAACTCATGCACATGGTCGACAGTGTGCATAACCTCACTTCGCGAGCAGATGGAAGAACTATCGTCAGCTCTCAAGCAAGTAAACGAAATAAATGTGCAGACAATTGCCAAGAAGAACCAAGAGAAACCAATGGAAAAAACCCCAATGTTCCTAGGAGCCAAAACCATGAACCAGGAACCCCCAGTGAAAAACCAGGAGGCAGATAACCCCAGCTTGCAGGAGAGCAAGAAAAGCAGCTTCACAACGGTAACGAGCAGAAGAATGCATAGATTAAAAAGCAAGCTAAACAAACAGGAGACACCCAAGACTGGGAACCATGACCCCCAGATAAGGGAAGAAGTAGGGGACATATTTGAACTGGACCAGAACATCTCGCTGGTGCACTGCATATCCGCGGACTTCAGTATGAGCCAAGGGATCGCTGCAGTGTTCGACGAGAAATTCCCGGGGATCAAGAACTTGCGACAGGATCACAGCGGTACCAGTGGCAGCTGCGCTATCCTGCAAGAAGGTCCAAGGTTCATCTACAGCCTGGTAACAAAGGAACTCTATCACAACAAACCAACTGAATCAGATCTTCAAAAAAGTGTCGAAATTATGGTCGCCCACTGCCTCAAGAACAAGGTCAAGTGCTTGGGCATGCCATACATTGGATGTGGGAAAGACAAACTGAAATGGAACAGAGTAAAACCTATCATACAAGAAGCAATCAAAGACAAAGACCTGACCATCCTGGTCCGTGGACTACCAAGAAAACAGGAGGAGGAACGCAAAAATGAGGTGAGAGTCAAGAAAATGAGACCGGCCCACACAATAGTTGGGACGAGCACAGCCCAAGACCAAGGAGGATTCAAAACAGCTCCAAGAAAAGCCTTCTTCCACCTTAGTAGAACAGAAAAGGCGACCACTGTCGAAAATATCTTAGAGTACCTACAAAATAGGCACCCGGATGAAGAATTTGAATATGAGCAACTCTCAAACAGTGAGGCCCCAGCCAAGTCGTTCAAATTAGTAGTAAACCACAAGATGCTAGAAACCCTGAGTGACCCCGCAGTGTGGCCAGCTGGGGTTGCAGTTCGGCGGTTTTTTCGCAGGACCCAGTCAACGCAAGACCAGCGATGACAGGGCAGCCCAGAAACCTGAGAACAGTCCTGGTAAACTGCAGAAGCCTCGCTAATAAACAATTACAATTTGGAGGACTAATTGAACTGCATAAACCAGACATAATCATAGCCACCGAAACCTGGCTAACAACGGACCACTACGATGAAGAAATCTTCCCTGTAACAGAATTCCAAGTGTTCCGAAGAGACAGGGGCAGCAGGGGAGGAGGGATAGCCATATGTGTGAGGAAGGAGTTGCCAGCATATATTAGCAGGCAGCACACAACGTCCGAACTACTGTGTGTAACGGTGAACTTATCAAATAAAACAAGACTAAATGTGATCGGCCTCTACAACTCTAGCAAAAACGAAGACGCCCTACTGACAGACCTTCATGAATTTCTAACAGAGCTGAAGTGCAACAGCGACCCAACGGTAAATACGATAATCGGAGGAGACCTTAACCTTCCAAACATTGTGTGGAACAGTGAGTTACCAGGAGGGAGAGGACAGGCACAGGAGCTCGTGGACGCCATCCAGAGCGACTTTAATCTAATCCAAACAGTCACAGACGGGACAAGAGCCAAGGCCGACGGAGGATCAAACATACTGGACATATTCCTGGTCCAGCCACCAGAAATATGGTGGGACACTGAAGTAGCGCCAGGCATTAGTGACCATGATTTAGTTGTTATGGATCTCACACCGCAGCATAAAGTACCAATGCCAGAAACCAGAACATCTTGGATGTACAAGAAAACCGACCACCCTGGTCTAGAAAACTTTCTTCGTGCAAAATTCCCCATGTGGAAGCTAATTGGGTCAGTCAATAAAAAATGGGAAAACCTCAAGAAAATTATCCTAGAAGCTAGAACTAGGTTTGTCCCCCACAAAACTATCAAGGACAACAGTGACCCAACATACTACAATATAAATGTAAAACGACTGAAGAAGGCAGCTCAAAAAGCTTACTCTAAGAGGAAAATATCCAAGGCATGCAAAGAAATTTTCAACAAAATATCTTTTAAATTGAATGAAGCCAAGAAGCACTGCTTTAGACAATACATGGCTAATCTCTTGAAAGAAGACGGACCACTGGAAACAAACTGGAAACAGTTCTATCGCCATATAAACAGTAAAAAGTGCAGCTCTAATGCAATACCTGCCCTGAAGCTAAACGGCAAGATCCTTACTGCAAATCTTGACAAAGCAAATGCAATCAACGACTACTATGGAGAAGTATTCTCACCAAGAAAACAAACAATACAACCAATAACAGGCACCCAAGAGAAAGAACTAACACTTCAGGCAAACACTATCTGGGACTTAATACATAATCTCAAGCCAGGAACCAGCGCAGGACCAGACGGAATCCCAGGAGATCTCCTCAAGGCAGCGGGGCCAGGAGTGGGACACTACCTGAAAGAAATATACACACAATCCCTAGAAGAAGGGGTGGTCCCCTCAGACTGGTTAACAGCCATAGTTGCCCCTATACACAAAGGAGGCAGCAAAAGCTCGGTAAACAACTACAGGCCAATAAGTTTGTCATGCATCTCCTGTAAAATCTTGGAAAAAATAATGGACAAGCATGTCAGGCAGCACTTGCAGGAAGATAAATTCTTGTCGAAATGTCGGTTCGGCTTCAGGCCTCATTACTCTTGCGAAGCCAGCCTGGCAGGACTCTCGCAAGAACTCAATCAAGAAGTAGACGCCCAGAAAAACCAAGTTGATGCGATATTTATTGACTTCGCAAAAGCGTTCGACCTGGTCCCCCATGATCTTCTCATAGAAAAGGTATCCCGACTAAGCATCAACTCGAAAATTATAACATGGATCTCTAGGTTTCTGAACGACAGAAGCCAAAAAGTGCGAGTCGAAGGAACATTGTCCGACTCCATCCCAGTGACGTCAGGAGTCGTCCAGGGGAGTGTGCTCGGGCCGCTCCTCTTCCTGATCTTCGTGAACGACCTGCCAGAATGCATCACTCACTCGAAGTTACGTTTGTTTGCAGACGACTGCGTAGTCTATCGGACAATCGGCAGCACCGAAGATTGTGAACTAATCCAGGAAGACCTGAACAAACTTGCCAATTGGGTTGCAAGTAACGAAATGAAAATCAACATCAGCAAGACCAGCAAAGTCTCATTCTGTACCAAAAGAAACACAATTAGCAATCTCTACCAATTAGACGACCGCACCATTGAAAACAGCAGACAAGCTAAATACCTGGGGGTCTGGCTCTCAGACAACCTGAACTGGAACAACCACATTGACGTCACAACCAAAAAAGCAAGCAGAACACTCCAGTTTGTGATGAGAAACCTGAAAGGCGCAACCAAAAAGGCCAAAGAACTGGCATTTTTAACCCTAGTCAGGCCGCAACTAGAATACTGCACTAGCGTTTGGAGCCCTTACACGTCAGCAAACATCCACAAACTCAATATGGTACAGCGAAAAGGTGCTCAGGATGTACAAAACTCCTTAGGGATCGCACCAGGACCAACCGAATTAATCAAAGCACTGAACTGGGAAAGCCTGGAACAGCGCAGAGCTACCTCGAGGATGATTGCAATTTACCGATCTGCCACCCTTGAAGAGGCCTGGAGGGAGATAGGCGAGACACTCCGCAAGCCCACCTACACCGGGCGAAACGACCACCCCTGGAAGATCCAGACGACCCAACCAAGAACCGATGTTGGAAAGTTCTCTCTGGTGGCAGAGGGAATTCGACTGTGGAATAAGCTCCCTGCCCAGGTCGTATGCCCCTTCCCCAAGAACGCGAAGGAACTGAGACGCCGACTGAGGAAAGCCAAAGAAGGGAACGAAGCAAAAGCTAATACAATTGGATAATTATTCATTTCACTATGTTAATGTATATAAGTTAAAGCCATATTTATGGCCGGACACCATGCAACCGGCAATCATGTAAATAGTAATTACTAATTAGTAATTACAAAATCATGTACCAATAATTGCCTAAGTATGAGAATAAATAAATAATAATAATAATATAAATTATCGGCCAATCTCGATTCTACCGGTTATGGAAAAAATCTTGGAAAGATGCGTAGCAAATCAACTGCACAAATATTTGAAAGAATTCAACATTATTATCAGCAACCAGTTTGGCTTCCAGTCCGGTAAAAGCACCAACGACCTTTTTGCTATTTTTTCTGACCTCATAAATTCTAAATTAAATATTAACAATCATGTTTTGGCAGTTATTATAGATTTTTCCAAAGCATTTGACACTCTAAATCACTACAAATTACTTGAGGCCTTAAAAACAGCTGGTATAAATGGATCATTGTTATGTTGGTTCACCGAATACTTGGAAAATAGGAAATTTATGGTACGTATCGGAAACACTTTCAGTCTGCCTCAAAATAGCGATACCGGAGTCACTCAAGGCTCAATACTGGGTCCAGTCCTGTACCTACTATATGTCAACAACATGTTAAACTATATGAGCAAATGCAAAATGTTTATGTACGCAGACGACACGGTCATTTTATCATCACATCGCAACTTGCACACAGCGCAATGTGACATGCAAACTGAATTCATTGAGGTACTCCGCTGGACTCATGACAATGATTTGGTCATTAACCCCGAAAAAACGAAACTAATGCATATATGTTCCCCCTACAACAGAAATTTGGAATCTTTGTTTTCAATCCTTTGTCACTCTTATAATTGTCTCCACACCCTAGACCATGAACAAACAACTTGCATTGTATGTACACTTCTGGACATTGAAAGCGTACCAATCGAATGTCGGCTATGTGCTCAGAAAGGTTTGCCTGAAAAGAGCATAGGCAGGCCAGGTACCGACCACGTGAATGAGCACATGGTGGCAGGGGATGTCATGTTCATTGATCGGTCGCAATCTGGTTTTGTCAAACCAGTTTTATCATCAGTACCTGCCTCGCAAAACTCGTGAATTTGTTCTCTGGCAAGTTTTGTATAAGATTCCACACTCCTGCACTGGCCTAAAACACATAATTTTATAGTTAGAAAATAAAATAAAAAACCCCTCGCATCTTCGTTTTGCTATGAATACGTATATATCAATACTTTGTTAATATTGAAGAAAACACATGTTTCCATATTCAGATTCAATTATATTCATGTTAATTGTTAATTGCTTCTGTTATCTTTCCATCAAGTTAATGGTTATTACCGATACCCTACCTTTTCGGTGGCTTTACAGTGGTTACCTCGTTCAGTCGGGTCGGTGGTGACGAGATATTATCATAAGCAATTATGCAATTTAAATTTTCACATTGTGAATACCAACTTTTTTGCAAGTACCGAAAAAGTGATGCCATTTATGTGCTTTTCGTACAGACCAGGTGCAAGAGGCTTTTTGAATTATCTTCTAGCTTAAAAATTACGGCATTTAGGCCAATATTATTGCGTGAAATCCATTACAAAACTCGACAGTGGACCGAACTATCAGCTTGGTCTATTCTCATTTCACGGAGCAAGGCAGCTGCTAAGCAAACTGGTTTGTCATTACGAGATTTGGACGCTCTATGCATGTCATCAGTCCCTCCATGTGCTCATCCACGTGGTCGGTACCTGGCCTGCCTTTGCTGTTTTCAGTCAAACCTTTCTGAAGACATAGCCAAAATTCTATTGGTACGCTTTCAATGTCCAGAGGTGTACACCGAATATTGAAATTGTATCTTCACACATCTATGTAGGCTTAAAAATTGATTGATTATTATCATGGCGACCGCACATAGATGCCCTCTGCTGAAGGCTCCGACTTTGCTCGTATCAACTTTTCAATCTTAAACCAGTGCTTCATTTTAATACCATTAGGAATGTATATTGTGCCATTGAAGTATCAATTCTAACTTATGGTCTTAAGGTGTGGGCTGTGGGGTCAATGTTCACAAGGACATTAGAATAAATTAAAAACTATCCAAAACCGAATTTTAAAAATTATCACCCCCAGTCATAACTCCACACATGAAATGACCTCTTCCAATCGGTATACTTTTTGTAATCTTCTTCCTATTCAAAAACTTTTTCTATTCCGCTTTATTTTAAAACATTATTTTTATGACAAATATAAGGTTCCCGACATTCATTTAAAAAACACAAGGCTCAACTAAACCCTCTGTTCAAAATTCCTCAAAATATTAACAAATACGGAAAACGTCAATTAAAAATTCAGGTCCCCATTATTTTCAATTCCATTCCTCGAGAATTAAAACATTTAACCACAGATTAATTTATACAGATTGTCTACCCCCGTGCTAGCAGGGGCTACGCAAAGCCCTCCCCCCGCAATTTTCGCGGCGTTCCCCTCACCAACAAGCTAAAATAGTTGCGCATCTTGTCGCTAGTGTCGCATACTCTCAAGTATACAAACTGTTCCAAGCAAGCTCGGTCATCGCTCTACAGTCCTTTCGCACTCATTCGCTCATCCGCCGATAGGATCTTGGCGCTACCGCTATCCTACTGTTTCCATGCGATAGCTGCAACAGAGTTCGTGCTAGTCCGAGCAGGCAGAAAAATGTAAACATACCCAAACAGATAACGTAATAACGCGCTGCTTCTGCAAAACCTGTCAACTACTTTTATAAATAACATAATAGTGATATATTGGTCTGTTCAATTCGACATTTTAATTGCATAACTCGAGTCGACTTCGCCGATTAGAATATTTTCTTTGTGACGCTTGCAGCCTATCAATTAGTCAGTTAAAACTGCAACATTTGTGAATTCAATTGAAAGTTATCAAGCTTTTCCTGGATTTGTTATCGAAAGGCGCATATGTCGCGCAAGCTTGCGTGTATGTCTGGGAGTAGTGGTGTTGGCTCTCTTTCCCAAATAGGGGGCACGACGTCACAAAGTACAAGCAGAAAGTGGGATTTGATCATAATCAAGTAGCATGGATGGCCTCGAAGATACCTTTTTAAAAATGTGATTATTACTTTCCCGATTCCTGGCTAGGATCAGCCGGTCGATTTTTAGGTGGCATTTTGCTGCCCCACTCGCGAGTGTATTCAGACTCGTATAAGCAAGTATATATTCCCCGCCTCGTGTGATGTCCCGAATATAAACAATAATAATTTTTCATAAGCCCCCAAAATGTTAGATGAGCATGACTGTTGCACTAGCCGCGGCACGGCGTTCAGATATTCCTTTGACACTGACTCCATGCCGCTCGGTACTGACCGTGAACCGAGAGCCGAATCTCATGTTGCGTCTCCATACTAGGTTGCATGGTCCAAAACGAGCGCATTGTTTTTGCTTTGCTCAGTTTAATGCGATTGCAAAAATCTTATCTAGTGACCGAACTATCATGTGACCCTGCACTGCTTGTATGCATCTACTTTGGGGTGGATCCACTGCAGTTTATTGATAGGTATATTCATTTTCGACAAGTATTTTTAAGAAAGCAAATATCCATTAATATGATTATTACGGCACGCGGACAGATCATCACATTCATATATTGTGGGAATTGGGTCAATAATTACCAGCGTCTGCTTAGGTATACTCTAGCAAATTGATATTGATAAAGATAAACTATGATCGCCCGAATAAAATTCGCTGACTGAACGGCATAATGGATATAATTTCAAATTGGTTTGAAGATATCTTAGGCGATATCATAATATGGGTCCAAGGCCGGACTGCATAATTTTTATCGCTGCTGAGCTCAGGCAATGATAACATTTCCCCATTTTGATTGAGTAAACTTGTCTGGAGCTAACTTTATAAAATATTACTCGGGTACACGAATCGAGAACGTAGTGTAATGTGTCTGGCTAGAAGAAAAAACCCTGAAAACGTTCTGAACCTACAAATTCCAAATAAAAACAAACAATTCGATATAAGGATTGACCATCATCACGGAAGTTGATTTTTACAGTAAAGCACATGATGAAATTGGTGATTGGCGTCATCCGATAAACTGCGGTACCCGGATGCGTAAAATGACTTTGGCGCCAGCGGGTGTATGACTGCGTTGAGCAAAGATCGAGATCAAATGATTGCACATTAGTGACGTTAAAAGAAGACAAAACCAGGATACGTACAAGAACAGACCTGCCGTAATTGGCGAGTCTGGCTGCGCGATGCGCGGAGTGCAAGAGAGACTCATTCCTCAGGGCGATTGCCTCGAGGTAAGAGGAGGACTGGGCGAGAGCGAGGCGACGCTATTGCAATGCTAACGCATGTAAGAGAGCTCGTTGACCGCCACAGCGCTATGGAGACCCATGCATTAGAGCCGCGGAAGCCGCTGGCGCCCGAGCCGACAAAACAGTCATTTTACGCTACCCATACACCGAACTAGTGCCATGCTAGAACACTGCCCAGTCTAGTATTCAAACCAAGACCAAGGCCGCAGCGTGGAGATAACATTGGATGAGCTTGGCAGCGATTGCAATGTCACAGCTAGCGTGGAAACAGTATGGTCTTTGCTCCTCTGTCTTTATGAAACATGATACTACTGTCGGTCTGTGTGATAGTCGGCTAGTGAACGTGAGGCGCTGGCCGCGATGCAATTCACCATTGAGAAGATATTTTCGAATGCAGTGTCTGTCCGATTTCGGCGGCATCTTTATAGCTTATGTAGGTCCTTTTGCCACTGCCAAACAATAATTCGGAGGCTAATAAAAAGAACCCAGTGTATAAAATAGAGGAATATCGGGTCCTAGCTACAGTTGTAACATCGCCAGCGGCCATCTTTCAGTTGAGCAAAATGTAGTCTCACCCCACCACTACTCGTGAACCGATTGCCCTGAACTCTGGCGGCCAAATGTTCAATTGATGCCACTCACTCATAGCTAGCATCGCGATGCCAACGCACCTAGGCGGGCGATTGCGGAGTTACTAGCGTCAATTTTTTGCCGTAGCCGTGCCCCCGTAAGGTAATAGATCTGTATATATATTAATCTGTGATTTAACTAAATATACAATGCTTTAAAAAAATTTAAAATCTTGGCTATAAGATCAATAACAACTTCAATCACTTCATAAACTCGTAATTTTGTCTTGTTAAGTTGGATGAATTACTATAATTATTTAATTATTATATTTTTGGTAGAATTATGTTATAATATTTTTGGTAATCGTGAAAAAAAGTTTTTTTTTGCAACTATTATAATAATATAATATATTCACGTTTTGTTTTATTTTTTACTAATTATTGTTGTACCAGAACGTCAGCATCTCTTACTTCTTTTATATACAATTAGGTCTACAGACAAGCTCAACATGAGCTTTTAAAATTTGAGTTAAAATTAAGACGTTTAAAATTGTCATGTATTTTTTGAAATGGAATAAAAAAATAAAAAAAAATTGAGTTTTAATTGTACGGTTGTACCTAGTTCTAAACTGTCACCTTCGTGGCCTATTATGATAGTTATGTTCGTTTGTCCAGTCATGAAACTTGACAAAACTAGATATGGTTTTGAGCATGACGTCACAAGTTTAGTTTCAGTAGTGAAATGGCGGCGAATGACAGAAGTTTAAAAATGCTCTTCTCACTAAATCAGAAATCAAAGTTCAATTTATTTCTTCCTCTCTGACAGAGTTTGATTCGTCTGATGAGCTACTACTCAAGGGAACGTAGAACCATTGAATGGTAGAACATGCGTTGTAGGTTATATTGTATGCAAACATGGTAGGTTACCTACCTAACGCATTACAGCAAAAGAGAGTTAATTACTCACTTTAGAGTTTCACGGCTCTTAATGCAAGATTTTTCTGCAATATTTGCAGAATTAGACATCTATCAAGCAGTAATATCATATGAGGTTGACCATTATATATCGCCGCTCTCCACGATCTATTGTGAATTTGGCGCCCTCCAGAGTAGTTACACAAATCAGTTACATCTCTGGAGCCGTAACCATAAATCTAGTTTACAACCAATATTGCGGAACAACACTTCGTAACCAGAACCAGGTAGCCATGTTGGGACAAACGAACCATAAAACAAGTTGTCTAGATTCAAAACTGGTTTTGTGTGGACCAACAAACATAACTAATGTTACAAATTAGGCCACAGCCAAACCATTCGAAATTAGAATATGACGAGCTAATTTTCCCTGCGAGAGCGTATTGAAACGGGATTTGGCCAACACAACTTCAAAATTCAATAAATGTCAATAGTGTAGCTGAATTGCATCCACATTCAAAGAAAAGAACAGAAATATGTGATAACTTATAAATGTTAAACTATGGACAGAAAACTCTTTGCTATATGGACGAGAATATATAAAGGTAGGTAATGAAGTAGGCATATTTTTTACTTAGATAGATCGTGCAGGCAGGGGCGTTTTATCCATAAGGCGGAACAAGCGCGCGCTTGGGGCTCCGCATTTTGAGGGACGCCGCAAAGCGACGCTCTTTTTTTGCATTAAAAAATAAATGTTGAATAAAAACATTGGTAAAATACGATCCTGCAGGTTCTTTAAAGGAAACATTTACCTCTTAAAATTAATTTTTACCATAGATTCGTAACTATAATATGAATAGGAGTCGTCGTATTGAAAGAATTTTCTGAAAGGATGGATTTTTAATTAATTATCTAAGATTTCTGGCGTTCCGCGCGGCGCGATCTGCGAGACTAGTATGATTCTCTTGTACAGTTCCACTATCCCCTCCCACCATTCCAAGCGCTGTCGCTGCCGCTACGGCTCGGTCCGGCACGCTCAGAGCGGCACTGCACGAGAAACATGCAGCACGCTAATTACATACTTGAGGTAATCCTCTTACCGCGGCTAAATGGTTGGTCCTATCAAAGTGCCAAATTATTTTGGCTCTTGGATGGATGGACTATGCCTTGGATGGAGGACTATGCTCAAATTATTTGAATGATATTGGACCAGAGGTTTGTCTAGGTGCTAGGGGTCGAAAAAGACCTACGGGTTAAACCTGATGGGAGTTATTTTTCTAAGCACCTAGGCCGAGAAACGCGGACATAGGTAACTTCTGCACGGATGGCCGTAGACACAAGAAGTTTTTTTGCTGCCCAAAGGCCATTATTAAATCATCCTAATCAATGTTAAAAATTAATTTCAAGAGGTAAATGGTCCTTTAAGATAATCGCTGATAGTGATATACTTTGCATAGGTTCTAACTTTCGGGGTTTCTCGGGCTACATGAAAATTCGTAAAAGGAAACCCAAAGAGACGATGACCTTTTTCTTTAGGAAATGGATCTTTAGATTTTTGAATAGAAACATTGAGGCGATTACCTTTTTTTTTAGGGAATAGTGCCCGGTCGGCCCTTTTCAGGCTTTTTCGGGCCGACTCAACTTTCCGGCAAAAATTTGGGTCGGGTTCGGGCCTCAAAAAAAGGAAAAGTACTGCATTTGACGGAAGTGTGGGGGGGGGGGGGGGGGGGGGGAGGGGGCGCGGTAAATATTTTTGATTTGAGCGCAATCATACCTTAAGACGCCCCTGCGTGCAGGGGATCCAGTTTTGCCAAGAAATTGCACAAGACTTTTGGCGAGATGAAGTCGACATTATAACGGCATAGCTTAAGAGCGACACATTTAGGAATGAGCGTGGTTTAACATTAAATTATTCATGTTTATACTTTATAAAACTTAGAATAGATTATTTTTGGACCAAGGTTTTTGTATTCAGCATTTCTCGGTGTTTTTCTTCGAATAGATGCAATTCAAGAATTTTGAGTTTTGACATTTCTATGGCATTTATCATCATGAAGAGGGCCAACCCCAGATCACATAGTGCCCTAGCACAAAAATTAAACTGTTTAACATTAGATTGCAGCGGCAATGGCCACATTTCAAAATTGGTGTAGGGCGTTAGTGTTAATGTGAACTCGGAAAACATTTAGTCTGATTGATGTTTGTAAAAATCAAGTAAACAGTTTGGATGGATTGAAATGAGACCTACCATCCACTTCGTTCCACCTCTTGAATGTATGCGGCGATGGGTTACTCGGGGCAGGGGACAACTGGAACAATGAAGACATGACATTTGTATTACTTGGCAAAGAATGGGGGCAAGGTAATACCAAAGATGAAATAATGGTTATCAATGTTTTTCAATGCAGATGTTTTAAAATTAAATGACTACGAAGTAAATGATTGATTGGTGCTCTTGATCTACGACGTGCTAGGTATAAGGATAGGTAAATACAAAGGGCACTTAACGAATTTGATAGCAAGTTCCCTAATCAAATATTCCAGCGGGAGTGGATAACCAAATTGTTGGATATTGAAATGTGTACCCTTTTGGAAGAAGGGCATATGAACCACTTTTGCTTGATTCGGGGCACATATCCATTCAGCCACAATGTGGTAAAATCTGGTGGAAATGTGACCAACCATCACGGAGCTATTAAACTTTGAAATTTGTGTCGTGGAATAAAGCCATATAGCCAACCAATATGATACATGCTTATATAATTCTTAAGGCCATTCGATTTAGTGCCCATTGAACCAATAACTAGGAATCTACAGAAAAAATTGCTTATTTGGCAACCTACCCAGACAGCTAATATTGTTTTAAAGAACAATATTTTTAAAAATTTCAACAAAAAAAATCCCACCGAGATAAACGCAATTAAAGTTATGTATCTAACAGCCATTGGATAAGGATAATGGCAGGAGATGCGAATACCAAATGTCTACACCACCTAGCTGGCACCTTGCTCTTTGTCACTGTCAAACAAATTTCAACAGGAGAATTTTGACTGCAGCACGACATGTCAAATGTATCAGTCAGTTAGTGGTCCAATTTTCAATTGTCTACTAACAGTAGTTTGGACAATCCGATGGCTCTAGTGTTTAAGGACAGTCTACATCAACATTTATTCCCTCTAGTCCCTCTAGCCCCTAGGATGAGTCAAAAAGCAATACTTCAATTCATTTGTTAATGCTGCCATTTTAGAAAGCCTAAAATTAGGAATAAAAATTCCTTGGGTAGGTCCATATTTTGTTCTTCAATCATCCTGAAACTTTCAATTGATTTTGATCAATGCTTTTTAAGCAATCGACCACACAAGAAAGCATTGTTTTAAATTTATTTCCATGATTCCCTTTAAACGGCTGGATCTACGAACTTGATATTGATCACTGTCGTTGAAGACCTTCTAATCTACAGTTCAATTGTAATACATTTTCAAATTTTTGTTTTGTTCTGCCAGAAAAGCAGTTTTTTATTTTTTCCTAAAAGGGCAAATGTATTTTATTAGAAGGAAAAATTGCATTTTGGTTCCAATCATAGTATAGATAATGATCATACTTCAGATATTTAATTACAAATACTCTAACTCAACCCAGTTCTGAGATATATTGGAAATAAATAATTGTAAAAACTGAGGTAAATATGGGCAATTTGTGTCCATGGTTCGTTAGTTATTTCTCCTCACACGCCTTCGTCTCACGGCTCACCAAAGTTGATAGCAACTCTGTTGGGAATGTGACAGAAACAGATGGATTATAAAAGATTATTATTTATGCATCCGACTCCATGGTGCGATACGTTTTCAAGTTTGAACTCTCAGGCCGGGCTTGCTATTTTCTTTCCGTCAGAGACTCGCTGTATCGAGAGTGCATTACCATGACTGGCGCGAAGTTACCTATGCCTACCTATGGTGTCAGTAAATAAGAACACTAATAATCAAGAAACCATGCCAGTAAACCATTGGGTTTAAATATAAACCCAATGAGTAAACCAATAACACACTTACACATATAGTACCAATCAATCAATTTGAATCAAACGAGGGCAATTGGAATTAATTCAATGAATAAATATAAATATAATATTCAATAAATATATAAAATTTATACTGTGGTAGTGTTGTGGACAGTTTTGCTCTGATAAGGCAGGCTTGTGGTCCTAAAAAGGACCTAGTGAGGTAGTCGACAGCTCTGCGATATATATATATATATATATATATATATATATATATATATATATATATATATATATATATATATATATATATATATATATATATATATATATATATATATATATATATATATATATATATATATATATATATATATATATATACAACTAAGTAGGTACACATAGGATTTCCAGTATTCATTTAAAAAAGAAGCTGAAAATACTGTACACACTAATTCCCAAAGACAAAAGCAACAGAGGCTGAAAAATGCTCTCCATAGCCAGTTGGGAATAACAACATGGTATGGTACGCTACCTGCGGCTCCTCAGCAGGAGGCCTGGACAAGGATCGCCTGCTTCTCTCCGCTGTCTTGGTCACAACATCCTTCTGGTTACCCTCCTCCTGAACAACCCCATTGCTTTCATGGGATGCCTCATTCTCATTCAGCTTGTTCAAAAGCATCAGTTGGTAAACAGATCGAGTAGAATCTGAAAATATAAACAGATCAGTCATTTAAGCATCTACTTAGAATGAAAGAAACTGCAAGGATTAAAATATTTTTAATACCCAACACTAATGAAATAATTTTTCTTGCTAATTTACTGTGTAAGTAATAACTGCCTTACCAACAATGGGCCCAATGTCAATTTGAAACTCTCTTAACTTTTCAAAGAGCTGGTCATCATTTAGAAGCTGGACTTCGCTCAGTTCCTAAGGGAAAATGTGAGGAAAATATTTAATGCCTTGTTGACAGGCAAGAGAATACGTCTTGTTAGGTTACTGCTGTTGTTGCTGTTGTAAATGCTGCGCAGTGCACTTACAGATGGCACACTTGTGGACTTTGAAATCCAGCCAGTAGCATTTTGGCTATGTCTTCAGAAAGGTTTGTCTGGAAAGAGCATAGACAGGCCAGGTTCCGTCCACATGCAGATGAGCACATGGAATGACATTTGCTCGGAGGTATAATCTTGTTTGACAAACCAGTTTTATTATCAGTACCTGCCTAGCAAAACTCACAAATTTGTTCTCTGGCAAGTTTTGTATGCGATTCCACACACACCCACTATCATATAAAACACATAATTTTATAGTTAGGAGAGAAAATAAAAAAATCCTAGTATCCTCTCTTTGACAGAAACACTTCCATGTAACCACTTTCTTAATGTTAAAGAAAATATATGTTTCCATTTCTATTTCTATTTCATTTTATTTATATTAATTGCTTCCGTTACCTCGATATCAAGTTAATGGTTTTTACCGATACTCTACCTTTCCCGTGGCTATGCATTGTCCAGTCAGGTCGGAGGTAGCACGAGATAACAAAATCAATTATGCAATTTAAATTAATTTACATTGCGAATACCAACTTTATTGCAAATACCGAAAAAGTGATGACATGAATGTGTTTTTTGTACAGGGAAGAGGCAGGAAACTTTTTGAATTTTCTTCTAGCTTAAAAATTACTTATTTTAGGCCATTGGATTTGCGTGAAATGCATAACTCGACAGTGGACTAATCTAGTCAGTTCTCATTTCACGGAGCGAGGCAGCTGCTGATAAGAAAACTGGTTTGTAAAAACGAGTGTTCACGCTGCACCCACGTGGTCGGTAACTGGCCTGCCTGTGCTCTTTTCCAACAAACCTTTTAGAGGACATAGCCGAAATTTGACTGGCTGGATTTCAAAGTCCAGAGGTGTACCTATAACTGGTACTATACTCAAGATGACCCAAAAAATCTAACTATCTAATCTGAACTTAATTCAAATCCCTACCTCTTGGGTAAAGAAGATCTTTTTTCCTATTGAAGCGTTAAGTTTGAATCGGGCACCAGGAAATATCATAAAAACATCTGAAATCCTAGGAGCCTTTTCAGACAAACCTTACTGAGCACATAGCCGAAATTCTACTGGGCGGATTTCCCAGTCCAGAGGTGTACCTACCACGACCATACCAAGTAGAGACGGTCGTGTTGTATATTTCAGGTTCTTTGACAGCTTAGCAAACCGGTGTTCACCAACGTTATGTTATATGCCCAATGCCCCAAGGTGCTGACAAAAGGACCCGAGACATTCGGTAGCCAGAGAATGCAAGTTGTCAGTTATCGCTAACAGGTCGTTTGGGCATCCGCTAGGCACCAGAATCTTGAACCAAGTTTGCTCATTTCCATTTGACCATTCGCATGTTAGTCACAGAATTGTCACAGAACCCTCTGCGTTTTGGCTGCATGCTGGGAGAAAATATACGAGGGGAGAGCCGAAAGCTGGATAAAACTTGTTTTCTATGATATTAGCAACTTTAGCGATATTAGCCACTTTGTTCAATTCAAATATCTTACCAACTCACAAGATAAATCATGTACACGATGAGGCCAGGCAGCCTAGATAGAAATGAATATTATACTTTTCTGGCTCGGTAACAACTAGCAAGCCATGCCAAGAAAAGATAGCCAACACGGGCACAACAGATTCTGGAACATGCTGGAGAATAGACACTATGCAGTGACTTATAAGGTAGGAGAATGGAGTGAACACAACGCAACAACCAGGATCATCAGTATTAGGAAAGTAACACACCATTCCCCACACATTCATTTTTGAAAACCACACGTCAATTCCCACAACGAAGTGTTGAGGTTATCGGTAGCATTAGACGCACAAAACAAAAATATTTTGAAATAAGAATTAGATACTTACTATTGCCATAATTATACGCAAATAATTGAGTTAAGTTATCACTAAATTAATAAAAAAACAAAACAGCCTGGCGTCCCGTACTTATACGACTGCCGGCAATAAATATGATAAAAAGCTACGCACACCTCGCGTCCACAAGACAGGACTGACTGCAGTCCTCTGTTCTCAATCTCAATCGCGATTGGTCGTGCTCCCGTTATCTTTGTATCAAGTATCTTTGGTGGGAGCAAAACAGCACTTGACAGCCGGCGTGCTATTCATATTTGGAAGTCACTTGCTGAAAATTAACAAAATATACACTCGTAATTCATATCCCTGAACATTTTTTATTGAGCAAGTAAGGCAGTTACAGTACATTCATATATATTTTAACATATTGTATACCCAATAATGGCATATTTTGTCAATGATTAATATTTAAAAAAAGTTTTAACACAAATTCCAACAATTGACCCCTTCAAAGAAAACATAGTTAGATATATTATATAAAAAAACATCTTAAATTTTAACAGCGGGTCAAATTGAGGCAGCCGACAGCTTTCAGTGCCGCATCTTCCAGGTCAAGAGCTGACGTTATCGGAAGCCCGGAATCCTTTAAAATTTGCTTTGCTTCATTCACATTGGTTCCTAAAATAAACAAAAATACTTAAATCAGAGCATAATTCTCACGAAGGCTGCCAGTGTTGATTCATATCAGGATGACCTCCCATCTCGAGAAAAAAAAATCATATCAATATCTAACTAAAAATGAATAGGCTGGCATCGGTGGCAAAGCAGAGACCCAAGCCGCCCCCGCAAGGCTGCCCCCACCCCCCTTCCCCAACTGGTGGACCCGCCGGCCAAGCTAAGTACAACGCTACAACATACGTTTAAGGATGATTTGAAGCCTCTCCTTGACTTGCTCAAAACTTAATGTTTTTGTGATTTACGACACCTAATTTCGCTGAAAGAGGTTTTCATGATGAGGTTTTTTTTACGGATCTTTTGAGTTTATTTAGCAAGTGGCTTGAACAAGCTAGGCGGCGCGAGATGCATATGCATTCATATTCGCGCCCAAAACTCAGCTATGGCTCAAGCGCAACGAACAAAATATACTCTTCAAGCAACAAGCACGAGACATAATGGAGAGTGTCTCATCCCATAGGCTCTTATGCATCAAGCCCATGGCACACGATGCTTGATTTCCAAGTCCCTGCTACAATAAAATCGCTGCGCTAGAGACGCGTCTCGCTCTGTGACTACATGCCGTCCTGAAAATATCTGCTTAGGGGACCGCGTCTCCGTAGCACAACCACGCTCCCGTGGCGCGGGACATTTTCAGGGTTAATAGTAGCGCTTACTCAGCGCTGAAAGCGAGGAACATTGCTTTCCTGTTCAACGTAAACAACATTACATGCAAGCTTATTTCGCCCTAACTAATAGATAATTTAGTAGGTTACGATATGGTTCAAATTTCCAGCCAGCTTTCGAGTAAAATGACCATATGATCGAACTATACAAAATTTTTAAAGGTACCAAGACTGAAATTAATTTCATTCACCGTGCTACAGAGAGATAATGGTACCCCTACGCACGTGCCACTGCCCATTAGTCCCATTACACGTAAAATAATATGTGTCTCCCCCGCGAAAATACCCACGCTTCGCCCCTGCAAGGGACGTGACTCCACACAGAAAGACTACTGGCATAGCAACGTCATTACTTGGACATTATGGTATTGATACTGAGTGGTGTCTAAGGTTTTTCAACGTTTACTATTGCTTTGGCACTCTTCGTGCAGTGCACTATTGCAAATTAAATTCGGAAAAATTCTGCAAGTGTTCATTGCACCAATTGCCATGGTTATATGGTATTGTCCCTATAAGCAGTGAAATGTTACGCACGCCCTTCTCAAGTAATGAGAAAAATTGCATACCTTCTAGCCTAACAACTAGTGGAATCTCCAGTTTCATCGAGTGTGATGCGTTGACAATGCCATTGGCGATGGTTGCGCAGTTGACAATTCCACCGAAAACATTTACAAGTATCGCTTTCACTTTAGGATCTGGAAAAAAAATGTTTTGCGTATTACGCGCCACGAGCACCAAAAGAAATTGGAATAATAGCTGCGCTCCATGTTTCAAACGGAGTCCAACTCGAAAATCACTGTATTTTTATATATAGGTAAGCTTGGGAGAGCCGAACAGCAGGCAACTCACTCTAAGCATGAAGAACTTGTCCAAATACCTTTTTTTAACATACCAAAATCAACAGAAATGTTGAAGTTTTACAATAATTATCACATCAAATCTTCAAAATATAAAGTTTGTGTGGCACAAAAATGAAAGTCGGCCAAGTTTGGAACCGAAAAGAACCTTTTGGAACCGAAACAGAACCGTTACTGTTAATTTCGGTTCCGGTTCTAACTATTTTCTGCGTTGGGGTTCTGGTTCCAGATTTCAAACGGTTCCAAACGGTTCTGGGTTCTGGTTCCAATCCCTGCTGCATACCCATTTTTATTTTGAGCACAGTTTGGAATACGTTCTGATAAATGCACTAGGGATGTTTATTCACACCTCACAACCCTCAGGATACTATTGTCCACATTTCTCTGAGTACCACAAGCAGAACTCATTTGTAGCTTACCAGAGCTAAGAATATGGAAAGCTTGCATCACTTGCTTCTCATTGACCGCCCCACCCACATCAAGAAAGTTGGCTGGATCACCACCATGCAGTTTGATGATGTCCATTGTGGCCATGGCCAGGCCAGCTCCATTTACTGAAAACACAAGTTCCCTACAGTCAGTAGTTGTCAGTTGAGTTGAGACTCCTAAATACAAACCCATGGGTGCTGGCAAGAGCGGAAAAAGCGGTAAGTATATCTCTGTTGAAATCCATACCATTAATAGCAGAGGGGACTTCCAAATTGGGCAATGATTAATTGAAATTCCCATGATTATTGATTGATGATTATAAATTGTAATCATTTGTATTGGAATTGAAATTGATTGCGTCTTTAATTCTACCAGATTTACTATAGTAGCAGAATCAGCATTGATTTGTTATGGATACAATATGGTCCCAATTACTTTTTCATATATTTTACAATTCTAGTATGTACACCTCTGGACTGTGAAATCCACCCAGCCGAATTTCGGACATCTGCTCATAAAGGTTTGTCTTGAAGAGCATAGGCAGGCCACGTACCGACCACGTGGATGAGCACGTGAAATCATGGGTTGTCATGTTCATCGATCGGTCGTAATCTAGTTTTTGACAAACCAGTTTTATCATCAGACAAACTTTTCAGAGGACTTAGCCGAATTTCGCCTGGGCGGATTTCACCAGAGATGTACACCTCTAGACACGGAAATCCGCCTAGTAGAATTTCGGCTATGTGCTCAGAAAGGTTTGTTTGAAAAGAGCTTAGGCAGGCCAGGTACCGACCACGTGGATGAGCACATGGTGGCAGGGGATGTCATGTTTATTGATGGGTCGTAATCTTGTTTTGATAAACCAGTTTTATTATCAGTGCCTGCCTCGCAAAACTCACGAATTTGTTCACTGGCAAGTTTTGCATCCGATTCCACACACCCCCACTGACATACAACACCCAATTGTATAGTTAGAAGAGAAAATAAAAAACTTCTCGAATCCTCTCTTTGATAGGAACTCTTCTATGTCACCACTTTTTTAATATTAAAGAAAATATATGTTTCCATATCTTAATTTCATTTTAGTTATATTAATTTCTTCCGTTATCTCGATATCAATTTAATGGTTATTACCTATACCCTATACCTTTCCTGTGGCTATACCTCGTCCAGGCGGGTCAGAGGTAATGTGATATGTTTTTGGTATATATACCAAAAGCAGTTATGCACTTTAAATTAATTCACATTGCAAATACCAACTTTTTTGCAAGTACAGAAAAAGTGATTGCAAAAATGTTTCTTTCGTACAGAGAAGATGCAGGACACTTTTTGAAATTTGTGCTAGCTTAAAAATTACGAATTTTAGGCAATTGGATTTGCGTAAAATCTAATCCTTAACTCCACACCGTACCGATACATCGGGTCGATTCTCATTTCACAGAGCGAGGCAGCTGCTGATAAGAAAATTGGTTTCTAAAAACGAGATTTCGATCCCCTTAGCAGGCCATCCATTCCTCCACATGCTCATCCATGTGGTCGTTACCGCCTATGCTCTTTTCAGACAAACCTTTCTCAGCACATAGCCGAAATTCTACTAGGCGGATTTCCGTGTCCAGAGGTGTACATCAGACATCTGTATTGCCAACAGACTCTGTGTGATCTTGGTCAGTGGTCTTACTGACTTTCAATAATCAATAGCCATTAGGGCAATGGTAATCCACTAATCTACCATTTTCTGTGCTGGGGGGATTTTTAATTGAAAAAAACCACACTATTTGTACGATTAATCGGTATATGACGTACGTGTACTAGACGCAATCACATACTGTGTGCTTGATAATTGATACAGCTAATGATATAATTGAAAATTTTTGAGTTAAAGCAATTTTTGGTGCAAATCTTTGAATTGCAAGGAAATTTCAGCCTGAAAATACATACACGTTAATGACGTTGTGGAAATTTCAAAACTAAAAATCGTGACATAAAATCTCGTCATAAAATCATGGCAAAAATCACGATATAATTTACACCCCCTGTCCTGTCCACTCAAGTTAGAGCATCACGGATGTTTTTATAAATTCCACCCATTTATGCACTTATATTAGGGTGATCACATTTTCAAACTCCAAAACCGGGACTTTTTTTACAGGTGGGGTTAGGGGGAGGGGGCGATGTACCCATACACTCGGGGCCGTAGTGTGCAGAAACGGCGCCTTGTTAAAAATAGCATAAGCCCCCCCCCCCCCCCCCTACTCACTAATTGATGATTTAAACAGTCGAATTTACCGGGCGTTAGGGGGGGGGGGGGGGAAGCACAGTTCCTAAATTGTCGTGTCTATGCGATTCAGGCAATTCATGGGCCAAAACACGAGACTGCTATCACGTTTTTCACTGGTTTTTTGTGATTTCCTACAGCTTTTCCCATAAACTGAGTGAAAGAAACTCTTGAGATTCATTTTGCAGTTCCCACTCCCATTTTCAGACTCAAAACCAAAGGATGCGTTTCTAATGAGGGGGTTAGGTTATAGCATATTATAATTGCGTGAAAAACGCACTATACTACAATTAATAAAGATAGTACCTATATGGAGACAAATTATTTGAATTGAAAATTATAAAACTATTAAAATGGAATGACTGGAAAACCGGGACATTTAGGCGACCCGCCTAAATGTCCCGGTTTTCGGGTTTTTTGAAAAAAAAAATTTGCGTAGGAATAATCACACATTTTCGTTTAGGCGCGGCACCTCCTCGTGACGTATCCTTGGGGAACGGCCAGCGCCAGCAACATGCGCTCGGCCGCGCTACGCAGTGGCAATTGCATCTCAATGGAATTGTAAAGAGCCATCTAAAATACGAGCCTTGTGTCAGGAAGGCAAATGCATTACTGAGCACGGCTAGCTATCGATGACATTACAAAAAAATAGATGTGCTAAACAAGACAGACACCACAAGGTATTTCCTGTCCGCCCTTCAAATAACTCTCCTTGTCTCCTTTCTTCGGCTAGTTTTACATTATTTTCCGCGATTTCTGTTTGAGAGAACTTCGGATCCATATACTATATATGGAGGTCCTGCCATTTTCACTCCAAATCGACAAGCGACCCGGCCGCGAAAGCTATCGGCCTAATACTAGACACTGCGTAGCGCGGCCGAGCGCATGCCGCTGGCGCTAGCCGTTCCCCAAGGATACGTCACGAGGTGCCACGCCTAAACGAAGATGTGCGATTTCCCCTACGCAAATTTTTTTCAAAAAAATCAAACGGGATGTTTAATTAATTGGTATTCTGTACACTTTATTATGTTCTTTTAAAAGCAATTCGGAGAGCTCCTTTAAGTGTTCCTTAAAATGAGAAGATTCGAGAAGTTTTACATTTTTTCTTCTAGCTCTTAAATTAGGTGTTGATAGAGGTATGATGGATTAGCGTACTAAACTTGGCAGGACGTAACAAATTCATTAGTTTCGCAAAACAGGTACTATACCATAATGCAGATAATAAAAGTGGTCTTTTCCAGTAGCTAGGGCAATCAGACGATATTTTTACGGGTCATGCCATCATGAAAGGAGAACTAGCCACATGCGCGCCCATGTTGAAGCTAGGAATACCAACGGCGATATCCAATCAGAGCAGCTTCAATAACAACGCCATCCTAATGTAAATGGCTGCACTGTTTGAGGCGAATTCCATAGTTTGCGTTTGTGCGCTATGCTGTACCTTAAAAGGACTTCTTGGTAAAAAAAATATATAATAATAATAATAATAAAAATACATGGTAAGTAAGTGATAATGGTTGTTCCAATGTAGGTATGCAGTTGCAGATCAAATTGATTGAACAAGTTGCCATTGTGGTTTGTGACCACCATTGGCAGCATCTCCTAGTCACAGACAACCGTGTTGTTATTCGAGTAGTTGCCAATCCCCTAACGGCTTTGAATGATCCAAGCCTCCACTAGTCTGCACAAAGTCGTTTTAAACTTTTACCACACCACGAGTCCGGCCGCTCAAAATAGTCCGTTTAGATACGGCTCCAGTGCAACTTGTATACCTATTTTATTTGCCAAAAAATTTTATATTTCAAATCATTGAATAGTGTAGGTACAGTTTTTAATTCCTAGTATGAGGCAAAAGAAATAACTATTTCAAACTCAGTAGCTTACCAAGACAACCAATGTTTCCTGACATCCCAATGTAGTTCAAATTATATTTCTCTGCTTCTACTTCTCTAAGATCGCTCTCGGAAAAGTCTTCGATTGAAAAAATGTCTTTTTGTCTGAATTTGGCATTGTCATCGAACTGGATCTTGGCATCGACAGAGACTGCATTTCCGTCGGCTGTCTCGGCGAGAGGGTTGATCTCCACCTGCACGGCATCCACGAGGACAAAGAACTCCCACAGACGTTTTATTTCTTCAGCCGCCTGAAGGAAAGGAATTAATTTAAAATTATCCATACAGAGAGACCTCTTAATAGGTGGAAAAGTTATTTCCTTATTCCTATGCTAATTGCATTAAATAGGTAAGATTATTTCTTTAAAAGTTTGTAAAAACAAGGGTTAGAAGTTAAAATGTGTCCCATAAACAATATGTGAATTGATTTCTTGGTCCGAGTCACTTGACTTTGGCTGCCGAGATGAATATCGGCAACAACAAGTAATGTCTGTATGACTCCGACTCGAGAAGCTGAATGCTGTCGTCAGATGGCGGCAAGCAGTGCCAAAAGTATTGCTAAAAACTTTTTTCTTCCTTGCAGTCTTTTATAAATTTCAAGAGATCAGCAAAAAGTTAAAAAAAGAATATATGTGGAGCTTTTTTTCAAAACGCACTATGTCCTCTAAAGTCTGTTCTGAGATAATCAAGAAAAACCTACTACACTTTACGCTTGATACATTTTATAAACCTATGGCTCTCATTAAATCTACTCACCATAATCAAGAAACATACCATTGTAATGAAATGATCTTTTTATTGGTTGGCTCAAAAAAATAATTTTTTGTTTGGACTTATTGCATTTTAACCAGAAATCTTTTTTTTTTGTTCTTTTTTCTCCCAAAGTTAAAAAAACATTGTTTTGGAGTAATCGGAACATGTTTAATCAATAAAAACAAAGTTGTGACGTAATTTAAATCATTTAGTAACGCCAGGTTAATGCATTATAATCACAGCAAAAGACGAAAACTGATGAATGTGTATTAGAGGCTAAGTCCGACAATCTCACTAAGTGACTTCCTTTTTTGCCTTATTTTCAATCCTTTCCAGTCGCTTTCCTTGCTGTTTCTTCCTGGTGCCATTGGTTACCTCTCCTACAAGCACATCTTCATCGATATCTTGCTTTTCAAGAACAAAAATTAAGTTTTACGACGGTCTTGTGCACTTCCAAATCCGTGCAGTCGCCGACATAGTAACCACGCGCTGTGATTGGCTAAAAGGGACATAGTGCTTTTTGCACGGACATGTTGGTGGACTTACTGCGTTTTGAATAAAATGCTGATTTTGGTAAGCTTGCAAGACGGAAGATAATACGTTTTGAACGAAACAACTTAAACTCGTCGATTCCCATCCTAAAGGAGAACTCAACGCCACCTCTAACTCAATAAGTGAACTTGGTGGACTTAGTGCGTTTTGAAAAAAAGCTCCACATAATATTGTCTTACCTTTTTCCTTAGTGGGCCTTTAAATTCCAAGAAATCCGATACACTATCTGCTATTTTATCCGTAACACCATCATAAATATCAATGGGTATAGTCTTCACTAATTCAGGAGTTTTTTCCGCCACATTTTCGATGTCGGTTCCCCCACAGGGGGAAGCAATTATTACAGGTCCATTGTGTGCCCTTCAACAAAAGAAAATAAACAAATTTATGCAATAACCTCTTAAATGAACAATGCTCTTATGGGAACATACATAAAGTATGTCACGCTTGTGTGGGGGGGGGGGGGGGGGCCCTAAGTGTGACAGTTTGTGACAGGGGGGGGGGGGGGTCGGATACATGTGACATCACACTTCGTTGTAGGTTTAATGATACATTTTCTATTAAAATAAAAAATTATCAGTAAGTGTCAGAGCAAAATATTTTTAAACTTTACTGCCAAATTCGGTGTTGATCAACTATTATAATCTCATTGCTTTGTTTTCCCAGTAGTTTATAATGAAGCATGAGACATTACTGAGCTGACTTCTAAATTTAACTTTGTGCAATATATTTCATATTTCTGTGGTAGTACCTACTTCCCTTTGACTTGGTGCTGTTCTACTATTGTTTTAATAGTTCAATAATCAATAATAGTAGTTCAATAATAGCTCAATAATTACGAAATTATTGTAACTGAATTCCTATTAACCAATGATACTAATTTCTTGAAGTACACCATTTATTAAAATATATTAAAAAACCAATATTTTTGTACATTTGTGTACTGTCCCAAAAGCTAGCTCTCCAGAGGACAAAAATTATTGGGGGGGGGGGGGGGGGGGGGTCATAGATTGTGACATACTTTTCGAGGAGGGGTGTGCCAATGTGTGACAGTTTGTGACAAGGGGGGAGGGTCAAAAAGTGGCCTCAAAAGTGAGACATACTTTAAGTACGTTCCCTATACATACTACTACTAGTAGCAGAGGTGTAGCGAGGGGGGGAGGGGGGAAAATGCCCCAGGCGCCGGCCACAGGGGGGCCGAAAAGAAGGAGAAGAGGGGAAAACAAACAGAGAAAAGAGAGATATGGAAAGGAAAAATTAAAAATAAAGTAAAAAATAATGTAGCTACATGACCTCTTGATCCTGCCATCAATTGTCAAGTGGTGCACTTGTTAATGCATACCTATTATAGGACTACCCCAAATACTCTTCATTGCGTTAAAGGATGATTGTGCGCGCGTTAGGCCTACGGGCTCATAGAACGGATTTTCCACAGTTTAAGATAAAGTGTTAGCAACAGAATGTTCTCTGCCCTAGAAAGTAAGCACAAGTGCTAATGATCATGCATTGCGAAAATGCTCGCAAAATGGTTTTCCTTGCACCATTGATGTCGCCCCCGGCTTTATGAACTTCGTCCGTCGTTCTTAATTCCCTGTTCGGCTACCCTCTTGAATGCCTAGAGGATTATACCTAGGTATTTAAAACCCCTTTTCAAATGTCACCATCGCCAGATGAAATTTGCCCTCAAACGCATAGATTTTCACCATAAACAACCGCAAACCACTGTTTTTCTCGTGGGCTGCACCCCCGAACTCGCACCCCTTTCCCTTGTCTTATGTCTTCTTTGAGTTTTTTTTTTGTTTTTTTAACTATGTGGAAGTATTGGTCCAAAAATCGACTCTCCTACGGTCAAATGCGCCCCCGGGATGAACAAATGAAGAGAAATATGCCCATTTCTTAGAGTGAGACCTAATCTACTTACTTCTAATAACTCTTGAAATAATTCTCAGCCTAAAAAATTTAGTCACAAAAGGGTTAAAAAGATCACTTGCTAAATTAATAACCCAGTTATGAGTTATATGACCCTAGAATTTTCATAGAATTTTCGCCAATGAGTGGGGGGAGGGGATTTTTTGGGTTTGCCCCGGGCTCCCACGACCCTTTCTACGCCTCTGACTACTAGTACCTACTACTTTGATGGTTCACATCAAACACAATACACTAAATTTTGTAAAAATTCTGATTGGTTGTTGAAATTTAAAGACTTTATAAGTAATAATAATTTCATGGAATTGGACAAGAGCTGTGGCCAATATTTATAAGTCAGACCATAAGATTTAGCTCTTCGAGTCTGTATATTTATATAATATTGATGACACATGAATTTTGATAATGCAATGACTTATAATAAGATATATGGTCAGACTCGTCTGAATAAATTTACCTCCAGCTCTTTATATCTTTGAATGTAATTTAATGTCTTGAAAAGAATAAAATAATTTAATGTTAAAGGGCATTGAAGGCTTGAAATTAATTTTTATCAACGATTAGAATGATTTAATAATGGCCTTCGGGCAGCAAAAAAAACTTCTTGTGTCTACGGCCATCCGTACAGAAGTTACCAAAGCCCGCGTTTTTCGGCCTAGGTGCTTAGAAAAACTACTCCCCTAAGGTTTAACCCGTAGCGCTTTTTTTACCCCTAGCACATAGACAAACCTCTTGTCCAATATCATTCAAATAATTTGAGCATAGTCCTCCATCCTTCCTCTGTGTTGAAATAATTTGGCCCTTTGATAGGACCAACCGTTTAGCCGCGGTAAGCGGATACCTCAAGTATGTAATTAGCGTGCTGCATATATCCCGTGCAGTGCCGCTCTGAGCGTGTCGAACCGAGCGGTAGCGGCAGCGACAGCGCTCGGACGGGTGAGAGGGGATAGTGAAACTGTACAAGAGAATCATACTCGTCTCGCAGATCGCGCCGCGCGGAAATCTTAGATAATTAATTAAAAATCCATCCTTTCAGAAAATTCTTTCAAATACGTTGACTCATATTCGTATTATAGATACGAATCTATGGTAAAAATTAATTTTAAGAGGTAAATGGTCCTTTAAAGTAAATCACAGTAAATCTGTGTCACCTGAGTCCTGACCCATTCAGATCCTACCCCAGATAAGAAAATAAAATTAGGTATTATAAAATTGTAAGTACGTATATACCTACAAAAAATGCATCGAATGCCTTAACATCGGAATGTAGGAAGTTCATTAGGAGTGAAAATGCAGATTTTGGATGTTAAGATATAACAAATGGATTGTAATGAACTCTGAATTGTGAGTTATCTATTGTCAATTGACTCTGAAACAAGATTGACTTTTGGCTTAGATTCAAATAGTTCTGCAAATTTCACTTACCTGTCCATTAAGATACAGATATAAGTCTCTCGCTTTATGTCTACCGATTCTGCAACCATAACTTTTGATACCAAAATTCCATCTTTTGGTGTTTGCTTGGTGATCAAACGGTGTCCAAGCATTTGCATTGCGATTGTACGCACCATGGAACGGCTGTTGGCAAATGATGCAAACAGTTAGCAGCGGCTCCTGAAACACTCGAGACTGTCGATAACAAAGACCAAGTAACACTTTCTAAAAAAATATAGTTGGTAAAATGTATAAATTATTAGGAAGGAAAATATTATATTAAAAGCATAAATACTCTTTAGTTAGATGGACGCCTCCCTTAAAACCGTTATCAAAGTGCCCCAAGCCCCTGCCCCCAGCCAAGACTTGAGCCTTAATGACATATTCATCTACCGCTGAAAATCAAAAAGAAATGTTTCAATTTCAGTGATAAGTAGGTATATTGAAACTCACATTTAGGTAACCAAACCAAGAAAATGCAAAATTACCAACAGGTTGCTGTTCCTCTAGCAGCATAATATTTAAAAGGGTTTAAATTATACCAATTCCATTATAAAATTTTAATTTTGGAAGCCACTTTTGCTCTTATAATGCCTCTAGAAAGTATCTAAATAATTGATATTTTGTAGTAAGGAATACTTATGTTGACAAAAGTAATCTATTTATACCAAGGCATTTATAAAGTTTTGCAGTTTACAGTTAGGCAGATACCTAAGTATGCTGTAGAAGTTAGATTTAAGCAATTAGCAATATTATGTCTGTATGACTTTGGAATTAAGTAGGTATACCTAAGTAATTACCCAGCTACTGTGGAAGGGCAAAGAAAAATATGTGACTCTTACTTACTGAAATCATTAAACAGCGTGTCTGTATCTTCGGTACGTTCAACGATTTTAAATCTTTGCACAGAAACTTTACTATTTTGTAACAAATCCTTGCTTTGATATTCTAGTAGATTAAGGCATCGAACTTGTGCCAAAAGCGTCTGGAAAAAAATTGAGTATTTTTATGTTTAGCATACATTTCTTGGTGGCAGAGGTTACAAATTACCAGCCAGTAAAAAATAATAACATCATCTAATAAACCCAAGCCCGACCATAATTAAGTAAACCTAAATGTGTTTTAACAGGTTAACAGGTTTTTACCTGAAGTTGAAGTTAGATCCTATTACATACAGAGGATATTGATGATATTACGGTGTAGGTATATTTAACATCCATGTGTGCAATGGTCAAGTGGTGGTACCTAGCTGGTGGGTTTAACACAAGCATGTAGACCACTAACCTCAGAAAAGTGTACCTGTTATTGTAATGATAAAATTACCGAAACATACCTTGCAGGACAGCTTTGGAATGGCAGCCTGATTTAACACAGAGATTCTTAACATGGAATATAACGCACTCGCCATTCTGGTCATACAAAAATTATACGTTTGTCAATGTTTGAAGAACCACTGAGCAGAGTGCACAACGACCAACCGGTGTCAATAATCTTTGATCTCTGCCAGTGCCAGTCTGCCAGTACTAGCTTGCAGAGCAACCTTGCTGAGTGGGTGGGCGGGCGCCAGCCCAAGATCAAATACTTGTCTCCATTTCTTCGTGAGAATGTGAGGAGTGTCGCAGTCTAGAAAATGTCCCCACCTACTAGAAATGAAACCGAAGTTTCAAACTCTACAGCCAGTGTCTGAGCACATCATTTAATTGATGACCGAAATCTTTCGTTCACTTTTTTGCTTGATTTTATTTTTTTTGTTTGGTCCCTTGCGTTTTTTCTCAAGGTGATTATGGACAATAATGGAATTTACAACTTTCGGCTGCATTTCCGCGCTAGGCTAGTTTCGCGCTTTCTAGGCTATCTTTCCGCGCTAGATAAGGTAGGCTTATCCGCGCTACAGAACTGTGAAAAGAGATGCCGAGTTTCAAGGATGACGAGACTGCAGGTGCTATGAGGTCCGGTATGATTTTCTTTTAATTAACTAGCATAGTTGGCTAGAAAGAGGCTTTCATAACAAAATCAAGGCCACACTGTTTTAACACACCGATATTCGAGTATGTTGCAGACAAAAGACGTAGAATTGGGAGGAAATTACATTTTTTTAAATTGCCTCCGGAATGCAATTACTCGAAAAATGATCTTTTTGGTCAATTCTAGAGCGTACTATGCATGTGCTTTTACATAGTAATCTAATGTCAAGCTATGCCATCATACGATGGCCTGGCAGCGATTCCTACTCACCTGTGGCGCTCCCAGGGAGTCGTTGACTATATGAGCGGACTATTTATGTGATTTCCAAATTATTCATGCTATGTGCACCGTTATCGGTTTATCAGGTTCAAAAGCCATAATTCCTTAAATATACAGATCTATACCAAAAATTACCGCAAATGTATCATTTCTCACTATCCCATCCCCAGGTTCCCTCCCCCCACAACTGGTTTTTAGTCAACCGGCATCAATTGGGGGTAAATATAGGTAGATACGCCAAGTAATTTAATGTTAAAAGTCGGTTCCGCCAGGGGCTGATCTATGATTCACGGGCCCGCCCGCAGATTTGGTTACCAGGTTACCGCAGATTTGGTTAATCAAGGTACTTTTTTGGGGTGAATCTATATAGGGTGACCAGACGTCCTGGTTTTAAGGTCAATGTCCTGGTGTCCCAAGAGTCACCACCCGGGACACCTAAATGTCCCAGTTTTCCAGCCATTCCATTTGACTAGTTTTATATCATTTTCATTTCAAATAATTTTTCTGTGTATATACTATATCTTAATTAACTATTGAGTAGTGTCTGTTTCAAGCAATAGGTGTGTGGATTTTCTGCAGGTTATCACAACAACCGAACACTCTCCCCTCCTAAAAACCCGTATGAATCCTTATATTTTGATTTTTATGCTATATAGGTAATCTGCCATTGTAGTGTACCTATGCCTACTATTGGAGTGGTCTGGAAACGGCTATGGGAGCCGCAAAATAAATATCCTACTATGTTTTTATCACACAGTCTATAGGAAAAGCATTTTTGGAAATCATAAAAAACCAGTTATGAAACATGATAGCTATAGAGACAAGAATTCTAAGCAGGAAAAAAATCAGAAATATGCAGAAACAAATGCCCAAATATGCAACTATGCAAAACGTGCAAACGTCCAAATTTGCGGCACTGAAGAGAAAAATCAACATTTGTTAATGTTCTGATTTCTTGCTGCAAATTGAATGACCAACATCAATTCTATGTTAGTTGGCGTCAAATTTCGTCGCAGCTGTCTGTCAGGACCTCTCTCCATCAACAGATGTAATCGGAAAGTATTTGAGCATTGCAAGCTGCATAGGTGTTAGATTGTTCTCACGCCCAAGATCGAAAACTTGGCCCGACATGACAGTTTTAACACCACATGAAAACGTAGCTAGGGTTCTTCCCCACAACGACCTCTAATTTGTATGCGGCAACTTTAGCTCGGCATCCCGCAGCTTGTCTTAAATGAACTCGCAAGTCTTCAATCTTCAGTAATGACTTCGTTATCTGCTCCCCTTGCGTCTCTGTAGAGACTTGATGATTTTGAGTATGAACCGAAGTGCTTCATATATGTTGAAAAACTCAACATCAATGAATGGTTGACGGGCCATAGAAAATGAATAAAAAAACAAAAAAATGCGTTGTTTTACGACAATTCTTGTCAAAAATACTCAAAAAAAGTTCAAAAGTGGCCAAATAAGCAGTTTAAGCAGTAAAAACTCTAATTATGCAATATCCTCTAAAAATGCCAAAATATGCTAAATAAAAACCAAGTATTCGGAATCAGTGACGTCTGAATCGGATGTATCCACATTTTTGCATGGGCTCTGATGCTTAAATAAAAACTTGCAATTCTTGTCTCTAGTGATAGCAGTCTCGAATTTGCAAGCCATGAATTGTCCGAATCAAATTAGATTTTGCAGTAAATAATGATCTTTAAATCATCAATAACGAGAGGGCCCCCATTTTAAACAAGGCGTTGTTTCTGCACAATATGGCACTGGGTGAAAGGGCAAATTGAGTTGTTTTGAATCACCCCCCCCCCCCCTTTCGCCACACCCATAAGATATATTGTCCCGGTTTTTTAGTTTGAAATGTGGCCACCCTTATCTATGCAGAAAGTTGCTTTACAGACCAAAAGTTGCCGAGTTCTCAATGCCACATCGTTAAAGTTATAATTTCAATATTTCAGTATGTTGTAGGCAAAAGACGTTAATAAGGACGACCACGGCCCTTTTTTCGAAAATTTGCCCCTGGAATATGCTGGAACATACCCCGAAACTCTTCATTTTTTACCCTTTTTAGAGACATTGTATACGAAAGTGTGAAGAAAATTTGGGGAAAAGGGCCATGGTCGCCCTTATTTACGTCTTTTGTCTACAGCAGGTGTGGGCAACCTTTTGGAAATCACGGGCCTGATTCAAATTTTCTGGATGTTCGGCGGGACGGACATCACTTGCGTAAATGAAAGGGTTGGGGGCAGCATATTATACGTCAAATGCAGCACCATCAAAATTTAGATACCCACCTAAAAAGCATACATTTTTCATACAAATCAACTTTGAATTTAAAAAATCTTTCAACTATGCTGGGGTGGCCTTTCCCCTTTCCTCAGGAATTAAAAAGTATCAAAGCAGTTTCTTCTCGTTTCGCTTTCGAAAATAATAAGATTTTTAAACTTGCGGATACAAGACAGTTTATTTTCGGGACCACTTCCTCATTGGATTGTCCTAATAGAATCCAATCGAACTTTCCAGATTTCCATGCATAATTAATAATATAGCTGTGATTTTAAAAGTTTGTTATTCTCACCTATAAACGTGAAAATCAGACAAAGTCTCTCAACTTTTGCGTTGCGATTCGCTGCGTCGAAAAAACGCAGGCCACTCGCCTGTGATTGGACAATCGCCCAAAATGGCGAAAAAACGCTGCGATATTCGCTGCGTTTTCTCGTGGAAGCGCTACTTTAATCGGACATTTCTTATATCTCACTGAATGCTGTTCTATACCAGTCGTGGATATATATTATTTTATCAGAGAGAGATGTTCAAGAATAACATGAGCCCCAAAACTACTAAAAAGTAGAAAGCATTAAAGATACATCCGAAAATTAGGTTCATTTAAACTTTTTAAATATTTTTAATCAGAAACGGTTTTATCTTGCAATTGCAATAAAAAGGGTAATTTTTACTCCGATCGAGCTTCTGAGTATATATACAATACTTTCAACCACTGAGGGGCTCTCTCCATCAACATCTCAATTAGTGTGTATACTAACTTAATTACAGATGATTTTCTTGATTCTCATTGTATTTTCTGCAGATTTTTTACCCTCACCTTGTTAAAAGGGGCCCTCCGCGGACCGGACCAGTCTGCCTCACAGCTTGAACAGCTTGAAACAATTGTTAACATAGAACTGAAAGTGAAAAGAGTTCATGCATTCCGTTAGACATACAGATGGAGTGGGTGACGGCCGATGGGCCCACAACGGCCGTATACAGGCCAGGGCCCGCCTGCGGCCGGGGGCCCTGTACATTAAAAGATGCTTGTATCATTGCACTAGGCACAAAAAACACAGAATAAATCACATCAGAAAACGTATGTCTCTAAAATGCTGATGACGAATGTTGAACGATGGGTCGAAAAATGATTAAAAACGATAGTTTTGGTAGTTATACCATACCGTATACATGCATGATAGGTACAATTCCCAGGGGTGCAAATTTTCGAAAAACATCTCGAATATTGAAATGCTAGCTCCAACGGCGTGACCTTGAACTGAATGCAAAATTTGGTTTCCGAGCCTCGCTTCTCAGCTTTGGGTGCTGAACCCTTGATATCCTATTGTCTATACAGTGTATTTGGAGAGGCGGAGAATCTGGAAAATGTGCAACCAAAAGGGGATGTGATCCCAGGACTTTCTGTTTGGGCACACATTCTTAGCCAAGGGGATTTCGAGGGAGTATTTGGCATTCGTACCGTATCTCACAATTTTTTATTATTTTTTACGTAGCTAATTTATTAAAGTAAAGGCTTACCCCCTATTTTGTTACAAACTAACTGTTGCTGAAGTCTGCTTTAGGCAGGGCCCTATTGAAATACAGTTCACTTTCTCTATTGTATGTAGGTACTTAAAAGTTTTTATTTTACCAACTAAGATAATATAATATTATTATGTTTATGATAGTTATCACAAGCAGTTAAAAGTTCAGGTGACATTTTAGTATACATGGTGAAAAAGTTAAGTATCTAACATTAACAGTCTAGCATAGGTACTTATATTTTCAACAGAGTTCAAATCATCATAAAATAATCTTCAACAAGACAAGATTGCAAATTCCCTACACCCCAAAAAATTACCAACAATAATGGTCACTATTCAGGGCAACCTGCAGAATGATCAATTGCACAGGTCTATAATAATATTAAAACTAAACAATTTGGAATGTAACATATTTTTTAAGCACCTTGCATTGTATGCATTATAAAATTCCGAGATGTCCGAGCTGAAAAAGAAAATTGAAAATTAAAATTTGCCTACAAACTATTACTCAAGTCAATAGTTAGAACAAGAAGATGACCTACAACCTAACAAGAAAAAAAAAGAATAATGGCCATGACCAAAGATGAAATAAATGTGAAGCAGATATGGGGCAAACTTAAATGATATCCACAGACATTACATTTATTAATTATGTGTGTCCAAGAGAAATACAGAAAAGGTCCATGGTCCAAGCTCACATGTGCATGACCTTTCTTTAGTTTAATTACAATGGTCACAGTCATTTTGATGAATTGCTAATTTATTTTGATTGTGTTCCTTTACTTATATCTGGTCAGGCCTCTGTTTACAAATCGATGTCAATTAAATAATCAGATGTATGAACATACCAAAGACTGTTTATGCTCTTCCTTCTCGATGATTTTATTTGTTTGATCTTGGTCAAATTTGAGTACGGCAGCGATGACCCTAGCCAGTACGGTCGGCTCCCGGCCCATCATGTACTCGAACAAAATGTTGCGAAGATATTCCAACTCGGTCGTTTCACCGCCTTTGCTACGGTTTTCGATTATCCGACGCAGCTCCACTGTCTCCAGCCTATTGATGCAAGAAACGAAACGTAATTCAGACTTGAGCCTAAACAAATTCTTTTAAAATCACAAGGAAGGAGCAAGGCAAGAATGAACATAATGTGCTAAAGGGGTAGGTGGACGTTTCGATAAAAATAAAAAACAGTAATTTGCCTTGTCCACAGCAACAAGGCGAATTGCTGCAACATCTACACTGTTGTTGGCAAGTCATGTTCCGTCTTGCTTCACTACTTCTCATTCACATTTACCCATGCTATTTGGGACCCCACCTTCAACAAATTCTTTAGAGGGTATATTTTGAGAGTTTGCGAAATTAGTGGACAATTTGGTGGGTAAGAAAGAAGGAAAGAAAGGAACTCAGCAACTTAACAAGACAAGAAAAGTGATGTTGCAATTTATATGTCAACTGGTAATTGGTTATAAGACATGAGTTATCTCTACAGTTGTGCAAAGATTCAAGTCAGAATTAGTTGGGGGGGGGGGGGGGGGGGCAGATCAGTAGTGGACGAAGTGTGCATCGAAACTGCATTCTTCCTTATCTTTTAGCAAGTGAGTTGCCTATAAATATCAATGGGGGATCATCCAAGGTTTCAACCTTGATAAAAATGTATTCTGGGTTGTTTTTGACATCTTGGGACATAACTTCCCATACGAACTCCAAAAGCTAGGCTTGCCTGCAAGGTCGGAGAATCAATGAGGGAGGTGCCAGAAAACACAAATTATCCAAATGTTTGCCTGGAATGCTCATGGGAAAGCTAGCAATCAGGAAGCTGGCCACTTTAGATGGATTGAACCTGGAATGCAAGGTAACAAGCATATTATCCACAATTAGCGCACTTACTTGTGTCGTCTCTTGGCATCATTGAGTTCTCGAGTGATAGATAGAAGTTGCCGGTGCATAAGATCAATGGACCCTGTGCCGCTTTCTACAGCGGCGACGGCAACTTTGCTGGTGCTCTCCAGTTCCTGAAAGTATCGTCGGTTAGGCACTACGTGCAAATAAGGAGTATGGAAACGTCAAGTGTCAGATATAATAATACTGTAGAAAATTATACGGAATGATAATATACACAAACCATGCTACTGTACAAGAAAATTAATTTTACAATAATTTAAGATAATATGTGTCCGTGTCAGTCTGAAAGTAAGTAGGCTATGTATAGGTAGGCAGTAGGTACCTGAGTTAGTGAAGGTATTTCGGAGGAGCTATTATTGGTCTGTAAAAAACGAAAACAAAAACAAAAACGAAAATAAAATAAAACCCAAAAAAAAAACACAAACAATAGAAATATAACAAAAAGTTAGTTGTGTTGGGAAAAAAAGAAAATTAGAATTAAAATGAGCTTTGAAAGTGAAGCATAATACTGTTCAATAGTGATAATACCTTCCGCTCCAAGCTCCATTCTTTGCTAAGAGCATTCACTTCCTCTTTGTGCATCAACTCTCGTTCAGCCAATTCTTTTTCCAGAGAACTGCGCCACTTTTGCTCGCACTCTCGGATCTCAAACTCGTTAGCAAGAGCCGCGTCCTTGATTTTCTCCTTCAGTTCCATTATTTCTGCCTCTTGTTGCTTGATCAAATCCTTGTTTTGTTTGTTGAGGTTTGCTATGGTGTCCTCAGCCTGACGAATTTCAGACTTCAGGGCTTTGATATGAGTTCGAAGCTGATTGACGGCAACACCCTCCGTACTTTCTAGTTTGGCTAAAACCATGAGTGATGCATAATCAGGCACTGCCAACAAATTATATCATAAAATGCAATATTTAAGCAGCGGTGTAGTCCTAAATATTTTTTTGGGAATACGCTGGTTGACCATAATATCAAAGGTTTATTGTGGTGGGGGGTGGGGGGTAATATATTTTTATTTTCTGTCCAGACGGCTCGATATTTATCCTAACTCCAATCTTCAGGCCACTCCGCGGCTAAAGGGTTCGCGTCGTCGCCAATGCCATCACTGTCTGCTCCTCTTCACGGACACGTCTTTTACTTTGGTTTTGCTTCAATCGCACTTTCCATGGGGGTGGGGGGACTGTCCCTTTTTGGCGGACGAACTTTACCCCAAATTGCGCGCTAATCGAGCTGCTTCTTCTTTGACATTTCTACTGCTACTGAAGCAAACTGCTAATTGAACGTGGTTCGCTTGAAATACCTAAATATTAACAATTTTAAAATACGTCTAATATAAGTCGACTGCAGGAAAGTAAACTATTGCAGCCAGGCATGCACTCGGCAGCAAGGCGGGAACTACGACCAAGATAATACAACCCTAAACTATTAATAGTCTTTGCAAATCACATTTCAAATATTGAAAAATATTAGGTTTTTATTGAGCGTACACTCGATATTAATTTTTGGGTATAAGCTCAGTGTCAAACAGTTTTTTGGGTATATGGCATATACCTGCGCATGCCCTCGACTACATCACTGTATTTAGGCTATGGGAGTTTTGACAGCAGAAAGAGAATATGGCACAGTTAATGCAAAACTGCTATAATGAAACCCTATTGCTATAGGCAATGAAATGTTCAGTGGCATTATAAAGGATGAGCCATTTGGGTAAATTAATGCTCACTCTTCTGATAGGAAGAAATCCTGACACATGCATTCAGGCATTAGATAATTAAGGGTTAATATAATGAGCTACCGGTTTATGACACTTGCCAATTCAGAACAATCAATTTGATTTGAATACGAAATGAAGGGTATACCCACGTCCCCGGGAAGAACGATAATCCGTACATGTTCTGCAAAATCGAGATAGAGGTTGTGCCTGTGGTGGTTGTCAGACACTTACAAAACAGTCAGCAGATTGCTTGAAATAACAATTCAAGTCATATAAAATTGTGTTTGAATTTAATGTGCTGGCATGTACTTTTGCAGACTTTTGAGTTTTGAACTCATTAATCTCCATGTTCTACAAAATTGCAATTAACGCAGTTCTTCCTGTGGACCTAATATATATATTTTGCTCACCTCTTTCTTCATCAAACAATTTTGATAGCTCCTCTTCTCGTAAATGCATCTTCTCTTCAAAATTTCTTGCTAAAAGTTTAATTTTTTGTCGCTGCAACTCCGCATTTTCATCAAACTCGATGTTTCTTTGATTAAGGGCGACAGTGCACTCGTTAAGCTTCTGTGTGAGTTGATCGATGTCTTGCTCCTGCGATTCCAATTTGACCTGCAGTTCTTCGAACTGGGAACACGACTGCTGCTTTTCATCCTGAAACTGTTTGACCACTGCACTCAAATCAGTGCCTTGGGAAGCTTGTATCTTCAACTCTTTCTCCAGTTCTTGTTTCTCGGCTTTGACAGTTTCCAAATTCAAATTAACGCTAGCTAGTGCCTCGGACAATTCTTCATGGCGAACTGAGTTTTGCTCAAGCAATTCGGACAATTGCCTGTTCTTTGCGTTAGCTGCAGTTAGTTGCTCTGTAACTATCTCAAGTTTTTCAGGTGCCTTACCCACAACTGCTAGCTTCTTGTGCAATTCTGCTAACTCGTTAGATTTTGTATCAAGATCTTCACTATTTTCTTTAAGCTTTGATAATAGACTATCTTTTTCTGAACTAGCTTCTCGGATAATCTCTTGCAAGTTTGAAAATTTGAGTGAAATCTTGTCGATTTCGGCTTGCTTGTTAGCAGCAATCGAGGCACATTGCTCGTCATACGTGATCAGAGAATTTAGCTGGCTTGTTAAAGCAGCTTGATTTTCAACAAGCTGAGACTCAAGTTGACCTTTCTCACAGCTCAGAAAATTTTCTTTAGCAGAAAATTCTTCACTCAGCCTGATGAGTTCACTTTGTTTTTCTGCTAGCAGCAAGTTATGCTTTTCGTCATTCGCATTCAAGAGCATCTCCTGTGCTTTTAATTCTTCTGTTTTACTGCAGAGCTCGGCTTGTTTTTCAGAAAGCAAAGAATTAAGCTTAACATTATCCTCATGCATGGAAAGTTTAAGAGTAACAAACTCTTCCTTCTGGCTGCTTAATTCAGCTTGTTTTTTGGCAAGTTCAGAAACGAGCGTCCGGTTGTTCAAACTAAGGATATTTATTTGCTCTGTCAATTCCTCTTTATGTCGATTGAACTCATCTTGCTCTTTTGCTCGCTGAGAGGCAAGATTACTGTTATTTAAGGTGATTGTTTCTTGAATTTTTTTAAATTCTTCCTTTTGGCTGCTCAGTTCAGTTTGTTTTTCTCCTAGCTGCGCGGTGAGCTTCTCATTATCTATGTTCAAGGTATGAACCTGTGCTGCAAATTCTTCCTTTTGACTTGCCAGTTCCAAGGCCAAGGATTGCATCTCTGCATCTGTTGATGCCACTTTCAGCTGGAGAGACTGCACTAAATCCTTGTGCTCTCTGATCGTCTCTTCGTGGTTATTTGACATTTTCGATGACCTTTCTTGTAATTCCTGCTCTAACTCGAGTTTCAGTGCAGATACTTGATCCATGGATTTTTTACTATTTACTAGCTGCTCCTGAGAAGTGGACAACTGTGCACGTAACTCCAACAGACTGTCCTCATTCGCCGCAATACAATTCTTCAATTCTTCGGATTCTTTCTCCAAGCAATAAATCTTTTCATTCAATGGGAGAAGTTGGTCAGCAAGTGCTTTTATTTCATTCTGATTAGCATTGTTTACTGATTCTTGTTCCTGCTGTGTTTCATGCAGTTGGATCCGAATCTTTGAAACACAAACATTGGCACTACTTAAGGCTGCTGTCAAGTCTTGTACTTCGCCATCAAGTCTTGTGTTGATATGCGACAGAGCAGAGTTGTTGTCAAGTAATCTCTTTGACTCTGCCTGGTAATGGTCGATCATGTTTTCCTTTTCAACCAATGTTTTGTGCAATGCACTGTACTGTGTTTGGAGTTGTGATTGGCTCTCTTGCAAATTGGCAATAACTATTTCTAATGTCTCCATATTTTCCATATATTTCGATTCGCTGACATTGTCATTGAGGGTGGCTTGTACCTCAGCAATTCTAACCTTTGTCTGCAAAGAATCATTTTCTACCTCCAACTGCTTGATATGATTTTGCAGAGCAAGTGCACTAGTTGCATATTCTTTCAGCTGTACTTGGGATGATGCATTAGTGTTCTGCAAAAGCATATTGGTGTCGGTAAACTCTTTGGTTTGCTTCTCAAATTCTCCTTGGATAGAAGCATAGCTATTTTGTAAATGTTGGTTAGATTCCATCAACTCTTTAATTTGCTTTTCCAGTTGTGATTGGTTTTCCGCGCTGTTATTTTGTAAAAGATGGTTAGTTTCCGACAACTCTTTGATTTTTTCCTCTAGTTGTTCTTGGTTTGCTACACTGTTATTATGTAAATGTTGGTTAGTTTCAGTCAACTCTTTAATTTGCTTTTCCAACTGTTCTTGGGATGATGTGCTCTCATTTTGCAAAATCTTAAACTTTTCTGTCCAATCTTGTATTTGCTTTTCCAATTCACCAATTTGCTTGTTAAACTTAGTCTTAAGGTCTGAAACCGTTTCATTATATTTTGATTGTAAAATCTTCATTGCCTCTTGCTTCACCCTCGACAACTCTTGTATTTGTTTCTCACTGTCTGAAGACTTTTCTACCTCCTGGGTTTGTTTCATTTCTGATACTTGACCCTCTAATTTATTGCCTGGAAGAAAAAAACCCACAATTAACAAAATTTTTATTGGGCATGTCTCTTAAATGTATAAAAGTTTTAAGTTACAGCATACATTTTATGCCCATCTCTTCCTTCTGGGCATTTAAGTCTTGGATTGATTGTCGAAGATGTTTAATTTGTTCCTCCTTCACTTCCATTTCACTGTGAATGCTGCGCTTGGCTTCTGCTAATGAGAGCGCTGATTCTTCTTCCCGTTTTTTTAGCCACACAATCTCAGTTTGAGCAGCCTCTAGAATTTTTGATTGCCTGCTGCTAGATTCCTGCAAAAAACAAGACAAATTGTTAGAATCAAGGTTTTTATGTTCTCATCAAAGCTTAAGAAGTTCAGTAAATTGAAGAAAAGATACAGATCAAGAATGTGGAAGCGTTCAAAGTCAATTTGAAAATCGAAGTTGTTCCAAGCCCTGTTAGGACTTCTAGAAACAAGATAATTACCTGGGACGCTAATGAGTCAGATTTCAGCTGCTCGTTCTCTATTGAATACTCTTTCACTTTCTCCTTGTGGATTTTAATCGCATCTTTACATTTTGCTAATAAAACTTCCAATTTTTTAACACTGTCTCTGTCTGCACCCACTGGTTCATTAGCACAGTCATTGAGACTCGAGTCTTTTTGTTCGGAATAATCTATTAAAGTTTCTGAAAAGGTATTTTGAACATCACCAGGATGCGAGTTTAACTTTGCATGTGGGTTGGAGCTGATTGAAGTCTCCAAAGTGGAGTCAGGCGAATCGTTCAATTTAAGCAAGTCAATTTTTGTGTTTAGGGTCATGATTAGATGGTCCTTTTCTTCTAGGTCGTTGCGTAATATTTCCTCAAGATGCGCTTTGGCTCTTTGCTCTAGTTGGCACTGTTCTTTCAACTCTGCAATTCTTCGAAGAGCCTTATCCTGGCTCTCAGATAAAATGGTCTGTAAAGATAACAAAGTTATAAAGTTATAATTCACAATTTAAAAACAGTAAATCTAAAGCATATTAAAAAAAAATAAAACACAGGTCTTATATGAAATATATATGACTATGTTATTATTATCCAAGTTATTTTCCTTTCAAAAATGCTCACGATGACACAAACTCGACTGTCTCTCAGACCGATTCCTCAAGTTGTCTGACCTAATATGTGAACAAACACTTTAGGTATATAATGTACTAGGGCTTTGGAAACGCAATTTGTGATGCGTTGAAGATGAGAGTAGTGGTTTGTGTACAGCAGATAAAAAGCTGCAGGCAGAAGTCCTATGAAGACCATGGAGCACCAAGCCAGACCATTTCCGATCACTTGAAAATGTAGATGATTCTGGCCTTCCTTTGTTTCTCTCCGAGCTGTCAGACAGCAAAAATATGCTCATTTTGAGCTCTTTGAGCAATGTAAACGTAATTATTATAGATGGGTCAGAACAAGCCCAATCGACCAAAAGTGTGCTCGTGGATTTTAAATTTTTTTTGGAAAATTCAGGGTTATTCCCCTACCTTTACTGAGTTCAGAACGTTTTTTTATTTTAAATTTGCGACGAACCGTTCTCCAGATAGAGCCCCTCAAAGTTCGGAGAAAAACGAATATTTGGCAGTAGCAGTGTGTCACAAAATCCAATGCCGATTCTAAACCGTTAAAGATATCATAAAACTTCAGAGAGATAATTTGTTCGGAAGAGTTTGTTTTACTATGAACTGTAGCTCAAAAGTCAGAATTTTTACTTTTTATAGGGTAATAAGAAGGTCAAAACGTAGGGTAAATGTTTTGAATTTTATCAACTTCAGGGTGCATTCTGAACAGCAAGGGATGAAAAACGGGAAACGATTATTGTTTTTGTAGGTACCCTTCATGTAAACGAATGTTTACATATTGGTTTCGAGAAGGGTTTCTACCACCTTCATCCCTTAAAAAAATCATGAAATTCGAAAAAACCCAAAAATGGCTGTTTTCAGGGGTGTTTTTCGTCAACTGGGAGTGAACTTAAAAAATTGCAAATGTATGGATTATGTGCTTTACTATTTGAACTCAAATCCCTGAAAGTCCCGATTCCCGTATTTTGTTCATTTAGAAGTTATACATTTTTTTTAACGGGTCTACTACCTGCAAAGTACATGGCGAGTCGGCGAGTGGCTTATGTGCAGACCCGGATTTAAGGTTCAAAAAGTGTCACACCATCGCAAGGGCCTCGGGGTCCCTGGAGTTTACTGATGAGTGGAGTGGGGGGGGGGGGGGGAATGCACAAACAAATGAACTATACAGCTAGGAAGTTTTACAACTTTTACAACATTAATTAGTCAACTCAAAATACAAGACACACACTATGCTAGGTCCACGGGCTCGCATGCAGTGCCCCATGGACGCACATTCCCAGGCGGGCCTCAGGCTCCGAGGCCCCAGGCGCAAGTTCAGGGGCCTCGCCAGCTTCCTGGGCCTCCGAGATACTCTCCAAAGGGTCCTAGTCCGCATTTGCGGGATTGCTGACCGTTAAATCCACCCCTGCTTACGTGGTGTTTTGTTTTCAGCCCGACTTTAAACTCTTTAAACTTTAGCGATCAACTGCAGTTGATCGATGCGGGGCCCCGCATGCGAGCCCGTGAAACTCGCATAGTGTGTATCTTGTATTTTGAGTTGACTAATTAGTTAAATAGTTCATTTGTTTGCGCATGCCCCCCCCCCCCCACTCCCCCCCACTCATAAACTCCAGGGGCCCCGAGGCCCTTGCGATAGTGTGTTCTGACCACTTTTTGAACGCACGTAAGCCACTCGCCGGCTCGCCATGCACTTTGAAAGTAGTAGACCCTTTAAAAAAAATGTGTAACTTCTAAACGAATAAAATACGGGAATCGGGACTTTCAGGGATTTGAGTTCAAATAGTAAAGCACATAATCCATACATTTGCAATTTTTTAAGTTCACTCCCAGTTGACGAAAAACACCCCTGAAAACAGCCATTTTTGGTTTTTTTCGAATTTCATGATTTTTTTAAGGGATGAAGGTGGTAGAAACCCTTCTCGAAACCAATATGTAAACATTCGTTTACATGAAGGGTACCTACAAAAAAATTATCGTTTCCCGTTTTTCATCCCTTGCTGTTCAGAATGCACCCTGAAGTTGATAAGATTCAAAACATTTACCCTACGTTTTGACCTTCTTATTACCCTATAAAAAGTAAAAATTCTGACTTTTGAGCTACAGTTCATAGTAAAACAAACTCTTCCGAACAAATTATCTCTCTGAAGTTTTATGATATCTTTAACGGTTTAGAATCGGCATTGGATTTTGTGACACACTGCTACTGCCAAATATTCGTTTTTCTCCGAACTTTGAGGGGCTCTATCTGGAGACCGGTTCGTCGCAAATTTAAAAAAAAAACGTTCTGAACTCAGTAAAGGTAGGGGAGTAACCCTGAATTTTCATAAAAAAATTAAAAATCTACGAGCACACTTTTGGTCCATTGGGCTTGTTCTGACCCAGATGTAACTCATGCCAAAGGGTTTTTAATAGATTGGCGATATATTTCTGACGCGTATTTACTTTCAATTACTTTCATGCACGAAGCTTACAAAACTTCTGATATCTGTAAAATGTATGCCTTGGCCAGACTTGAATTCAACAAACCTGGTAACCAAGGAAACGAAGGAAAGTGGACTAATTGAGTGACTTATTGAGTCAAAACATGAAGAAATCATTCTAAATATTTGAATAGAGTCCTGTGAAGAGTCCACGTGAAGCAGAAAGTCCTACCGGCCTTAGATTTTCAGGAATGGTAAATATCTACAAGTTGGCATGTTTATAAGTTTTGGTGAAGATAGGTAGAGGGCTTTGACATGAACAGATTCAAAAATTTGAAAAAATCGAAAAATTTCGTAAAAATGTATTTATTAAAAAGGTCTGAACCGATCTTTTCCAAAAACGCAGGGAGTCTAAGTTGAGAAAAAAGGTAGGTCCTCTGAAATGTTCATCCAAATCGGGTCTGGCGTTTGGTCTGTAGAGCGCGCGCCAACCACAAAAAAAAAACACAAGTGATTTTTTTTGGGGTAGTGAAATTGAAGATTTCCCTCCGTCTGCTACACTCATCAAAAAATATGTTCCGCAGATATTTGGCATTATCAGAATAATTTAGATTGTATGTCAAGCCATTTTGAATACACTGCAATGAGATTGCTGATCAGTGATCACAAAATCTTACCTTGGCTTTATAATTGTCCCTCTCTAGTTCACGATAATGCTTAGCCAAATCAGCGTATCGGCCTTTGTACTTATTGTATCGCTGCTGGGATTTTCGTAACAAGCCAACCAATTGCTCTTTGCTGGTCGCCGTTGCTTGAGCACTGTACGAATCGTCCATTTCGCTTGCAGACTCCAGGTCAGACTTAAATCATAAAATCAAATTTATATCAAGAACCAAATTATATACTATTAATATAATTAGATACTATTTGAAAGATATTTTGATCTCTTTTTGTTTGATACTTTGAGAGAGAAAGGAGATCACAATTCAAATTCAAAACTAAGTTTTTGAATTTCTTTGTGGAATGTTCCAGACAAAATAGCAAACTACAATCTAGAAAAATATTTTTTCCTTGACAGTGGCGTAGCTAGGTGTTGCAGGGCCCTGGTGGAAGATTTCAAATTTAACTCCCCCCCTTCCCCATTTTTCCCAATTTAACCCCTCCCTACCATTTGGGCATATAAGTTTAAGAAATGGAACCAAATGCCAGGGTTCAAAAGAAACCCATGCAAGTTAACAAAGGCAGCTACAAAAGGAGTAGTTTTGGGGTTTTTACAATGCTTTTCGAGTTTCTATCATTACTTTGGCACAGGAGATGAAAATTATGCAGTTCTAGGGCCTCTGTAGCCAAATATTTTGTGTAACTTTGGGAATTAATATGCATGCTGTGTCTTTGATCAGATGGACCGGAGATTCACTCTCCGAGCCTAATAACCCTGCTATCGCCATAGAGTTTGAAAGGTAAACCTTTTAAACTCAATGCTATCTCGGCCCTCGAGCGAATGCTTGTGGGTCCCCCCGACTGGAAAAAGCTCCTGGGCCCTGGTGCGACCGCACCAGCTGCACCAGCTGTAGCCACGCCACTGTTCCCCGAGTTCCTATTTCACCAATTAAGTAGGTATTGTAGGTACCTAGAAATCACATGCTACAGCCACCTTGGCTGCAATCCTATTTCAAATCGCAATTCCAATTATCCTATATTTTCTTCATCAAATAAAAATAGAAAAGAACAGCAAACCACAAATTGGTTCACTTGGAATGTTATACCCAACTTCCTACTACCTGTTTGAGTAGCAAAATGCTACTTTTCCCAATTACAAAACACTCTAGAATCCCAAGAAGTATCAGACAGAGGTTGTATTCTGAAACCTATAACTGGGGCTAATGAGCCAGTGCAATAAATCTTACTGGATCCAATCCAAAACCTGTTGCGCTAATTGGGTTGGACACTGCGGAGTGTTCCAAATCTGCTGGCCCAGTACCGGCTTCACTGCAGATTTAAGAAAAATATTTAAGAAAAATAACGTCTTAAAACATAAAGGCAAAAAAAATTTTCAAATTTCATATAATATGGTTGCTTATGTACAGTAAACAAACTCTTGACTACTTGAAAGCCAATTCGACTTTGCTCTTGTGCTGTGTTCAGTTACTGGTGCCAGCTTTTCTATTTGACGCTACAGGGAATGGGATAAAACTGGAAGCCAGTAAGCCAAAGAAAGTTTCAGAATATGGCCAGATACTTCTTACCACTTTATACTCAACTAAACAAAAAAATTCTTCAGATAAAAATGCCTGCTGTTTGAAATTAGTACCATAGCGTAAATTGGCAAAAATACCAACCTGCAAGTGGAAAGAGCTTCCGTAAGGTTCATAGTGTGGGAAGAACGAAGCATTGTCGCTCACTAATGAGCTGGTAGAAGAGTGCCTAGAACGCCTCGTGTTGATGGCGTTAGTGTGGCTCTCTTCACGTAAATCAACAGACGTAAATCCCTGCTTGGCAGAGGACATTTGCTCTGGAAGTTAACACAAAGCAAATAAGCTATGACATAAACCTGCGATATGGATGCACAGTTCGGGAGGAATCAATTTTCACTGGTATTCAGGAATTGTTTCGATCCGAGTTTTTTACATGAGTGCATTGTACTAGTTACACTCTTTTTTGTCTATGTAGAATTTTCCAGCCCGTGGACTTAGTTTCTCGATATTTGTACTCAGTGCTTTTTTTTGTAAAAATAAAGGTAAAAATAAAGTAAAAATAAATGCCTATTTTCATAATAGAAAATTACAAATAAAAATAAGTAATTTTCTTCATTATGTCCACAAACTTGGTAAGCACGCGGGCACACGAAAAACAACACAGACGAATTAAATCTTATTTCACGTTGAGAAGAAGAGTGTCTTCGCATCTACCTCGTGGACTCTGCCGCTAGACACAAGCAAATAGTTTCAAAACTGCCCATGGCCATATAGCCTTTTGTCTGGCTCAAGACATGGCTTGTATGTTTTTAAACTCAGCTAATGTCTAGTAGAAGATGGCTCACGAGGAAGGAGCAAATACACTCTCCTTCTTAACGTGAAATGGAGTATACATTTTTACAGCGATTGCAGATTTTCCCGCCGATATTTAATTTTTCTTTTAGAGTACCAAAAAGAGGTGCCGGAACGGCGTTCCGGTGCGTTCCGGCACAAAAAAAAACACTGTTTGTACTGCTCACGAAGTACCACTGTATTGGTACTGCCTAAACATTTATAAAACTCCTGGCTGAAAGCCTAGATAACGACAATATCTACTAAGGCTATTATATTATAAAATAAAATGCAGTAACCCAAGTGCAACATACACCTACCTTCTCCATCCTCAGAAATGCTGAAGTTGAGATCTGAGATGGATGACGGCTCGACAATTGAGCTAATCGAAGGTGAAACCACTGCCTAGACAATGATTTTTGAGCAGGTTATTCAACTAGTGGTGAACATTTTTATAGGTAGGTAGGTAGGCATAGGTATAGGTACTCTAAGGTATAGGTAGACATTAATTAGAACAAATTAATCATTAAGTATGAAGACAAGAAACTCAATTACATAAAACTGAGAAACCAAATTTTGTCCAGGCTAACAAAACATGTTAACAATAAGATTTAGGTACCTACCTAGAAGATTTTAAAATGTCTTACTTGTGCAAATTGGGAGACCGTTGCTGATATTTTTGATGGAGATTGCTTTACCTCCTCAGCAATTTTGTCCTTTAGTTTTTTGAACATTATTTCTTATTGTTTGCCAAAGGCCCGGCAATGCCAAAGGCTTGGTCAGAAGGGTCAGATGCAGACACTATTAAGAGAGATATTATTTTCAGACACTCATCCAGGCATTTTTCACAGAAGTGTTGGTTCAGAATGAACTGCCTAATAAGTACCTACCAAAATTGAAAACGATGTTAAGATTGTATTTGCATGGCAAATTTAGCTCACTTATGCACATTAATATTCCAACGTATGTTTCAAGTGTACCTACCTACCTACTCGTTCGCGTGCATTTGGCAGTGGCAGATATGTAGGCGTGGATCACGTCGGTTAAGGAAAAGTAAGGTTGGACAAAATTAAAAGGTGAATAAATATATCTGATAGCGCAACGGAAAATCGAAATAATATTATATTTTCAAGTTCTTTTACATCTGCGACTACACATGGATAAAGAACCTACCTCGGTACTAAAATTGGTACTGGCACTTTCGATTCTTCAACACGTCAGTCCAGCCGTCATCACAGCTGTTACCTTAGCTTAGCGAAAACCGCGAATTTTTAAACAGGGTACGTAGTTGCTGTTGTCAAACTTTTAAATTAATCTTCATTTCTAAATATCGTTCAGTACAGACAAGGTATAAAACATATTTTTTACTATTACTAAAGCAGAGATCTGCTATTTCTCAACACTGTCGAACCAATTTTAATCAGCTATGATTATGAATTATGATCTCCTTATGTTGAAAACGTTCAAAATGTCTCACTGTTTCTACATATCATCTAAAATTAAAATAAAATCATATTTGCTGCCAACTCAATATACTCTTATTCCAATATAATAGCGTTGCCTGAATTTAACCTTAAACATGGTGCTTCAAGAATAATCAAGGCGTTGTGAAAAAAACGACGGTTGCCTTGTAAGCACGACCACATGGATCTGTGCCTGACTGTGTGATGTGCTGTGACGGGCAAGTTGTTGGTCGCTAGATGTCCGCTTCACCGTCCGTTGTCTTGGTTCCCGGCGGTTGATGATCCGATCCCCGCCGATCGGCGTCGTGGGCACCGAGTTTCGTCGGCGGTTAGCGCATGCAGTGTGGCGGTCGAGCGAGGTGCAAGTCGAGGAGCGAGCGGGCGAGTTGGTGTTCTTTCCTGGCGTGCTTGGAGCGGTAAAGGTTCGTCTGACGATCGTTCACGGCCACGCTGCTTTTTATTTCTGGAATATCGCCGTTTTAATAAGGTAAGGGTTGTAATATAATATTTATTCATTAGATTATATCTAAGAGACGTTTTGTATGTACTTTTTATTGCATTTCACATTGATATTGTCGAGTATTTAGCTGGTATAAAATGGCGGCTCTCCACCGAATAATATCCCCGCGATGGTGGCTACCGTTACGGGGAACTTGTTCCGCGGTCGCCCCGAGAAAATATTTTCGACCTAAAATTTTGAAATATCCGTTTTATCGTAATGGATGTATTAATGGTGATGATGGATTCGATGGGAGTGAATGTAATGCTTCAAATATAGTGTCGTCATTATCTTGACTTCGTGGTTTACTAGCTGAAGGTTTGCGAGTTTTGCTGAAGTGTGTCGGACGACATAGCTGGGAGTCCGGGTGGGTACGCCGTTTGTTGTCGGCTAAGGGAGCGGAGGTTAGCCGCCATGACGAGACGACTGCCTCATCGGCAACGCACGTGGTTGCTGAAACCCAAGTAGACAGGACGTTCACATTAAGATTAAGATAGCAAAATATTATCAGCTAATGCCGACGGTATTTTGAATGGTTTTTTGAATTTAATACCAATATCTATTTACTTGGTATTTAACTACATGGTTTAGTACGATGCACACTGTTTTATTTGGGGGGGTTGGTAGGTAGGTAAATTTCCGGGCTTGCTGCTTGAATAGGGTTAGAAGGCGCGAGAAATTCTGCAAGAGTACGAGACTAATATATTTCTGTAATTTAACAGCGAATCTCAAATATTTCCAAAATATATCAAATTTAAAGAAGCATCTAATTTTCGTAACCCTAATTTCTCCGCAGCCTTTGAGAGAAAAACTATGATGGTTTCGAGAAAGAAGAAAGCAGAAGAGCATGTGGAGGCTGTTTCACCGAAGAAGAGGCAAAAGTCCCGCCCGAATGACAATGCGTCCACAAACACTTCTTCTGTGAAAGTTCCCAAAGAGAAAAACAATGTTAAAAATTCCAGAAAGAAGCCAGTTTATGTGAAGCCTCCTGTTGTTGAGGAAGACTCGGATGATGATGATGATGACGACATTGATGAGGATGAATTGGAAGATGACAGTGACATTGACATCAAGCAGGAAAATGATGGATCAAGCAAGAAAAAAACACGTGATTTAGTTGAAAGTAAATTGACAATATATTAAATGTGGCGTCTGTCCTGCTAACTTCCAAAATTGGTTGGAATAGCCACTCTGTGCTTTTCTTGACATATACTTTTTTTTCAGTTGACTGGTCTGAGCAAGATCTAATGGAACTCATAACCCGTATGGAGCATGTAATCCCTCCCAAGGATACTCTGAAGCTGGAATCCCGCGTGGTTAAACTCAACTGGGATGAAGTACGTCTTGGTTTGTGGTAGAAGTGAGAGTTCGCTGGGTTGCTGCTCATGTAGCATGTGCCACATTGCTCTAATGGATTGTTTTCTTTTTTAGGTTGCATTTGGAGATCATTCTCCTGACCAGTGCAAAGCAGTTTGGCTAAACATTCAGACCAGACTCAGGCGCTTCCGAATCTTGAAGGAGGTTCTCGAAGATGCTAAAGAGTGGGTTTCAAAACCGTGGACTAACTTCTACCGTAGCTCTGTGAAGGTAGCGAGAGATATTCGTTTTAGCTGTTTATAACTTTTACACACGATAGTATATCATTATGCGTACCTACTTGTGTTCACTTTTTTTGTGTTTCGAGATTAATATGTTAATGTTTTATTTTGTTCTGTGTCTAGAACCGTCATCCGGAATTGCCGAAAAGACCATTGTCTACGTACATGCTGTACTATTTGAAGAAAAAGGACAAGGTTGCCAAGGCTCATCCTAACTTGGAAATGGCGAGTTATTTTTTATTTCTTTTATCAATACTATACTTGTGGACTTTGAAATCCAGCCGTTGCATTTCGGCTATGTCTTCAGAAAGGTTTGGCTGAAAAGAGAATAGACAGGCCAGGTACCGACCACATGCAGATGAGCACATGGACATGTTCTTTGGGGGTATAATCCTGTTTGATAAACCAGTTTTATTATCAGTGCCTGCCTCGCAAAACTCAAGAATTTGTTCTCTGGCAAGTTTTGTACGCGATTCCACGCACACCTACTGGCATAAAACACCGAATTTTATAGTTAAAAGAGAAAATAAAATCTTCTCGAATCCTCTCTTTGACGGGAACACTTCCATGTAACCACTTTTTTAGTATTTAAGAAAACATCATATATTTCCATTTCTCAATTTTATTTCTATTAATTGCTTCCGTTATCTCGATATCAATTTAATGGTTATTACCTGCTATACCACAGATAGAAGCCTATACCTCACCTTTCCGGTGGCTATACCTCGTCCTAGCGGGTCGGAGGTAGTGCGAGATACCAAAATCAGTTATGCAATTTAAATTAATTCACATTGCAAAAACCAACTGTATTGCAAGGGGAAGGTGTCAACTGGCCGAAAAAAAACTGGCCGACAAACCAACTGGCCGAAAAAATAACTTGCCGAATTTTATATTTTGTGCTGTGACTGTACTGAGCCGGTGGTAGGGGAAAACTATTACCCCTTTCGAAAACATTTTCTCTGAAATAACTTGGAGACTAAAAAACTTGGCGAGATATTACCTGGGCGATAAACAAACCGGGCGAATTTTTTAAACGCTCTGAATACGATGCTAGTTCCGCGGCAGCGGCGCGACCTTTTCGACCCGAATTTCGGCTATGTCCTGGCCCATAAGAGCCATGTTAAATGACTTTGTAGTTTTTCGAGTCCGGTCGTAGAAAACCGGTCCCGGCAATTGCACTCATCCCGTCAGCGCCCGCACTTTTTCTCAAAGTCCGGTCGTCGACAAGTGGTCCCGGCAACTGCACTCACCCCGTCAGCGCCCGCACTATTATTAATCTTAGGCTTGACCTTGACTTCACCGGTCGCAACGCCTTCGCGGCAAGGCAGCCTTCCCTGCCCGCCAACGCCGTCAGTCGCCTCACTTTGCACAAGTCCCAGCGACGACGCACTTAACGGGCGGGTATCGTTGCCCGCCCGCCAGCAGCGTCCAGCGCCTCACTATTTCTTGATTGCCAGTCTTCAATCACAACACCTCAACACACTCAACACCTTCCCAGCCAGGCAGCCGTCGCTTCCCGCCAACACCAACAAACGCCTCACTTTGCACAAGTCCCAGCGACGACGCACTTACCGGTCGAGCACCGCTGCCCGTCCGCCAACGTCGTCAAACACCCCTACAAATAAAAGTCGCCGTTCTGCGACGTCGGTGATCTGAAGTTCACCCAACGCCGACGACTCTCCCGGCCGCGACGGCTTCGCAGCCCGCCAACCACCTGAGGGACCCGACCACGACTCGATTTCCCATAAGACCAATGGTCTCCAAGTTATTTCAGAGACAATGTTTTCGAATGTGGTAATAGTTTTCCCCTACCACCGGCTCAGTACAGTCACAGCGCAAAATATAAAATTCGGCCAGTTGTTTATTCGGCCAGTTTTTTTTCGGCCAGTTTTTTTTCGGCCAGTTAGGTTTTCGGCCAGTTTATTTTCGGCCAGTTGCCACGTTCCGTATTGCAAGTACTGAAAAAGTGATGGCATGAATGTGTTTTTTGTACAGAGTAGCTGCAGGAAACATTGAATTTTCTTCTAGCTTAAAAATAACACATGTTAGGCCAGTGGATTTGAGTGAAATCTAATGCATAATTCGACAGTGGACTGATCTATTGGCTTTGCCGATTCTCATTTCATGGAGCAAGGCAGTTGCTGATAAGAAAACTGGTTTGTCAAAACGATATTTGGACCCTCTACGCATGACATCCAGTTCTTCCATGTGTTCACCCACGTGGTTGGTACCTGGCCTGTCTATGCTCTTTTCAGACAAACCTTTCAGAGGACATAGCCTAAATTCGACAGACTGGATTTCAAAGTCTAGAGGTGTACCTACTGTTGGTTTTGTGATTTTAAATGCAGAAGTTAATTTCCCTCTGATTTCTTCCAGACCGGTGTTTCAAAATTTATTGCAGAGGAGTACAAGCAGCTGTCCGAGAAGAAGAAAGCGAAGTACACGCAATTGGCGGCTGCCGAGCGTAAAGCGTACGACTTGAAAATGGAGGAGTTCTAGTAAGTCCTTCAGGCATTAAATTGTTTATGTCCCATTTCTTTTAACCACTTTTGTATTATTTAGTATTTTTTTCCTCCCTAGATCAATTGTAAGTGCTTAAAAAAAATTAAATTTTTTTGGCTGTCTTAAGGGTCTTGTGCCTGCAAAGTTTTCCTAAAATAAGTGACAGAAGTAACACAGAAATAAGTAACACAGAAATGAGCATATAGGTATGCGGTTTTTTCCCCTTTCGTTGTTATGAACGGGACTGCCCGAACAGAAATGCTCTTGTTCCAGCAAACCTGTTAATAAATAAATCTATTCATATTCTTTTAGCCGAAATCATCCGGATCAGATCCCAAAACCACATGCTACGAGGGAAGTGAAGTATGGTGAGCGAAAGGGGCTGGGGCCACAGAAGCCTCTTACTCCGTTCAGGCTTTACTACAGCGACAAGCTCCGCAAACAAGCTGGCGCCAAGGACTTGGACAAAGCAGGTAGTTACTATCTGAATATATCATATCTGCTGACTAGAAAATGTAAATGCTAGCAATATAAACTTCAATTAGCCAGGCACTTAAAGATGAAAAAAATAAGTTTGGATGTGTTTTTAAACCATTTAACACGTGTTGGGATGGATTCGTGTGATGTATTCGTGAATGTTGCAACGTGGAAAAACAATCGCAAGCACCGAATTTTGATATTTTCGTTTTGCGCGCAGCCGTGCGCTGCGTCACTATATCACTACTATGCTGGCTAGCCAGCGTGCGGCTGCCGGCGCGCCAGCTAGCTCCGTTTGCTGCTCGGAGACGTAGAGTTTTAGCAATGGGTGTTTTGAGCTTTGACTGCTATTATAAAGAGGGAGCTAAAATTAGGCTTGCTGTGTCAACTTCATGATAAAATGTCCATGCTTGCTAGTCGAAACAAAGATTCTGATGAGTTCACATGTAGGTATAGTACTGTCATGGCAGAAGAAGTGATCCAGCCGTATCAATTTGAACCGGAGTATTCTGACAGTGTAATCGAAAATATAACATTAGTACAAGAAGTTAGCGCCGGATTATCTGTAGATGTTTTATCAGGGAGGAAAGGCAACAATAATTGGTGTACTTGTAATCGTTGTGTGTCCATGCTCACTCACTGATCACGAGAGCTTGTGTTGCTCTGAAACCGAGTCAGTGCGTAAAGTTAGGGAGGGACACACATGTATTACCGAACATCGATCTTTTCAAAATTTAATTATTGACAGTGATGCATTGAATCTACTGCGACATCAAACCATTCGTAAAACAAGCAATCGCAGAAAAAGAAAAACATTTACAGCAGAGGATTTACCGAACAACTCTTGACAATTCGTAATTTTCGTAATTTGGATATCTGCAAACAACACCCGCACTGAAGGTGGTGTATATTGCTGGTCGAAAGTATTTCCTAGATGCAATGAAGGCACTGTTCTGTGTTTCAGATTTATTCTAACATATTGATTAGGTAGAAGACGATGCTTCATGAGATCGGACTCATCCAAGTCGCTCTCTTTGAAATGTCGCCTACACACGAGGGCTCCCGGGACGGCACAAAGTTTTTGCGCTTCGTTCTTTGTAGCCAAATGTTATACGGATCTGGCGATCTATCGCGGGGTGGAAACGAATAAAAAGATATCTTAGGCACGGTTTTGTGGGAGCTGTTGCACCCGAAGACCGAGCAAAATACCATATTTAGTCCAATTAGCAGCCGAACTTCACCAGTTCAAGTGACAAACTGAGGCTGCTGCCTGCTGTAGCGCGCGTAGCATGGCACTGCCTGAGATAGGCTGACATCACTCTTTTCCTCAACGCGCTGCGGGCGGGAATAAGCTGAGCGGCGCTAATAACCGCGTGTACGATTGTTTTCGCCTTGGAACTGTATTTCTGGAGCCGAAAAGTCGTCAAACGGGTTGTGTGCCCCTTTAAGGCCTTGCAAGCTCCTATACCTCAATGCTTGCTGGGAGGGGTCGAGAACAAGTCGAGTACTGATAGGGACTTGCTGCCTTTTGTCTTCGACGAGCTGTGAGAAATTGTGAAAACTGCACCTAGGACAGCAGGCTGTTGGAATTGGACTTGGAGCCTTCAAATGAAGGGGACATGCAAAGAGCAGTCTTATCACATTTGAGCAACATCAAGATAAATGAGCTCAAAAATTAAAACCCTATGCATGTACATGTAGTCAGCGCATTAAATTCAAATGCGATTTGTATGGACTTGCATTCTTACTTTATTTAGTCCGCTGGTAGATTGAGAAGTTTGTGACAACCACCTCTGACTGTATCTCGATTTTGCAAAAACTTTACTAATATTGTCATTTCCTGTGTACCCTTAAAATGCTAAGCAGACACATTTTTACCACACCACAGTACAGTTAAATATTAGTTGCTTTGCTTTGATTGGTCTATTGGTAACTTACATACCTACCTACTTGTAATTTTTTCAGCTCTACTTGCTTCCTGCCGTGAATCGTGGAAATCGCTTAGCGACAAGAAAAAGTACGAGTACATCAACCGTGTGATGGAGGAAGAGATCAAGTATCAGGTAGAAAACTTCTAACCTTCTAAAAAGTTCAAGATATGTAATGCATATTTGATGTTTCTTTCATACAAAATAGCTGACAAATACACTGGGAAAAGCCTATTTAACTCGAAGCTGGCGTTTGGTGTTTGACCAGGCTTCCAACTCTTCCACGTTCCTACTAATTCCTACTGTAGTCTAGTAGGAAAGTGGGAATGGTCCTACTTTTAACAAGTTTGGGCCATGCAATAAAATACTTCAATACAAATGTAATGCAAAATCCAATATTTTTGTTATTGCAAGAATGTGCTTGCAAGAGCAGTGACTGACGCTGTGATTGCTCTTTGTAGGAGTAATGCTTTTTGGGCAATTGAATCAATTTCATTGGCACATACCGCTTTGCATTTATTCAATTTTGCTGTGAAAAAACTGCAGATGTCTTTCTTTATGTATTTTAATTTTTTTGTGATGTCAAGGTTATTGCTTGTCCTACAACTCGATAAAGAGTCCGTAGCTCTGGTAGTTGGTAGGTAAAGGTTTATTTTACACGTGTACAAATCATACAGCCTGTGTGAAATCAATAGCAAGAATATCTTCATTTCTACTATTTCTATTTTTATGAGCGTGAGCTTGGTTTTATAAAGTTTAGACATAATTTTACAAATATATCATCTATGAAAATTATAATACGAAATTGCATTCTATCAAAAAAAATATCTGAAGGTTTTGTTTTTATTAAATTGGCACATTGTATAAAAGTTATGTACCTAATCCTTGTTTTAGGAGGACTTGAAGCTGTACCAGTCTGATAATCCAGAATATGTAGCATCTGCTTCGAAGCCTGTACTTACCAAGGACGAAAGGAGCATTCTTGAAAAGTAAGTCATCAATTATCATTCTTATATTGTGTACCGGAACAGCTTGTGTTACTGCCAGTCTTACCTTCCTCAGAATGAAATGAGACGTTCGTGGGATGTTGATGAATGTTTGTACCGAGAGTGGCATGGGTGCTGACTACTAGGGCTACCAGGGCACCTGTAAAAAAATCCGAGGGTACCCCTTGGTTTTTATAAAGATATTCATTTTTGTCTGCATATTTTTTTCAGTTATGCTTCGAGACCAGTTAATCGCTCGACTCTTATCTATGCCCACGCAACCCACCCAACAATTTGGAAGAGTGCTTGTAATTTTTTGATATCACAAAAATAATGTTTTATAGAAGCTAGCCCCATAAAATATAAATATACCCATGCTTGTTTTTGTATATAGTTTCAAATTACAGCTATAGCTGTGGATAGAGGCTATATAGTTGGGGGGTTTGAACCTTCATGTGCAACGGTTCCAGTATTTTTTAGTGCTGATTCCGGTTCTTAAGTAGTCATGAAGAAATGTTTCGGTTCCATAAAATTACTGGTTCTTTTGGGGTTCCGATTCCAGTTCTGGTTCGCTTTCCGGGAAGAATCATACTGAAACAACGAAAAACGCAAAAAAAATATCAAACCTCTTTTTAAATACTTTTGGAACCTTGGAACTGGTATTTTTAAATTTTAATAACTATTCCAGTTTGGTTAATTACTAATTAGTAATTTTAACAACTGTTAAGCGTTCTTGGATCCTGGGTGAGATCCTTGCAAACAGTGGTTGTGTTTTTGAACTAACGTTGGCTGGTTTTTCTATTGCAGGCATGCAGGTAAACCAGAGAAGCCTCCAAATTCAGGTTACAGTCTGTTCAGTCGACTTATGTTGGTCAACAGTGACATGAAGAAAACTCCACCTAAAGAGCGGATGGCTAAAATTTCACAGTTGTGGAAGAATATGACTGAAGAAGATCAGACAAAGTACAAGGAGCAAGTGACCCATGTAAGTGAAAAGGCTTTGGTACCTGGTTTTTGTACATCAATTTTTGGGTTTGTTTTCTGTTAAGTTTGGAAAGAAGTTTTTACATTTTTCTAAACTAGGAGGATTGTTTTCTCATTTCTATTTAGGTGCCCTTGTTTTAACTATCGGATGAATGAAAAATAAATACTGATAACGGTTACATGCTTCCATGAGTGATATTTTTCCTTTGCATGGTGTTAGTACTAATTTATTTTAAAATTTTGAATTTATGGCTCTTATGAAGGTACTTACTTTTTGCAGATGCTAGATCAGTACAAGCTGGAGTATGCAACCTATTTAGAGTCGCTCTCCGAGGAGAAAAAGGCAGAAGAGCTGAGCAAGAATCAGCCAAAACGCAAAACATCGGCCAAGTCTTCGTCTAACGCAAAACCCAAGACTTCTAAGAAGAAGGCCACTGGAGTCAAAGTGAAGTTGGAGGAGGATTCGAAGGCAATTTCTTCGAAACCAAGTTTCCTTTACAAAAATGAGCCAATTCAACCTCCTGTGTAAGTATGGGATGAGATTTTAGGCTTTGATGAATGTTGGGTAGTATGTTAAAAGAATGTGTATACAAATCAAGAAGATGCATCAAAAAAATTTTACATATTTATTTCATGTGGAGTGTTACGTGTTGCCCAAAATGCTCAAAAATGTTCTTGGAATCTAATTACGAACATTCAGTTTTGCCAAAAATGTTGATCATTAAACGCAATTTTTCCCCAGTCACCTTTATGTCGTCCACCGAACGTCCGTAATTATTCTTTTAATGCTACTTGTATAATGGCTGTTGGGGTGTGATTAGGTGAGGGGAGGGTTGAAGCCAGTTGGCGGCTAGACAACCCGGCTTTTGCTGGATAGGTGCACATTTTTACAAGTTATTTCAAGTACCTACGATAGCTGCAATGTGCTGACCGTTTTGTTTGTTTCCAGTAATGTGTGTTCGCTGTTCATGGAGGCTTACATGAAGAAAGAGGTCCATATCCCCCTGAAGCAGCGGGAAAGTAAAGCCATGAAAGCCTGGAAAGATGCTCCAGAGGAAGAGAAGGCCGTTCTCCGCAAGGAACTGGCAGAGCGCAAGCAACAGTACATCAAGCAGTTTGAGAAGTTCTTGAAGGTACGCACTGAGCAGAGGTATCTGTGATATTTAAAAAATGCTTTTATCTTTCAGATATGTTTAAATTAGCATATTCTTTGTTTGCAGAGCTTGTCGCAAGAGGAGCTGAAGGAGTATTCGCTGTGGAAGGCCAGCGGGAAGGCGCCCGAGCTGTCGGAGGTGAGTACGGTATTTTCAAGCTAGTTGTTTGATATCAATCTCCGGAGTCGAGGTTTATGAGGCTTCACGAGAACACATGTAGCTGTTGCTTCACAGCATTGGTATGAGAACTAACATAGCTGCATGCTAGCAACCTGACTCTTTTTTTTGTGATTATGGTAGGTGGGATTGGTTCTAGGCTCATTCAGGAGTGTTTCAGCTTGTGATGTATATTGGACATTAAATGATCACCAAAAGATGTACTTTTGGACATTCCACCTAGCATGGACAATGCTGTGGGGCAACTCTGCATCCAAATCTGTTTACTTTGTGAGTACAAATCGCTGATTTATATGGGCTCCTTTCTTTCAGGACTCTGATTCCGAGAGCGAGTCTAGCACGAATTCCGAGTCTGCCAGTGGTGGCTCTAGCGATTCCAGTGACTCGGGAAACGAGGATGCTTCGTCGTTTGGTGACGACAACTGATTGGATATTGATGAGGACAACGAGGGCGAAAAGGGATTTGTTAAGTTTCAAGCTACTTATCAATCTTGTAAGCGATTTTCAGCCGGTAGCACTTGTAGCAAAATTTGTATCTTTTAGCACATATCGTGCCTTCATAAATGATGATGTACGTACCTACCCTTCATAGGCTGCCTAAGATAGCATTTGAAATCTGGTTTTCACGTCCAGGATTTTGTAAAAAGTCCAGCAGACACCATCAAAATAATGTTACCTTATCGCAGTTCTACAATGAGTTTTCACATTAAGCACAAGAATGACATTCCTCTTTTAACATAGAAGGTGTAATATGATATGATGCTTAAAGTTTTTCCCGTTTCTTTAAATTTTAGTGTTAGATTTGCTTTCTGATGACTACAAACCTAGTTACAAACCACATCTGTTGGTCATTTTTTAATTATGTTGCTTGTCAACTGAAACTAGCAAATGGCTGGTTTTGGGGCACTGACATGGCTAGGCATTAGCAGTTATTTTAAAAACCTAGGAGACGTCAGTAAGTCTTTGCGTTGTTTCCTTGTTCGGTGGCTTTTACAATGATTTTATTGTAGCGTAAAGATCTGCTGAGCACCATGATTCCATATTTTAATTCAATGAATGCTGCAAGGAGCATTTTCAGAGAATATTAGCCTAAAAATAATTTTCCAGAACTTGCGTTCTTTAACAAGATATCCTTATGTTCTGTTTAAATTGCTGTCCACAGTTATTTGTTATTGCAAGATTGTTCTCTTGTTAACATGTGGCAAACTTGGTTTAGAAAGCAATAAATATTGTTACTTTGTAGAAAATTTGGTATATTGTTAATGCTAACTATGCTGTGTGTATGTAATCTCAAATGTAAATTATTTACGAGTAGTGCTGTATTGTTGGCCAGTTGTAATTCCTCACACAATCGATTTTGTAACTGGAGAACATTCCATTACCTGATTCTTGGATTTTGTTAGAACTATTGATAAAGTGATATGTGCCTCATTGTTGGTGTATTCATAAGTTAATTTGGGTACTATTCACATTGTATCGTTCATAGGGATGAAAGGACATGAATATTTTCGAAACATTGACGATATTATCTGAGCTAATGAGCTTTGTACCTAGAAACATTGTATGATAATATGCAACCAATGGTTTTTACTTACTCCACTGTTACTGGACATCAATAATTTGTACTGATACTAGAAACTCTGCTACTGTGAAATCTGTATCCATCTAGACCTAAAGCGGAGTGACGTTACAAAACAAGGTTGATGCAGTTGTTCTTTGCAATAGCCAAATTATGTCACACTCTTAATAGAGTTTTGATAGAGATTGGGCCTTCGACAAAAGGAATGTGTCGCAGCTGAGGCACTACTTACCATTCATGCCTGGTGTGGTGTAAGAATTTAAATCAAATACTGTCTTTGTAGTTTTATAAGTCATGAACAGACCATTTTGACAGAATAATCATTAAAAGCTATTGGTTTAGTTTAATTAAAGTTCTTAAAATGAAGATTGTATTTTGTTTGTATCCCTACCCTACTTACCCCAAGGTATAGCCAGTAGTACCTTGATCCTTGTCGTTTTGTTGCAACTAGCATTATAGTTGGTGATGCTGTGTAGTTGCCGAGCAGATCGGCGCGTTTGAAACACATTTTTTCAGTTACTTCACTATAGTTGGTTAGCAGGGTTAGATGAATTTGTTCGGGATGAAGGCAGGACCCTTATTCGCTATAATCTTATCCATCGCCAAAGCTACATTGCATAGACAGGCAAGAGAATGCTCTGGGAAGTGGGAAGAATAATTAAAACAGTTCTACTCACCTTGGTTATCAACCTTTTTTTGAAGGGGCGTTCCAGCTCTTGGCATTGACCGTACTTAAGCAGCTGATAACAAAAGATTTTAAAAGTCCTTGGTGCTTTTTCATTGGGTTCTAGGGCTTCCGCAGCCAATATCGTGTCTGAATTCAGTGATGCATTCTAAGAACATAATGATTACGGACAGGCGTTTTACTCTCATTTACCTTTTTACGGCCCTTGACCCATGCTGTGTGCCCTCCTGACTGGAAAAGCTCCTGGGCCCTGGCTCAGCTGAACCGGCATAGCTACGCCAATGTGATACATTCCATACATAATCATCGACCACCCTAATCTAATACAAATCTCATGAAGTTCGAGCATTTTTGCTCTAAAAACATCAGCCATTGACTGAGAAACAGAGACTTGGAGAACTAAGGATCTGCATTTTGTTGGCAAGTGATCTTTGTTAACAGCAATTAGCTTATTAATGGAGAAGTTGAAAATCTCGGAGTTTCTGTTTGTTAAGAGGAAACTAAATGGTAGTGTTTTGCATCCAATTGCAAATGGCATTTATGAATCCAATCATTTGCAATGTTCTCAAGAACACAAAATTCTTCAAGCTCTAACATTGCTTAAATTTGCATGTTCAATAAGCAACTTTGCTTACAGTAGCATTTTGCCTTTCGAATTACTTCGATTTTGTTTAACGAGACCAGCATTTTCATCATGGCTCAAAAAAGTCTTGGCGTTTTTTCGGCGTTGGCGCCGACATAGGTACTTTTGCAGACCCCATGTCGATCTTACCAAAACAAAACAGTCTAATATACACCACCATACATACAACCTGAGCAAGGAGCTAAGGAACTGCAGTGCAACTCTTTCAAGATATGTGTCAATGTGTCAATGTAACTACCACCACACACCCGTGCTGCAAGTTCAATGAAGACATTCCTTGAATGGGTATTTACCTCTTGGAATTAACTTTTTTCATCGATTAGGAAGATTTCATATATTAAATCTTCCTAATTGATGAAAAGACACAAGAAGTTATCAAAGTCCGCATTTTTTGGCCTAGGTGCTTAGAAAAACAACTCCCGTAAGGTTTAACCCATAGCGCTTTTTCAACCCCTAGCACTTAGACAGACCACTTTTCAATTAACTCTTAAACAATTTGAGCATAGTCCTCCATCCTTACTCTGTGTTGAAATAATTTGGTTCTTTGTTAAGATCATACCTTTAGCCATGGTAAGCGAATTACCGCAAGTATTTAATTAGCATGTTCCATTTTGTTCGTGCAGTGCCGCACTGAGTCGTAAAGGCAGCGCTGGGAAGGGAGAATCGGTAGGGAGGGGATAGTCGCTGTACAAAGAGAATTATACTCTTCTCGCAGATCGCGTCGCGCGAGAAGATAGAAATCTTAGATAATTAATTAAACATTTTTTTCACATTGTTTAAAATCCCGGACTAATTGGGTACTACATACTAGGTACTGTGATCCTGGCTAAAGCAGAGGCAATAAAATAACACTTATTTAGTAGATAGGACTAGTTGGAAACTTTTAATACACAATAATAAATAAAATACTCACAAAAGGTATCAGCAAACCTAATAGTACACTGAGATTGTTCTAGTATCCATTAATCAGTAATAATCACACACAGCCACTTAACTATAGATGTCTAGTTTAATTGTCTAGCAAGTAGGAATTCAAAACTTTATAATAATGTGTGCAGTACTTGCTGTTAAAAAACCATAACAAGAAAATTATGAACTACCTACTTTCCAGAACTGAGATTTACGCCACCAAAATTAATTTCCGTTTTGGGTAATGATGATCCTTTTTTAAATATCGGTTAAAATACACTGGGCCATCGAACTAAAAGAAACTCATACTGGTGCAGAATGGCTACACATGTTGTCTAGAATGTAAAGCTGGAAAATGCACCTCATGAAATACGGCCCTTAGCTTGTGACGAGCCCCAGAGCAATTCCCGCAACAAATGAAGCAACAAATATATGTACATCTTCTACTTTGTAAGACTTATCACCAATAAAGTTGGAATACCAACGCTTAGCAGTCTTTTCCTTCCGTTTCATTTTATCTTCAGCTTGGTCTATCTTTCGATCCACGTATCGCTCAACCTTAAATTCGGAAATACATTACATGGTCAGAATATTAATCGCAAATTTCTTAGATACTACAAAACTTGTAATTTAAAAAAATTGTTAATAAAATACAATTTTGGAAGAGAAATCAACATTAGTTTATTCAGTCCAAGGCTTCTTCCTATTAATAGAAATGATAAAACAAAAAGAAGCCTGAAATATAACAGATCATGTGCACAAAAAAAACAATATCTAGACTGAGTATTGAAGGGTAATCACAAGATAAAGAAAAAGATAAGGTTTATGTACAGTACATTGCAATATAACTTATTTAATAGGCAATTGGCAAGAATAAGTTCAGGAAAACTGTGTGAAGCATTTTGCTACCTTGAAAAAGCCAATTGAATTTTAGTGACAAAAACATTTTAAAAAAGAATTTCAAAATGCATTTTATGTTCACACTAGAAAAGTCTCCAATGGGAAGTTGGCACTACAGGATGGTAGCTGTTAATTAAAAGACCTGAGCACATCAGCTTAAAAAAACAAATTAAGAAGTTGAACAGCCAATCAAAAATCCTCCTATAAACCCTGCTGAAATATATTGATTCTTGCGAGCATATTCCACAATCTGCAAAGACAAATAAGAGGGTAAATCAAGCCTGGCAACAACCGCACCCCACAGGGTTATGCCTCGTTTAGTGCTACATCTAACGAGCGAATGCAATGCATTGCAGAACTATCAACCAATCAGCGTGCCCGATTTTGTCGCGTGACAAATCCGCAACTCAAGTTGCGAAGGCTCCGCAACACGGGCAAAATATTGAACCTGTCCAATATTTTGACGTAACGCAACGATGTTGCAGCAGCGGCGTTTTCGTAGCGTCTTTTTGGCAGCAACGAGAAGGCATGAGAAGACGATGATATCCGTCACGATGTGGTGTCCACCTCATTTTAAATTTCAACTCGACACTATTATTATTTCCATGCGAAAACACATTGGAAAAACTCATTTTTAGGTGTAGTTCGCCATTTTGTTTGGTTTTGCTGCGCCACTGTCGCAGCACTGTTGTCGCTGCACGTTTGTGTTGCCGAAAATTTGAGATAGCACTAAACGATGCATAACAAAATACTACCGACTTTGTAATTGTATAAGGAACTCTCAGTTAAGTACTACAATCTTCAATTTCTAACAGCGCAAACAACTGGTGCAAGAGAAAATTATCTACAATTAGCTTCTATGGAATGACACCAATCCTGCCACAGCCATTGACACCTGGGAGTGACTATATAGCAAAATTACAATTTGTGTAAAGTTGTTGGACAAAAAGACTAAGAGTATCTAGGAACAGTCCTTACGTTAATATAAATGAGCACTGGTCTTTATGTTACAAATGCAAGCAATTGCAGAAGATATAAGGAAGGCAGTATTTCTTTCAACTGGTCTTACCTTTTCCATCCATTTGGGACCAGATCCAGTAGCCTTTTCTTCTATTTTATCACTGACTTTGTCAACTTGTTTGTAAAGCTTATCCCAGTTCACTTTTATGTAGCCTGCATGGTTGGCAACTTGCAGCATAATGATTCCGCCACCAACGGCAACAGCAGCCACCTTGCCCACTTTCATTGCCAGCATTCCCGTTACCCTAAAAAAATATTTTTACTGCAGTGAGATCATTGTCTCAAATATGTGGTTCTTTGTAAGAATCTATAGTTGAAACAAAGAGAAAATATAGTGCATATTTATTAAATAATTCAGACTCTGCGTACCATCCCGAACAGGTACCGATGACGAGTTGTTTAGTGGCTGATGTCTTGCTGACATCGCCAAGTATATTATTGACAAATCCTTTCGTGTCGTTAGAAATTACTTCTATAATATCCTCGTTATTATCTTTATTTGACTTCTTTGATCCTGGAGTAGTCATTTTCAAATATCTTTTACAAGGTACGTAAACACAGGCTTCCTGCAATAACCATACAAATATCAGTAACACATTTGGAAATTTATAAATAAGGGTGAACCCACAGACTGATGTCATTAATATATTTTTACATTTTTTGCTTTGGAGATTTATAATAAAATGACAACTGTGTGCTAAGGTGTGCTGCTGTGGCATTATTGGGTAACATTTATTATAAAGGATTATTATGAATTAATACTATACTATGAATTGTACTACACACCTGGTATAGACGTAAAACTGTTTCTTACGTTCTGTCACGCAGTCTTTCAATTTTTATCCCACCTGACTTAACAGAACAAGACAACGATGGCCGTAGGCGACTCGCAGACGGCAGACTTCAAAACATCCAAGGTCATTTGTCGTCGCCTATCAAAATCCGGCTGAACCCAAGTAAAGGGACTGAGTGAGTTGAACAAGGTTGAACCCACCTTTGTCATCGCCCTACAAGTTATTGGTTCTCCTTATAGATGGCGGCTAGCACCACTCATTGTTGCTGCTGTGAAGTATGCGCCTGTAATGTTCTAGAATCCTGAAAATGTGACACACAAAATGATTTGTAAATTTTGAACAGCTATAAATTGTATGAAAGTCGAAATTAACTCAGTTAACATAAAAGGCTACTTCAATGCTGGATCTTTTAGGTCTTCACTACTTCACTGCTTACTTCTCATTTACAAATATGTATTAGTTAACGTAGGAACTCCTAAACAAATTTCCCGCGACATGTTTCCATGATCATTTGCTGGCCGCTGGCTTCACAGTTCCCAGCGGTTGTCGGCCGAACGCCTTTCGCGGTCGCCAGTGGGCTGTAAGCTGGATACGCGGCCTTGATCTAAAAAGTTTTGAAACAATCACCCGTCAGAATGCGCGGCCTGCCGTAAAAGCGGTCTTGGTGGTCACGTGAATGTCACATGGGTCACGGCGTAACGGACGCTGGTTTAAAAGGGCTACTTTGCAGTTTGCAAGTGCGTCGTTCAACAACAACAGTAACAAAGAAATGATTTAAGAAAGAAATGATAACGACCAGCTGCACAGCGACCTGCGAGCACTCCTCGAGGAAAGGGATGCCTCTTTTACACCCAGAAAGGTATAATTTTTATGTTACTTCACCCATCAAAAATCTATAATTCATCTGGTTGCAGATAATCTTCATGTGTATTTTATTTATTTACGCGGTACATTAAATGTTTACTAGCCCGTGACCCTTACATGGCAAGGGTGTGGGATGTGAAAATATAATAATTGATATTATAATTTACATTTAAAATATTATTTATAATTATTATTTATAGGTTCTTTACGTTTTAGTCTTAGGTTATGTTTGTTTAGTGTAAAGCATTCTCAATACTATGACTATGCATTAGGCCTTAGGTTTAGTACAAAGTTGGCACTCATGACCCTATTGGTTAAGCTCGAGTTTTTAATTATGAAGATCTAAGAGCGTTGTAATATTCTTGCTGTTTTGAGCAAGAGGGGGGTGGGAGAGGGCGGAGGCTGGCTTTATGGTGTTTTCTGATACCCAGGATGGGAGGACAGGAATTCTTCGAGGCTCTAGTAGGTATTGTGGACGATGAAGTATGTAACCTCATGACTATTTTCTTGTAGGTTTTGGTTGCGACCATCTGACAGAGGGCCGACACAAACCTTTGCCTGCATGCCTTACCAGCCGCCTCGGGAGAAGAGGACTAGCTCACGGGCCTGCGGAGGCTGCCAACGGCTTACATATGCAGCTACATCGCCAAGCGGCTTTGCATCGCCTTGTCATACACTGAACGTAAGTTGCTGGTCCAGACACACCAGCTGACCGAAGACCACCGCTTCATTTCCTTCGAGGAATATGACCTGCACAAGGAGCAGTTTATAACCTATCCAACTAGGAACATGGTGGAATTCGTCGAGTTCCTGTTAGACAGCTGCTCCATCCACAGTGATGCTATTCTGGCTGCGCTTCTGCAAACTGTTCTGTAGAGTCATACAGGCTGCACAATCACTGCAAGAGAACACCACGATTTCTGGCTCAGCAGTCAAGTCACAAAGAAGAAAAGAATGAAGATTGTGATGCACACCTGAGCCTTCAATCAAGCTCCTGAATAGGAAGGCGACCAGAACCCTGTACCTAAGCTAAATGCTAACAATTGTAGGTACCTACATATTATATGGTTGGCACTTTATCTCAACTTTTCCTAACAAATATTAGTTTTTAAAATATCTGCCAAGTTCTAAAAGCATGTAGGTATTTTAACCTTGAATGCAAAATAATTGACTTCTTCTGGTGGCCAAATCAGTGATTATGTGCAGCCGGTTTGTAAATTTAATTTTTGACACGACAACCAAATTAGGTACCTAATATAGAATATATTTTACAGCATGTGATTTCCTTACGTGTTTTTGTGATATTGAGAATTACTTATTAAGGAAAGTCCATGCCAGGTAAGGATATTGGATTGCTAATGATTTTAACTAGGGCTTCTCGAACGCAATTTGTGTTGCGTTGAAGATGAGCGTAGCGGTTTGTATTTAGCGCATAAAAAGATTGAGGCAAAAAGCCTGTGAAAATCATGGAGCGGCAAGCCGGACCATTGCTTTCTCTAAAATTTTGATCACTTGAAAATGTAAACGATTCTGACCTTTCTTTGTTTCTGTCCGAGCTGTCGGGTAGCGGAAATATGCTCATTTTGTGATCATTGAGCAATGTGCATGTAAATACATAGATGTAACTCATGCCCAAGGGTTTTTATTAAGTTGGAGATATATTTCTGCCGTGGACTTTCTTTCAAAAACTTGCATGCAAGAAATTGACAAAATTTCTAATATCTGTCAAATCTTGAAGTCAACTTCAAGTCAAAAGATCTGGTGTGATGTTTCAATTTGGTTTCGATGGTTTCTAAAGACAACAATCGAAGTTGTGAAAATTTCAAAACAATACACACTTTTAATTAAATTTCCGTACTTTACCAAACTTTCTCAATTGCCGAATATTGCTATTTTTTTCTGCTTTGAAGGAAAGAGGTATGGAGGATTTTCTTGAAAAAACGCAGGGGGTCTAAGTTGAGAACAAAATTAGACACCCTGAAAATTCCATCCGAATCGACGCAGGCGTTTGGCCTGTAGAGCGCGCGCAAACACACATACAAACAAACAAAAAAACACACTCAAGTGCTTTTTTTAGCAGTAGACAAAGTATTTGACATAATTGCAATATTAGACATAATTGATTTCGCTTCGCTCGCTACGCTCATCAATTATGTTTATATGTATAGCATTAATATTTGTGTACCTACTATTTATGCTTAACAACCTATATTATTATTAATATTATAACTCTTCTTGTTACAAATTAGCATTCTGATAAGAGTTTCTGAAGACTGAGACTGCTTTAGGTAACTTCTGCTTTTAGATACATATTTTCAGTATCTAGCACAATGTCGTGCTGATGCAATATTACATGCAATGTTGTTTCGGGCAACCGAGACAAGGCCGGGTTGCTGTTTATTTTGAGCATATTTGAAAAGTCAAGCCATGAAGATCAAAATTATTTTGTAGGTACTTACATAATTATTGAACCATTTTGCTTTGTTTTCTGGTTGGCAGGTTGCTTGATTAAAATATATTATGTTTTAAGTGTAAAAGATTGACAATGGATTTCTCAATGTCTTATTAATGGAGTTGATAAAAGCAGTATAAATTGAATACCCACATTAACGTTTTGGGTCGCTCAGCTCATGCTATTGTGAAAAAACTTCAACCTGTTGCCAATGCCAGTTGCAATGTCTGTGTCAAATTCAATTATGTGATTTCTGATGTACTAGCACATAACCATCTGCATATCTTGTAAAAATATTTTTACTTCCTTTTGATGTGTCTTTTTTCGTATGTATTTGCTTAAAAATTACTTAATAACCTAATTAAACATATATTTATGTCAAAAATGATGCTATGATTCTAAAAGTTTTACTTTGTCTGAATTATATTTTATGCTGTAATACTGTATCTGCCAATGTAATGTCATTGCTCTATTATTGACTTTTGCAATTTGAGGAGAAATATTAATGCCTAAATACATGTATTATTATTTCCACCCAAATTGCAACGGTCACTGGTACAGCAATGACATTACTTGTCAGATGCAATATTTGAATAAAACCCGGGGCTAAATATATGGGCGCGGGGAGGGCTGGCGTACGCGGTGCGGGGGGTTTTTGAAACAATCAGGCATCAGATGGCGCTGGCAGCGCGTTTCTTGTAGGTCCGCCCCTATAACGTTAGCTTGCCCCTCTTCCCGACTAGATACTCTCTGGCGGTCGCCTTGCCCCAGGCCCAAAGTTACTGTGTGTTTGCTGTATGCTATTGTAATGACCTTCTGTGTTGTAGACTGTTTCGTGTTCTAACGTTTGTTAAGTCACAATATTCGTTGTTAAAAATTTACAACTTCTTTGGTGTTAAGACGGAGAAAAATTATCCGTTCCTTGTTTGGGGTTGCCCCAGTTTAAAATGTAAAATACCGTGGAACGGTGTAAGCTTGGTTTTACAATAACCTCAGCTGGTTGGATTACATCAACAGTCTAGGAGGTAGGTTAAGGCTGATGCACTTATATTTTGATATTTCTTTTAAATAAATTTAATAATTTTCCTTACTGCCTGTAGCCAAATCAATGTAATTGAATGACAGCGTGCATACAATATTGTAATTTCTGCTTTGTTCATGGTAGATTCAGATCATTTCATCTCACAAAGACTCAACTGTTTGACAACTAAAATGGTTTGACATTAGGCAGGGGACCCAGGTAGTTACTACTAACTCATTGAATCGGGCAGAACAGACAAATTTGGTTAGTGGCTCCAAACACCACTTAAAAAACATGTTCATTGTTCATTATTACTCATTGAATCGGGCAGAACAGACAAATTTGGTTAGTGGCTCTAAACACCACTTAAAAAACATGTTTCATATCAACTATTGTAATTATAATAATTTTTACTGACTCAACTGAATATTCAAATTACCAAGGCCCTGATAAAACGCGGGGGTCCGGTCGCCAGTGGCTACCACGGGTTTCCTAAGCCCGGGCTTTTGCTAACTGCACTATTGATGCCGCCACTCTTAAACTTATTCTATCGACTTTAATGCAACTAACTAGTCCTTTATCAATGATGCAGCCATGAAATTCAGTGAGGATGTGAACTTTGAAGCAACGTTTGTGATTCCAAAAAAAGTAAACCCTTAATATAACAACTCGAATTTATCACTTTAATTACCAACTGCTAGATCGTGCTAAAACACTGATCATAATGGCTGATTTTAAGACCATCTGCTCAGGTAGAGTAACACATTGGTGTGGTGTTACTCCTCCTGAAACGGACGGTTCGAAGGCACATTGGTGTGTTACAATTGACTGTAAGGTGCTTGATTTTCTTTATCCAAGACAGAAGAGAAATGCCGGACGACACGGACCTCTCGACCCAAGAGCTGCAAGTTCTCTCTGAACTTGACAGGTAAAGTATAGCAATGTGGAACCTCCACTCATGTAAGGTGAAACCATTTGTTAGATATGTTTAGCCTTACATTACAGCAATTGATGGTTCAGCCATGTGTGAAATTGATCACACGTACAAATTATCAGCTTTGCATTGGAATTACAGGTTTTCTTTGGCAAGATCAGTGAGTCATTTCAACATGCCTCTTGTCCACAATATATCATTAGCCAGATGTACCTATTTCAATTTAATTTCATAAATTTTTTAATTTGACTTTTGCCCTTACCATAAATATTTCCCAGAAGCTACATTTGAACATAAAATGAGCTAAAAAGGAGCATGAAGTTCCATAAACTCTATAAATGCTTTGGCTTTTGAAGGAACTTTGCTCGGAAGGAAGTGAAATTTAGACACCTGTTATGTTTGTTTCAGCCGTCAATTTGGTTTTTTGAGACTTGACTCACCCGAGCAAGCCCGGAAGAAAGAAATCGTGCTGAAAGCGATCCGATACATCGAGCAAATGATAATTCAAGTCCAGCAGCAGAAGAAGGCAATTGGGAGTGGATTGGCAAGCTCGGCTAGCACCGATGGGGAAGAGGTTTCCTCGGATGAATTGAAGGAGCCTATCAGTATCGACCCTAAAACTTACTGCAAGCTTGGGCATCTTCATTTGCTTACAACAGAGTTTTCCAAAGGTAAATAGGATGATAGTGACAAACTTTATCTAGGCTGAAATGTTTAAACTACTTTGTTTTCCTTTAGGCGACACCAGTTTAGTTTAGATGGTCGATTTAGTCGGTAATTTTTCAGACATTAAGGCCAACATTTGCTAATAGAGTGCATACAACTCGAAGTCTAGCTCATTTCTTGGATACAGGAAAGATTCAAATATATGGTGGGGTAGGCATCAGAATCTCTATTCAGGCGAAGCGTTTCGACTATAGTCGAGCGTAGCGTTTCGACTTTAGTCGGGCGTAGCGTTTCAACTATAATTGTGCGTAGCAGTTAAAGGTGAGACCTCCACCGGCTAAAGTGCCACGAATTTTTTAAAGTAAATTATGGAAAGTTATACTGAAAGGTTTGGCAATTTCCAAACATTCGCTGTTTTAAGATGACCAAAGTTTATTAACAGCACTGCCCTGAATTGGGCAATGGATGTTCTTTGCCAGTTTTGTTTGGGAGACTGCTTGGTGAGGTTGAAGTTAGCAAAGCAGCTTTGCTCCCCTTGTTCATCAACCCCTTAATCAGTATGGATTTTTGGAGGTATTTTAATGCTTGAGTTGCACCATTCTTTGGAAGGGACTTTAAACCGGGAGTCCCCCTGGTGCTTTTTCATAGGAGGAGGTTATGTGCCGCCTGTGGAATTCCTCTGTTTCACTCGCACTGGCATTTATCTCTATGACTAAACAGGTCCAACTGTCGCATTTGACGAATGCCATTGTGTTCCGTTGAATGCTTTCTTTATTTTTGCGCCAAATGTTACCTACATGACATGTATATATATCATATTCTGTGTGTGGTATTTCTGTGCCCTTGTTATAAACCTCAAATCAATTAAACCAAACAAGAAAATATATATCGGACTTGCTGTATTAATTTCGAAACTTCGTCTTAAAATTAGCGTGGCAACTTTATAGTCACAAAATTAAAAAATAAAATAAACTGCAGTATGGGGTGTTGCAACAACTCAAGCTATCTCAGAAAAGGACTTGCCGCATGTGCCTTAGTGGAAAGCATGTCTAAAAGTATCTACTCTCTATACTGCACTTGTGCACTTTACTACTGCTGCAATTTGAAAAGTGTTTCAACAATAACTTTTCTCTCATTTCAGCATTGTCAGCATACAACATCTTCTTCAAGCTTCAGAAGGAATATTGGAAAGACGCGAACTTTCTTTACGGACAAGGACTTGTCTACTTTCACTTCAACGCCTTTCAGTGGTGAGCAACCGAACTTTTTTTTGTACGAATCAGTTCACTGTACTTGTGTTCATTGCTGCAGCCCAGCAGCACAAAATCGTGAAGAGCCCGTTTGCGATTGTGTGCCCCCCCCCCCCCCTCACCACCAATATATACTAATATCAAGTGGCAATTAGGGAAAACCATAAATAGTCTTCTGAAAATGCTTCTTGACTTTTTTTCAATTTTCAAGAAACTGGGTTTCTTCCCTTTGTGCTTTCCTTTGTTGGTCGACTCAGAAAGGTACTGTTCATTTATAGTTTCGATGCTAAGCCCGTTCAGTGATGGGGCAGGGTTCAGTGTTGTTACCACTGCTTTGTATCTGGAGGCATAGGTACACCACTGGACTTTGAAATCCGCCTAGTAGAATTTCGGCCATGTCCTCAGTAAGGTTTGTCTGAAAAGAGCATCTGCATAGGTATGCCAGGTACCGACCACATGGATAAGCACACGGGAGCATGGGATGTCATGTTCATTGATAGGCCGCAATCTCGTTTTGATAAACACGTTTTATTATCAGTACCTTGCTCTCTGGCCAGTTCTGCATCCGAATCCACACACTCCCACTGGCCTACAACACCTAGTTTTATAGTTAGAAGAGAAAATGAAAACTTATCAAATCCTCTCTTTGTCAATTAAGCAGTTTGTGTACCTATATGTGTCAATTAAACAGTTTTATAGAAAAACAGTAGCTTTGATTTATTTTGACGTAGAACAACGTCTACGGGGACAGTACATGGGGTGAAAATTATGTCACGGTTTTTAGTTTCAAATATTGCCACCAGAGGGTGCTGCCAGTCTAGTTCCACATATTGCCACCAAAGGGCGCTAACGGTTTAGTTGCAAATATTGGCGCCACGCGGTGTTACGTCTTGGGACTGAGGGCCCGTAGAGGCCAAGCTTTTTTAGCTTAGGCTAATGAGCATCTAACGAGAGTGTTAGAAAGGGCCTTTAGGCTAGAAAGTAACTAAAGACCTGCTCGGGCCAGGATAGGCATGGCTGACGACATTAAGGCTTGTAGGGATCGTGTTGAAGTTAGGTCATATAAGGTTAGGCTAGGCTACGTTATTTCCAAATATTTCCACCAGAGGGCGCTGGAGTAGGGTGACTGTGGGTTGCAGCTATGCTAATGAGGCCAATGAGGCATGATATAAAACTATATTTAAATAGCACCAAGGGTGGGGGGGGGGGGGGGGTCAGATGTTCATGAGCCCTCTTGAAGGATCTTGTAGCTCTCGTTGCTAATAAACCTGTGAACATGCAGCAACAGTACCAGTTACAGATGTAATTTGACATTAAGATATTTCAATTTCATTTTAAATCCCAGAATAAGCTCCCAGGGAAGTATATATTTTATCTTCTGATCATACTAAATTTTCCCAACAATATTTAGTTTTAAAATAAACTCCTAGGAAATCTACCTGGGGATACTAAGGTTATCTACTGTATAGTGCTAGGCAACCTTATTAAAGTTCACGGAAGTAGTTCTAAGTAGTAATTTGCAGCATAGCAGAGCTGTGCTCCCCATCTTTTTTTGTGTGTGTTCTGACCTTTAAACTGTTCTTACTGTTTTGACCAGGGGCGTTCAGTTTGGGTTTGCGGGCATGCTCCGCATGATACATTTTAATGTTATTCTATTATTTTCTATTATTATTTACAAGTTTGGCTGAGAAAAAAGAATCGGGTCGATTTTTCAGCTTTCACTGTTCTGTTAGTATGAGTAACATGCTGGTAGCAGGGAGCGAGACACAACACAAACCTACACGCTATCAAGTCAGTCAGTCGTATTCCGCGTACCGCTTGGATTTAGCGTACGATGAGAGGCGGAAGGCAATCCTCGCTCGTTACCGGGCACGAGCGCGAGGTGGCTCGTACCACAGAGCCTCTAGCCCGACTATGTGCATTGCCAGCACCGGCACAGGTTCCGCGGGGCACGGCTTGGTGCGCCGCGGGTTTTAAACGCAAGCAACGACAGGCAAAAATGAGCAGCCAACAATATATTTTTGTCAATGGAATTTGGGGGATATAATGTTATGATACTGGCATGATAATATGCATGTCGCTCGCGATCACTCGTACAGACAACATCGATGCTGGTATGCCGCCGAAATTAAAAGTAAAGCAAACAGGCTCGGGGTCAGGTCCAGGAACACCGGAGCCTGGCGAGTCTAGTGAACTCGATCAGAGTGAAGTTTTAAAAAGCATAAACGATAAACTGAATCTTGTGAGCGAACTAAGAGAAGAAATTACGAAAATCTCGGTGAAGCTAGACACGGTGGAAGGATTGATAACTAAAGTGGCGGAATTAGAAGCTAAGTTAGTCGAAAAAGACAAAGTGATTTCCTACTTCTCCAGCCGTGTAAATCATCTAGAACAATACGGAAGAAATAGGAACATTGAAATTGTGAATGTGCAAGAAGAGGAAGAAGAAAAGGTGGAAGATATAGTGATAAAAATCGCAGCGTCAGGCAACGTAACACTGCGCAGAGACGAAATTGAGGCAGCCCACCGGATTCCTCGCCGCGGGCGTGGAGCGCCAATAACGGAACAAAGGCCAGATAAGATAATCGTCCAGTTTCCTTCAAGAAAAACCAGAGACGCTTTTCTGCACATAAGAAAACCGTACGTTGACAACTCGCACATATTTCCGAATTGCAATAACATATCCCGTATCTACATCAACGAAAACCTCACCCCTTACTATAGCAAACTGTTGTGGCTAACGGAGGAACACGCGAAAGAACGTGACTATAAACTAGTGTGGGTGCAGAGAGGAAGAATCCTTGTGAAGAAACGTGTGGACTCGTCCGAAATCTTCACGATCTCGTCGGAACACGACCTGGGACGTCTGCGATAACACATCACTGTGGAATAGATGAGTAACTGGGAAGAATTAACTCTGTCTGACTCAATCTCCTGTAAAACTGTCACTAGCGTAGAGAAATGGGCAATCAAAATCATGATCATGATCAGGTCTATGGCGAAAAACTGGGACGAATTCAAAGTTGTTATTCACAAACAACTGGGCATATATGATATAATTGTACTCTCTGAGATTGGTGTCTTAGCTAATAAGCAATTATACAATTTGGAAGGGTATAACCAATTTACGAAACTAAGAAAAAATAGGAAAGGTGGTGGGATCGCGGTTTTTGTAAAAAATAATATATCATTCGATATAATTGATAGCGATTTTACGTCTACTGAAGCTCTGGTAGGGAAATTTAAGGTCAAAGACCACTGTATTACGTTGATTGCCATGTATCGGCCACCTGACCAGAGCAAGGCATTATTTGTCAATGAACTTAATGACTATTTAGCTGATGAAACGAGGTCAGGTGTTAAAACAATTTTAATTGGTGATACTAATTTGAACCTTCTTGATAGTGCAGATGGATATGTAGACCTCTATGCAAATGTACTAGCAACTAATGGTTTCAATCAATGTATCAACAAACCGACTCGAGAGGAAGTTCGGCTAAACGTAGTTTCTAGTACATGCAAAGATCATATCTTTATCAGAGGAGCATTCTTGAATGTCAAAACGGCTGTGTTAACTACCAAGGTATCTGACCACTATATGATCATATCACACATAGAACTCTGTAATATAAACGATAAAGAAAAGCCAATGTACATTAGATGTAAAACTACTAATGAAAAGCTCCTAAAAAGTTGATAGACTCAATACCATGGGAGGAAATACTAAACCTCACCACTGCTGACGAAATTTACAGTGAATTACACAAAAAACTCGCAGAAGCTCTTAAACTCTCCACTAAAGAAGTAACTAGGAAAGCAGCAACAAGAGAATCCAAAGTGTGGATGACTCAAGAGTTGCTAAACATGACTAGAAGAAGAGACAAACTATTCCGAGCTTGGAAAAACTGTAATGAATTGCATCCAAATAAAATCAAACAAGGAGAAAACTACAAACAATTTCGAAACAAAGTAAACAAAATGATTAAAAGAAAAAAAAAACAGCTTTTTTGAGGGCAGAATTTGAAAAATCAAAACATAGTCTTAAAGAAACGTGGCAAAAAATTAATCTCGTTCTTGGTAAAAATAAAAAAAATCAGTGGAGGAGGTTATTAGACAATATCTGGGTAAGGTTCATGAATCAGACTATATAGCTAATCAATTTACTCACACGTTTACTCAAGAAATTGAATCCATCTAGCCAAACTGTCACAGTAACATCATGCAGCACAACAAAGACATCGAAATTATGACTGAAATTGAAATTCTTAAAATTAGTGCCGATGGGATCACTAAAATAATAAAATCTATGGATAGTAAAAAAGACCCTGGACACGATGGAATCAGGGTTCAGGATTTAAAATACTTACATAAAAAAATATCACCAATTATCTCTAAATTATTTAATATTAGTTTAGCTTCTGGTAAAATTCCCAAAGAATTGAAAACGTCAATAGTCCGACCGGTACACAAAAAGGGGAGCCACATGGAATTCAAAAATTATAGGCCAATTGCAATAATTTCAGTTATAGATAAGATTATGGAAAAAATTGTCTCTGCCGCCATAAAAAACCACCTTGAAAAATTCAACATCATCACAGACAAACAATTTGCATTTCAGAAAGGGAAAAGTACCTCTGACCTGCTAGTCCTATTTTCAGATTTTATTAATTCAAAACTAAACGAACGAAAACATGTCATTACTATGTTCATAGATTTCTCAAAGGCGTTCGATACAATCAATCACTCCAAACTTATAATTACGCTTCATAAAATAGGAGTTCGTTGGAAAATCCTTAATTGGATAGTAGATTATCTGAAAGAAAGAGAAATAGTAGTAAAGATAGGAGATGTGTCAGGAAGTCCAACGGAATCCAAAATGGGAGTCCCGCAAGGATCAATTCTTGGGCCGTTATTATACCTTATTTACGTTAATAATATGCATACTTATATTACTAATTGTAAAATATTTCAATATGCTGATGACACAGTAATTATTTCAGTGGGAGACAGTGTAGACGATGTGCAGAAACAAATGCAAGAAAGCTTTATCGATGTGCAAAAATGGACTCATGATATGGATCTAGTAATAAACACCGAAAAAACAAAATTAATTCACATTTTCTCCCCATTTGATCAAAACCGGAATCAGCACATCGACATATAAGCCATTCTCATACTTGTCTTCATAATAATTTGTGCGATTCTTTTAATATAAATCTTAGTAAAAACATTCCATGCTCTTGTCACACTAAAATAGAAAATGTTAAGGAATATAAATATCTCGGTGTGATCATAGATAAATATTTTAATTGGAAATCACACATCAACACTATTAACTCTCGGCTACGATTGTGCGCAAGTCAGTTATATAGTTTAAAGAATGTCCTACCATATAAAATCTTAAAAATTATTTACACTTCCCTAGGAGAATCACAAATAAGGTACGGACTATTGTCATGGGGAAGCGCTTCCCATACATATATTCTGCAAATACAAAACTTACAAGCTAATTTACTAAGAATAATTTTTCCTAAAAATACGAACCCTGATCTGCCTTCTCTCTCCTCCACTGAATTATTCAAAACTAATAATGTTCTACCAATTAAATTACTATTTAAATTCATCACAATAATCAAATACTATTATACAGAAGAATATCTTTCACTGAACGACCCTAATATTGTAAGCACAAGAGCGAGGTTAAAAGAATCTTATTTTGTGCCACCTTTCACAAACAAACATGGTAAACAAAAGTTAGAATACATTTTGCCAGTTTTATTTAACGAATTACCAGAAAACTTACGAGATCTTAATAGCTATAGAACCATAAAAACCCAAGTAAAGTCATTTTTATTAAATACGTTGTAGAGTTCACCTCAATAATGTACAAATTACATTCCAGTTCCATTCCAAATGTCTATGTAAACTATTCTTCTTTTCTATACCCACAGCTAAGCTCATGTAAACTAACTAAGCTAATGTGTCTATGTTAACTATACTTCTTCTCTATACCCACAGCTAAGCTAGACGATCGTCTAGCTTTGTGGGGCACTGTGAGCGACACACTATGTTTATTTATTTGCATTTAAAGAGTTCATATTTTATTTTATTAACCTGTAACTCACAAGTAATTTTGCAAATAAATACATTTGAAAAAAAAAAAAAAAATGTATAATAAGTTTTATGTGTAGTAAATACTCGAAAATATGGATATAATTATATTATTGCTGAAAGATTAGCAACTGAACTCTGCACTTTGTTTTTTTATAATGAAAAAAAGGGTACTTGTTGACTTTCTGTAAGCAAGCTTAGCATTGACATACGGAGCCTTTGGTCTGGGGACTGTGATTGAATAGTGTGATGGAAAACAAAATGCAGATTTCCATGGTGGCAACAGTGGAAATATGGGTACATGGGAAAATTTGGGAGCATACCCTCCCAAAATACCACCGCTTGCCCCTGGTTTTTTCTGCTGGCCCTGTGGCACAGTCTAATGGTGTTGGTGAATACTAGGGCTTCGCGAACGCAATTTGTGTTGCGTTGAAGATGAGCGTATGTAGCGGTTTGTGTATAGCGGATTAAAAGGTGCTTGCAGCAGTCACAAGAAAACCATGGAGCACCAAACCTGACCATTGCCTTCTCGAAAATTCTAATCACTTGAAAATGTATGCGGATTCTGACGTTCCTTTGTTTCTCTTCGAGGTCAACAAAGCTGGTAACCAAGGAAACGAAGGAAACCGGACTCGTATTGAATCAGCCGTCAAATCACGAAAAAAACACCACAAAAATGCTAATAAAAACCAATTGGAAAAACCTACCGAAATAAGATTTGCAGGCATGATAAATATGTATAAGGTCAATATGTTTAGAAGTTTTGGTGAAGTTATGTTCAGAACTTTGAAATTTACAGGGGTTCGAAATTCGGAAAAAATCGAAAAATTTCGTAAAAATTGATTTATAAAAAATTTACTGAACCGATCTTTTTCAAAAACGCAGGGGGTCTAAGTTGAGAACAGAGGTAGATACTCAGAAATTTTCATCCGTGTCGGTTCAGGCGTTTGGTCTGTAGAGCGCGCACAAACACACAAAAAAAAAAAAAAAAAAAAAAAAAAACACACAAGTGACTTTTTTTGGGGTAAGTGAAATTGAAGATTTCGCTCCGCTCGCTTCGCTCGCTACGCTCATCAAATAGGGTGGTGAAGATGAGGATGATGAATGATGGTGAACCTAATCAACCTAGAAGGGAGGAGGGTAGCATACACCTGTCGTAAAGCTCTGAGGGAATCATTGGCATAACGTCTCTACCGTAGGTCGGTTCCTCTACTCATCCGTACTGTCGAGATGTTGATAAACATGTAGAGCGGGGCTGTTGTACTAACTTCAATCCTGCCAACCTCTCACCCGAACATAGCTGGTCATTAGTAGGTGGCCCTGTCCAATACCAGTCTCAACGCAGTGTTGCTTAACTTTGGTGATCTTGGGAAATTTGTGGTTCTAGCATGCTAAACCGTTAATGTCAATGTTCATGTTCAGGTGGGTTTTCATAACAATGCTTACCGTACATTATTTGAGCAACCAGCATTTATGCAAATCTCTTGAAATAAGTTGGCAGACTTCCGCTCTTAGCGTACGGTATATTCCCCGCATCAAATTGATTGGTTCCGTGTTGCATCAAGATACTTTGTTTTCCTAATGAATCCTGTGGTAACAGTCTGTTGTGTTGGTGAATTATTGGGTGATGATGAGATTATGATGAACCTCACCGTACCTGGCGTTTATAGGAGGAGGAGAAACCAGGTGCTGGCTCATTGGCATGCAGTCTACTTCTGTGGAAGAGCACCACAGTGAAGCTCTAAGTCCGTTCCTATGGAAGTTTCACTAGCCAATCAAAGGGATTCTTCCAGTAATCCATGCTGTGAAAAGGTTATGTCTCTCCAACCTATCCTGGTTGTGGGTGGCGATGTGGTTACCCATACAGTCAATACGTAACTTGGTGCGATGTTGCTGAACTTCAAAAATCTCTTAAAGCCATAACGGGGCTTTTCTCTTTGCTGTGTCCAATATTTTTTCACCTCTTAAGATATTTGGTAGATGTAATTATGACAGACAGTTTCCCTCTACATTCATGTAAATATAATTAGTAAATTAAAATTTAGTATATTTCGATTTATAGTAAAGGACTAAGGTGCAAATTTTTCACATTGTTTCTGATTTCTGGTGTGTCTGATGTTTTTTTCATTCCCACATAATACCATAGTGTAATTTAAATTTGTTGTAGCTTTTCAAGTATATGTTGCACTGTGCACTTGTTAAGCTTCCTAATCAACATGACCAACTCAATAATGTTATGTTTCAAGATGCCAATCATGTCAATATCTTGTAGAATTACTAGTTTCCAAATAGTTTTCTGTATTGAAATCAGTGTGCAAGATAATATGTGCCAGGTGTGGCTAACTTTACGTACTTTATGAGGCGTAATAAAGTTAATTATTTCTGAAGTTCTTTCGGCCTGCAGAATTAACAAAACCTTCCGTTCTTTCAATACACACCTTTTTGTGTTATTTTAGTATAATTTAGCAGTTTTCATACGATATTCATTCAAAGATGGTTTAAGTGAAGATTTCCTTAGTCCTTTATTGAAAAAATAGTTATTTCACACATTGGCCTACTGTTTACGACTTATGGCCTTCATTTTTATATCCTCTACAAACAGCTTTGCTCATCCTTAACATGACACAATTTGTGTTCTTGAAGCCCTTGTATTCATTAGTCACAAGGCCGGTACTATAATATACTCTAATTTTCCTAGATAGCCCCAAATATGAACCGCTTCGAGACAGTTTTTTCCATAAGAGTGAATAAATACAAAAGGGTGCTCTGGTCAAGGCTGTATACCACCAGGATTCTAATCCACGGATTGGAACCAGCAGGTTTGCTTTGACGTCATTTGGTTCGAAAGATTGGCCAAACAGCTCGGTAGATAGGATATCTTCCATCTCGAATGGTTGGAATCGGCGGGCTTTTGAGAATCTACCAATAACAATGCGTTATTTGTGTCACTGTTCTTTTGTCGTCAGTTTGACAGCACACTGTCTAAACAGGCATCTCATAACTTTAATCTGCCCATGCGCTAGCAAAATCGGACATTTCTGTGTGGAATAGCGAAATATGTTTGCAGATCTGATTGGCGGATTGGATCTGTGCCTTCTAATAAAATTTTTTTTGTTGGGTCTGGTCAAAACAATGCGTTTTTAATTAAGCACCACAACCCAATAAACAACGAGGAGTTGCAGCTTTGAGTTTGTCACTCTAATTAAGGCAAATTCATTTGTTTCCTGCCATAAGAATAACACGCAGACAGCCCCCAAGATCATGAACCCATGCCCCAAAAATCTGCCTTTCATAACCTGTGGTTCCCTTTATTTGACGTTCCGGTAATTTTCTTTTTCCAGTGTCGACAAAATTTGACTTTTCAAATACTAATAGATGATTATACTTTTCTTTGGGGTTACCTCGTTTCTACGTTATTTTTGACACTGACAACCGAATTTTCGAAAATATTTGAATGTCCCTCCGTCAACCGTCAATTCTTTCAATTAGCATCGATGTTTTGCGTACGGGCTATATCGTCCGCAGCACTACGTAACGAGTGACGTCACGAATGTATACTTCTAACGACTTGATCGCTCGGTTATTGAACCCCATAAGGTTCATCAAACCATACCATACCTCCATGCTACGTTCACTGCTTCAGACCCATTGATTTGAAACTTTTTCACAGTTTACTTCATGTATCATCCTCACTTGGCCTATGGAGATCTAGACGATATATTTGCATCATGTTGACGGAACTTAATACTGCGTTGACAATAAAAACTTGATAAATCTGATTTCTTTGTTTATACCTGGCGCTGCTTGGCCAAAACTATCTGAAACTGTAAAGAGCTAGTTTTGTCATGAAAATTTGTTTCTTGAAACTGAAAATAATCACTGTCTGAAAATTGTCGCCCGTTCCAGCTTGTTGGATCTTTTTTAGCTGTTCTAAAAATCGCGTATGTTATGTTACTTCATAATTAAACATTCGTTTATTTTATGCTAATTTTCTTTGCTACATAAAAATTCGCTTATTATGACGGAAGGAGTTCCGGCCTAGACTTACAAATCAAGTTGCTATGAAATCGTTTGGCTGACCTTATGCGTAAATTAAGACCATGGCCATGCAATATTAAGACTTTCGGTACCTCCCACTCCCGGCAAGCCAGGGTAGCCGACTGCACTGGGCACTGAGACTGTTGTCATAGGTCAGGCATCCTTGCATTTGATCACTTTTTCATGCATCTCACATTATAAATCCATTGCTGAACTCTGTTGCATATTTTATTTATTATGTGCCATAATATGATATCTTCTCTGACAGTGGCATCTCCATTTCTTCTCGAGTATGTCTGTACTGCACGTTCCGTGTAGCGCCTTGTCTCAATTGCTATAGTGACTCAGGTGTCACTCTATCTAAGGACCCAAGCCTTTTAAACCGAGCTGTCATCATTGCGTTGCAGCATATTATTGCAGCCTGCCTTCATATGCAATCATCCGCAAGCAGGGAGGCCGATGACAAACAATGTGATTACGCACTTGCATCTGTTGCTACAAAATTGCCGATTTACTTTGCGACCATTCATATGTGTGATTGGTAATCTATTTCTGTGCGTACCGCTTTCCGCAACGGCACATGAAATTCAACGTGATTAACCAGTAATAGTAATGTCATCAATATTACGTAAACATCGTGTGTTCGATTATCCCGGTACGATAATGAAATGTCTATTTAAACTGATAGTTCAATCACATTAGTGTATTTGTCTTCGCTAGTAGGAGGTGGAGAATGGAGAATGGACGAGACGAGAGCGAGTGTGCCGTACACTGTCGCAGTCCAGCGAAACGAGTGCACAGGCGCAGAACAGAGCCAGAGAGCCACAGGCAATCCGTACTTGTGGATCTTGTAGCCATAGCGTAGGACCCGACCGCCACATTATACTCCCCTCGTGTAGGATTATTGAACTCGCCCGTTTCCCCTCTGCCTGGTCGGCCGGGGTGAACAAAGGATCCCATAGCGCGAGCAATGCACGCATCTTTCGGTGTATGCCGGCAAGCCAGTGGCTCCATAAGCTAGAGTCCGACCCCTCGTTCGCTGTCGACGTCGCCTTCGCTCGCTACACTCATTTCAGTTTTTCAGTTCAGTTGGAGGCGCGGTTGGATGAGGGGGAACGTTCGCTCCGTGTGGAAGATATCGTTTGTGTGTAGTGTGACTGCCAGTCAAGGCTTTTGAATGAAAAGTGGCGGAAAAGTGACATTTTTTTCAACGTTTCGCCGAATGTTTGTGTAGTGATGCCGGTTGTCTTGTGCTTTCGGTATTTAAGTGTCTGGTTTTAAAGGGATTCGTATTTTAATCGAGCGACGTTTGCAACGAAGTCTTGTAGCTGGAGCACATTGGTTTTCGGACGATGGCGTGCGCGGACACTTGGAGTTAATGTCACTCTCGAGTTACATGTTTCTTACTAGTCTTCTTTTACCAACAGTACCTTACTTTGCTTTTAAATCGTCCGTCGAAATTGACCACTGTCTAATTAGAAATGTATCGCTGACAACGAAAGTGAAATATGACTTCTTCAGATTGCAATCAATTCATAGCAGGCCATATTTTTCAATTTTTCAATGAAAATGAATTACTACTGCCAGTACCACGAGAATCACTGCCATAGCAAGTTTACTTACTACCTTTACAATATCAATCGAAACACGTAACTACACTGTGATCAAGAACTGATTTGCTCAATGAAAAACGGAATTATCATCATCTTCGAATTATTTTCTTCCACCATTTGCTAGTACCCAACCCGGTAAGTTGTTATCAATATTCGAAACGGGTGACATTTCTCCTATGACCAACAAAAGAAAACTGTGTGTGTGCACTTATTATTGTGCTTGCTTTTGCAATTTCGTTAAGTACCGGCTGTGTTATTTTACGTTGTACGTCATACGCGGTAAAAAAAATCCCGTACGTACCAGGAATTTAAAATTTAAAAGGTCCAGCCAACGAGTGTGGAATATACGGAGTGTACCGAAAGAACCATTAAGACATGATATTAATATTATGTTACACATGCATGTTGTAATTCCGGGGTATGTCTTCGATGAAAGATGATACTTCCCTGCAGTTTCCATTTCATCCGATCGGGGCTACAACTAACACCATTGTGTCCTATAGCTCAGGTAAAAAGAATGTATTGCTCGTTTAAAAACGCATGGGCTTTTCGTCCGGAGTGTTCAGATATCCGTTCACGTACGAACTCAATTAGTCAACCGGCCGCTATTTACATCATCTCACTCTCTGAATTTTATACAAAAAATAAATTGTCTTCAATTATTTTAAAGTATCCAAGCTCTCCAAAACTATTGATTATGGTATATTTTAAAAACTCAGCCGATGTTTTTGAGAAAGAGAATAGTATATCGTCAGCTGCCCTTTCGTCCGCCATGTTGCTAGTGGAGAAGATCACGTAAACACAAGAATGTTGCAGTCGCATGTGGGCTACTGGCTAGTAACAGCATAATATCTATCTTGAGGTATCTACCTCATTACGGGAATTTCTAGGCTATCGATAAAGAATTATTTTTGTGATTTTTTAATCTTTAGAGAAAACGAATGGCCATAGCAAAATTCTAACAAATATGACTTACCCAAGTAGTTTTCACTATTGTCAAAAGGTAACAAAGATCGATATAAGTCAAACCAAAAAATATGCATATATTTAGACACCGGATTTTGTTGCTTTTAAAGGCTATAAAGGGAACGTGTTTAATAATCGATAGACACGTCTGAAAAACATCCGATGCGAAACCAGTAAATAATTTAGTCACCTCAAACTTGTTCTCTTTGTTAGCCACCGGAAGCAAGTTTTGTTGTGGGAGTATCTCCTCGAATGCATGTGTCCGTCCATGTGCCAGTCCCGGGCTTATCTGAAACATTTCCCAATAGTGATACGATCCAGGTCTCATCAGTGCGATAGCGTGCGTACCGATATTTGTGTGTAGCGTGTACGTGCCTCAGCGTCAACGCACCCTCTAAACTGTAAACCCCATTTTAAGGGGTTATTTTTATTTAGACGTAGGCCCTTTCAATTGCCGATTTAAGTCCAATATTATTAAGTGTGAGAAGACCTTAGTTTTTTTTTCCTGTTCTTCTCACACATCGAACCCTGTTTTTTTGTTCCCTGCATGACTCCAGGTAGACAGGAGACATGAATCCTTGGCGCTCGATTTATTGGTGCATTGTGGTAGTTAGACTGACCTATCTGAATGTTTATAGTGTTTGTTGTTATTTCGAAATCGTTGATTTATTGCAGGGCCAAACAAGGGCTTTGTTCTGTTATTGAGTAAAAGGTGCATTGCTTTCAATTTCCGAGTGAAGTGTAGCTGTCATAAAACAGTTGTAGTAGTTCTAATGAAAGGTCGTAAACATAGGAGGCAATGTCACTTTGGCTATTTCATGTCTTCACACTTTTACGGCGGGCGTACAACAAATAGGCGGTGACAGCTTACGTCTCGACTTGAATATATTTCTATCGCCGATGGCCAGTGGTTCTTCCAATCCACCTCAGGTATCCACCTACTTTGGGCAAATGCACGAACGTAACTTACCAAGAATATTGTACTCGTTTTTGTGAGCAGACATGCCGATTTATTGCATTGCCATGAAAGCCACATGGAAGCCGAAACCATTCGCTGGCTTTAATTGCAATTATAAAGAGTTCGGTTATTGAACACTATCTGTAGGCCCTGCGTATGTATGATTTATAACCCATTGCGCCTTGTGCGAGGTTTGATCTGTTCTTGCGTTGCTATCGAACTTGTACTGTCTTTCCGCGTGTTTCCGCGGGCAGACCCTGTGGTCACTATTCATTGAAACCAATGTTGAAATCCAATCAAGTCCGTCGCACGATTCGGGCGTATAGCTATGGATGGCAACCACTTGGACGCCCTGGTTGGCAATTACATTTCTAGCAGATTTTCCTGGTCACACATTCACATACTATTGGCACGTACACCCAATCTGATTTCAGCTCTTTTCGCGTACCTAGTTTCACGCACACATTTTCACGTTTCCCCGAACTACTTGACGTGATAATACTCATCGATAATCCGTGTTGATTGATCGTTTTTGCCATCTTTGACAGTTCTAGTTACATCAGTTGCCTTACTACTTATATGCAATGTATGCAAAGTAGTTCCATGCTCAAGCATGAAACTTCGTCCATTGACGATGTTCGTTACTCGATTAAGAGTGCTCCAGACAGATTATCCGTTCACCCCCACCCCCACAGAAACGTTGAATGCAGAGGTCCACGCGCAAGGAGAAATGAACCCATAAAAGTGATCCAATCTTTAATTTTAAAATATCAGTAAATGAAGGAAGAGTAGGTATATCTTAGGTCTTGAGATCTTCTTAATTTGATTTTTACAAAAATGGATCAGGTACACCCTTCCAAAAATATCCTAAATGAGCTCTAAGCATCAACTGTAAATCGATATTCATTCGTTATGTAATGGAAAAGCGCGATTTTAAGACCATGCGTGCACTCTCTCGCTATGCACAGTTTTTTTTTCAGAGATTTTGGAGCAAATTTAGACCCTCATTTTTCCTGACCCGTAAGGATCCGCACCAGTAAAATGTTGGTTATCACCCTCTCCCGAAATGTCAACAAGAGTCATTTTGTTGCGTTTTTTTTTAGTTTCGTCGAGATGCGGATGTCGAGGATTATAGCCGAGCCACAAGTTCGCAGCACGGATTAATTTTTATGACTCCATGGGAATTTTTGTAGCGGTCCGAAAGTCTTGTAGAATGGCTATTTGGTGCGCGAAAACTTTGATACAACATCGATTGTAATTAGCTATCAAAATCGAACCCTATCATGTTAATTACAAATCAATATTCAAGAAATTATATGTTTTTTTACAATTGATGATATGTGTTTGTGCTAATCGTGATTCCCGGAACATTTTAATTGCATTAATCTCGGAGATTGTTAATTATTTATGTGCTCGCCCTTGCCAAGATTGTTGTGATTGTTATCTTAAGCTGCGATAAGCGGATTATATGCAATGAGGACTCTTAAGTGAATTCAATGATCGTACTATGCATGGTATTTCGAACTACTTGGACCTGTGTCGCGAAATACAGCATACGGGCGTTGGACGCGTTTCAAAGTTTGGTTTGAGGCGACAACGGAAAGGTTTGTTAGTTGTTTCTTGTTAGTATGTTTGCCTGGATCATAAATTCATAATCAAAACTAATGTCTCTCAAAGTCGAGTATGTCGCGATAGATTCAGATAACAAAATGCATTTATTTTAATTTCAAGATGTGACGGAACACTAATAGTGAGCCCCAAGCATCACCGCAATCATAAATCACGGCGGATGTGCAGAAATGGGAACTATTTCGGATCTCGCAAAGAGGCCCAGTGCAGTCGGTGAACAGAGTGCAGCCAGACATCAGCATTCGCCCATACCTAAACAAATTGCACTTTCATCTTCACTCGCAGGAAACATTCGATTATCAGATCCAAGCAGACGTATTTTCAAAGCCGTGTGTTACGTTTTTGCCATTGAAACTGGTCTTGTCGATTGGACTGGTTAGACAGAGTACACCTATGTGTCCGATGCCTGTATGCACTCGGCAGCCGGCACTGGGTACCCATAGGTCGCAACATGCTAGCTATTGAACTGCTCTTGTAAAGTGCATTGCAATGGAATGAATGACCTTGTTCTGACGTGACAGCCCTGCCACCACGCGGTAGTCGTACACGTTTTCATGTCTTCGAAACATTGTAGGTAACTCCCTTTAAAGGCCTTTTATAGAGGCCTAGAATAAGACGTGCGAAGGGTACATGTAAACTGAGGCCTTTATGAGGTAGACCGATAACCAGTGGATGTATGAGCTATTGTAGTGCTGTGTCGGTTGGCTGTGGTGCACACTTGGTTATCACTAATTGCTCTGAGAAATGGTGATTAATATTCGGAGATATGGACAGGATTGAACCATTCCATAATATTACGAGATATTTTTCAATGAAATCCCTGCTGTGCACAGCGATTTGTCTTCATTTTGAGCATTTCATGTGGGGCGAACTGGCCCTTACAAACCATAATATGACGTGTCGACGGCTTTGGGGGAGCCATTCCGTTTTTGTAACGCCCGTCCATGGGACCATACCATTTCTGTGAAGGTACGAAGCGGCAGGTAATTAGATCACCCATCTCAGGGAAGAAAGATGCCCGCACCACACCGTTGGCGGAAGAAACACCTTGCATCTGATGCTGAGATCCCAGAAGATCTTTATATCCTTGTTGGGTTTCCAGAGAAAATAGTAGCACGTTCAGATATACCTTTTTAAAATCATCCTTGCTGTTCTGCTGCAATCAAGGTCTTGGATCTAGCGACCTATGAAGTAATTTTGAAACATACCAATTACGATACTCTACAATTCAATTACTTCCATTGCATTGCATATACACATCGCAATACATGATGGACAGGTTTAATTGTCTTAACATCCGTATCAGGTGAATATTTCGTCGTAACCTGCATCGCCTTGCCTTTGTTTGTCGAGACATTAGACTAAACATTATGTCCCTGCTATTCTTCCACTCGGACAACATTTGCTTGTTCGAACGAGCCAATCGTCCAGTTTTATTGTATTTTTACTTTTTATAGATGCGGTATCCTAAAACGACAAAGAACTGCTTTCAAAAAATATTCCTACATGGGTAGTTTTCCAAGTCCCAGTTCGTGTCGGTATAGGTATACCGTATAGGTATCGTATATTTATAATATTATGTAACCTTCATCGAATCGAGATTCGTCGTTGCTCTTTGTGTGCGATTGAACCTGGCTGCGGTGGCCTAAAAGTTCTTTACAGCTGTCGTTTTCTCTGCTTATTTGCTGCTCGATAGCCCGCCTCGAGGAGGGTAATAGTGCCCTCATCATTACAGCCTACCTTGTGTTTCATGATGTACAGTCCACACACACACGCACACACACGACATAATTGTGGAGCGAAGTCCCAAGAGAATTTGAAATCTTTCAGTATCGTTTATTATAACAATAAACGTACACACTAGGCTCTCAGACAACAGCTGATGCAGGGTCTGCCAGGCAGGCCGGTTGGGTCTGCAACATGCTCAGTGTGCGCCTATGGAAAGCCTTCGACCGTAGAGAGAGGCGCACTCGCTTGATTCGCACCAGATGGGCTCTCGCAACGAAGTATGGGCTTTGGTTATCATCTGCGAATTGTCGCTTCAAGTGACATGTGTGCACAAATCTTAACTACCTGTATGCGACGATTTTCGCTGTGCGTCCGAATGTTTGAAATCGCACCTGGAATCTTATCGCTGGCGGGTTAATCTATTACCGCAATTGCTATGAGCACGATAAATGACTTGCATGCACGCGTGCTCGTATAGTCTTGGCTAGCCTGTTTTGCTTTAGTTGGATAATGTCATTGCACCTGATTTTGTTTCAAGCATACGAGGACTCGCGTTCTTCTTTCTTTCCGGAGATGGCTCTGTCTTTAGATCAATCTCTGAATGAAATGGCACACTGGAACTTGTCAACGAAGCGTTGAGATCTTGAGTATGATTACGTTTCTGTTATGACACAGGCTTTGGAAAAAATTCGTGTATTCAAAGTTCAAACTCTTCCGTTTGAACCAAGATTCAAGATGTCGAGTCACGAAGTTGATAAACATCACGAAAGAAAACGTTCCTCTGTTTCTGCGGCAAACGTCGATCGGCAGGGCGTCGACCAAAACATAAGATCGCGACGATTCGATGCAGGTGACATGCTAGCACCGAGTCCCACTCTCTTTCGCCCGTTGCCCTCTGGCCGGTCGAGGGGTGCCCACTGGGCACTAGCCACCTCGTGGCCCTCGTGTGCCTGGTGCTCCTCTCTTGGGTACCCCTCATGGATACACCTGGTGATCCGGCGATGGCCGCTCAGGCCACTCAGGCTACTCAGGCTACGGGCCCGGCCCTGCCCTGCCCGGCTTAGCCGGCCACCAGCATGCGCTTTTTGCGGGCTGCAAGTCTGCACCATGCGCCATTAGCAGACGGCATGCCACTATGGACCACTGTCTGCTATCATCGCTCGCGATACCGGGGAACGAGATTCATGCATCCATTACAGCGGTACATGTGTGTGACTATGTTTTTTGGAGGTAGGGAATGTGTGCCGTCGTAATTTGTTAAGTTTCGATGCTGGTGCCTAGACTTCCTTTTCGCTAATGTGGCTAGGAAATGTAATTTAATTTGAATAATTGTCTCCTATATATGATTAGGATAATTTAGCTAGAGTGATTGTTGATTGCGATTCGTGAGACACGTGAGACGCGTGCTGGTCGTCTTCGTTGCGAACAGCGCATTTTGGTCTCATGTTGAGGTTAAAAGCATCGACACACTTGAAACGCACGCGTTTTTTGAAAACCGAACGATAACTGATCGCGCTGCGATACGCGTCACTAGAGAATCGGCATTTCCATATCGAACACGTGCGCCATATTACTTCAATCAGGATTGCAAATGCCGATTATTCCTGGGACTGTTTAATTTATCTTTATGTTATGTGCCATGTGGGACGTTGCATCAGCTGTTCCTGATCGAGGGAGCGGCTCCGGTTCTACCGAGTGCACACAATATTTTTGATATCATTTGAACTTGAAAAAAATATTCCTGTCATACACTTCCCGTTCTGGTTTCCTGTTATCATCGGCCTCGCGACCCCGCACAAAGTGTACGTGCTGCGTCAATTCGGTCCCGCACACTCACATGACGTGTATGTCTGTGTCTACTGTCTAATCCGAGGCCCTGCGGTCGCTCATACGCATACGCATACGCATTGCCTGACTGGACCCAGACCCGTATACGCTTACGTGTACGGTGTACCTCTACCTGAGAAAAACCGGGTCTGATTGATCACCAGCCACCAGTAGTTTTTCGCCGCGATGATGACGCGAACGCGGCAGTCAGCTGTGAATGTTGTTAATTGTGGCATAAAGGCTGGATACGTGCTAGGGCCACACGTGCAGTGGGAAGACAGACTCACCCCCTCCCCCCATAACCCCATAACCCCACCCCTTCTACCAGACCCTTCTATTATTGCTATAAAGGATTGAAAGAGCAGGCCACGTAGGGGATGAAAACAATGGATGGGAGAAAGGAGCATGCACGTGGTTCAAGTTGGTCAACGGGTTCTCTCGTGGGTACACACTAGGTACACACTAGGTACACAGTGTTGTCATCGTGGACTTCCATGCCAACTATCGAATGCAGCATGCACCATGCAGCAACGTGCATGGTGCATGGTGTATGCTCTGCTTGCTCTTCTGCTTTTGATTGATGTAGACGGACTTGTCAGTGAGGCATGAGCGGCGATAATAGGACAGGCACATTTTAGTTTTGTTTACTTCGCATGTGTGCATGTTGTGGCAATGTCGTATTTAAAGGGATCTGGAATGTGTGTGTGTGCGTGTGCGTGTGCGCGTGCGTGTGCGCGTGTGTGCTTTAGGATTTGTCATTTGACAGCTCGTGTTGTAATATTGTTATAAACAGTCGAAACTCGATACAAATCGGATGAAATCAAAGCTCGCTCGTGTCGCCCGGCTGACGGGGATGACATGAAATTCGAACGTCCTTCACTGGCGAAGTGCCAATTTCAATGTGCTGCTTAGAATTGGAGCAACTTCTGCTGTATGTATCATTGGTAGTATCTACAGAGGGGTTTTAGGGAGGGGGGGGGGGGGGGGGAGGGCCTCCCCACTGGATCCAAAACACAATGAGTAATTAATTTCACAGCACTACATCTCACTTTAAAAATGTTTAACTTTTTTTACGATAATAGTACAATTCAATTTTTATACAAAGTAAGTAATGGAAGGGAGGCGAAGCTGGAAAAAAGTGCACCCGAAACTGGATACGAAACCGGGACCTCCTGCTTGCCGGGCAAGTGCTCTACCAACTGAGCTATTCGGTCACATATTCTCCCTACTTCGCCGGGTGGGACAAGAGGGATCTCCGGGTACCTCAAAGTAAGTAATATATTATGTTGTGTAACTGACGCCTCAAGAATGTCAGTGGCGTGCGAGCTTGCGAGTTGTGCTGTGCAATTGAACGAAAGTGCCAATTCTCAGAGGCGAATCGAACTGATATACCCCCCCCCCCATCCGCTAACTGCTGGGCCACAGAATCTTCAGTAGTGTCGCGATAAGCGGTGTTTAGAAAATACTTGGAATAGTTTCGCTGCTGTGCTTCTCTAGATTTGACATAGCTGTACTGCCGGTGTTGCTGAGGTGAGCGGATACACGAGACAGGCAAACGCGATCGTGCCGAAGTAAGCTGAAATAGTCAACAGAGACGAGCGATTTCGATTTTGTCGAGCGCATGTCACTAATGTTCTCTGTTTTAATTACGCTCTTGCAACACGTTATCACCTTGCTAATGGTTGCATATCGTTATCTGTGACCTACTTCTGTGTTTGTACACACTGACAATGATAACTCCATGCTTTTATTATCTGTCATATTAATAGCAAACCAGTTAGGAGGGATGAGTTGAGTGGGTTGCATTTCGTGGAATTGGCATCGAAGTTGCCGTTTATTATGTTCGTCCCGAATTCAATTTTCTAGCGCGTTTTCTATGCTGTTTATTTTGAGAGGTCCCATGGGAAGATTTCTCGTGGCATGAGGTCATATCACATGTGATTTGTTATAATGTGCTATTCGGATTCCTCGTCGGCTGCTGGAGAGTAGATATGCTACATTGGTGGACTGTGTGGACAAATGTCGAACAAGGAGCATACATTTTCGCCAGGCAAATAACAGAGCGTGGCTATTCTTTCGTGTACTTTGTATTGCCACAGCAGAGCTGCAACAAGTTTCTTATGAATTGTCACTAGTACCGTACGTAGTTCAGTGATTACATGTTGTATATAACTTTGCTCTACTTTCATGTTTTCGTTTTGTGCGAAGACAGCGAGAGAACACCCACTAAATTATGACATGTGTGCCTGTCTGTAGCATGTAGGAAAGTACTAACCCTTTGAAAACCGACCGCGAAATTTCGCTCATTAAATGTATGATTTGCATGGGGTTACCGAAAGTGTATGTCGATTTACGCGATTGAATCTGTGTACCTAGAAATGACAGCTGCCACACGAAGTGGTGTCTTGGCAGGGCATGGAAGATAATATAGATCCTTTCTATCTATCCACAGCGCAGGTGTAGCGGTCTGGTCTCGGCCAGAAGGTTACTTGGAAGTTCAGCTGACAGGAACGAACAATCTAATGCCGATCGGTTTCACACGGGTTTATAATTTGATGAAGCTGGGCCAGACCCAGATGGTTACGGTGTTCTCTTCCGAGAAATTTCACTTAAAATATTATTTTTTAATTTCGGAATGTTTCTCGTGTCTATTTTCAACGGTACGGTCATCTTAGATTCGACCGTCCTTCTATAATTTGAAAATTAGAGTGGTGTTAGAGACCCACGCTGGTTCGCCGATTACTCGCTCAATATTGGACCCATGGAATTCGATTTGACTCATCCTCATTTCGCAAATCTTACTCTGCGATTGTGACTCGTGTTCCCAATGATTTGGGGTTAGTTTTCTGAGTTTGAATCACCTAATCCACAGAAGAAACTCTATTGTCAGTCACGATCTGCTGTTCTTAACCGGTTGTTAACAACGCGGTTGGGTCATGGACTCTGTAATGACTTTGATTTCAATGTGACTATGGTCAGTATCGTAAAATGACGCGATCTTGGAGATCGCTTGATCAGTGAAAATGAGTCATATTGTACGCTAGGTATTGCAGCGCGTAACACTTGGTTCTAAGAAAGGTACACATTTATAAGCATTCGTGTGACGAGTTAGCAATGAAGGTATCTTTCTAAGTTACTTGTCTTGACTCTGGAGGGCATTAATCATTACAATTTTAGTGTTAGTCAGTACCATGAAGTACCAAGAGGTATACGTTGAATTGTTGAATTACAGTGCTATAAGGACTTGAAATGCGAGACACTTGGTGAAGTTTATTCGGTGTCTGTGCTGGATTGGGTATTCCCGTTGTGTTTAGGAGAGGACGTGGTTTGCGTTTGGCGTTTGCACTTGCGTGGAACAAGCGCTACAGGTGCCTACTTACTTATTTTTGAATTTTTGTGCTGTCTCTAAATCTCTGCGAAACAAAGTAAATAGCTAATTTCCGGGTGAAATACATAATACCTGCGCACTCCACTTTTGCGTCAGTGAATCGTTTCCTGTATATGTGTTGAGATGAAGAGGCTGATTTGTTTTCATATTTCTTTTCAATCAGTTTCCTGTTTTGAAAGTTGAAATCACAAATAGTTAGCCAACACTGCAGGTCCGGGAGAGATTTTTAGGCAAGACCAATTCCTTATTGATAACGCCAACACATCTATTTTTAGATTCTCTTGTTTCCACAGAACACTTCATATTAATGGTTTTACACACACACACACACACGCACACGCACGCGCACACGCTCACGCACACGCACACACACACACACACACTCTGGGGCCATTAACCCAGAGATAAATAGTGTTTGTATGTATCTAATCTAAATGTGATCGGGATCGTGTTAATTTAATTTAATCACCATGTTAAATAAGTGCCAGATCGCCTAATCAGAAACTTGTTATGGGAAACATGGCGACCAAACATTTGTCTGGGGAATAAAATTAAGCACAGCTTACCTCTCCACACAGGATGTGACTGGATCCTTTTGACAGCCCTGCCCTTACTGCTTACAGAGTAGCAAGGCCCTTAGATTTTAGGGTGCAGTCCTCGATCCCCAAGCATTTAATGCCCAAACCCTTTTCGTTCACTTAATGCCCAAACTCCTACCTACACGGCAAGCCCATGCTACCCGATGCAGTTCAAATCTCGGCGAGCTGGTAGGGGGCGGGACACCGAGGCTCTATATAGGTCCGGCTTCACCGAAGCTGGCAGAAACGTAATATTGGCTTACAACAGCAACAATTGAGCGAGAGGAAATAACTGGAGCTGGAGCAAGGCAACACAGAAATAGAAAGGCTCGATTCTGATGAAATTATAGAATGTGGTTAAATGTGTTTTATTGAAATGGTTAATTTATTTACATAAATACAGCTGGTTAATTGTGTTTGAGCTGGTGACCAGCAGCACTCAAGAAGTTTGGCAGTAAAATGACGTGGTTGCGGTAGCGGCGCTGGAGGTCTATTAAATTACGGTTTAATCGCTGATACATAAGTTTTTGCTTTGGCGGTGGGTTCCCGTCCGCCAAAAGCGTCGTCTGCTGGTGGCACCAGCTCTCCATCTTTTTAAGAGCCGTCACATATTGGAATATGTTTTGATGTCTCTTTCCCGTCTCCACGTTGAGGCGATGGTGCCAGCCCTCTACGTGGTTAGTGGTCCTGGGGCCCTCATTATCTCCGTGACTCCACAAAGATCTAGAAAAAAAAGCACAAAGAAAAAGAATTAGCAAATTCCGGGTTGAGCATATCCAGGTTGAGAGATAATAACAGTTTAGGTATCTAATAAGAAATTGGTTCTGATTGAATCTGGCACAAATACTGAAAATTGATTTCACTAAATAAGTTAACGGTATTAAATACGGTGCTCCATGGTTTTCATAGGACTACTGCCTGCACCTTTTTATCCGCTATACACAAACCTCTGTACATACGCTCATCTTCAACGCAACACAAATTGCGTTCGCGAAGCTCTAGTTATATTTAAATTGGTGTATTGGTCCTCGTGGCGTTGTAATGGAAACATTTTACTTGCAAAAATTGCTTTCTCTGCTTAAAATGACAGAGCATTCCTAAAAATAGTGGCTTTCAGACCCATTTTAGTCGAGTTTGCAAGGCTTCATTGTTGAAGTTATCATTTCAATATTTCAGAATGTTATAATCAAAACACTTTACGATTGGGTGACCATGGCTCTTTTTTAGAAAATTTCCCCATGGAATGCTAGAACCACCCCGAAACTATTCATATTTCACCCATTTTAGAGCCATGTACACGAAAGGGCAAAGAAAATTTGGGGAAAAGGGCCATGGGTACCTAATTTGATATATTTTACTAATAACATACTCGAATATTGGGGTGATAACTCAAGCAGTGTGACCGTGGAAGCTAAACTGAATTGGGTCTGTTTCATAATTTTTCATGGTAAATTTTCGACTTTGTTCACCCTGTACCTATACTTAGGTATGTTTCTCGACAAATTTTCGTAATTGTTTATAATCCGTGACTCTCGTTATCGCGTGCACTCCTCGCGTCTTGGGTACGTAGGTAACACAAACACAGCTAGTGCTGTTTTTGTGGCTAAGTTCATTTGAAAGTTAGCTTCGCTCACAAAAATTATCTCGTGATGTTGCCAAGCAGTTCAATCTGCAAATCAAATTCTTACCGATGGAACAGAGCATGGACATCATCGACCCATGTTTCAGTCATATAGTCGAGGAACTGCTCAGCGCCAGGCGTGTCGACGGGGACGTTCTCTTGGAGGAACTGGTAGGCCTCGTCGATATCACCCAAGGGCGCCAGTGGCAGTGCCATCCACTGGCGTATCCACTGGTTGACATTTACTGAGTCCCGGTAAGCGGCCGTCATGCCGAGCTGTTGCACCTGAACAATTAATCAAATGCAAATTGTAGTATCAATATTAAAACACCACTACCAACTTTTATTACAGCATACAAGTACCTACTACTGTCTTGTGAAAATCTGACAAAGGGAATACATTTAAAAAAAAAATTCATATGTTAATTATAATAAGGGTATAATAAGGGTTCCAGTAAAACCATGCGCCCTGGGAGAAAGCATGAAATATTTTCGACAGCAAGTCATCAAGGGCAAAAAGTTCAGCAAGGGCAACAGGACGACAGCATGCAGGTGAGGAACTATAGGCACCCACAGAGCCCGCGGCCGCGGGCGGACCCGCATGCGGCCATTGAGGGCACTTCGGCCGTCACCCATCTCCATATTTACGTTATGTTATCGTTCCGGAATGCGTAAACATATTGTCACTTTCAATTCTATGTTTCATTGTTTCAAGATAACTGCATATAGAATGTGTGTGGCGGACTGGCCCAGTCCGCAGAGGGAATCTCAGAAAATGCAATGAAACTGAAAAAAAATATTTACAATTAAATTAGCATGCACCCAATTGAGTTGTTGATGGAGAGAGCCTCTCAAGAAATAGGCGTCTTATAGAAATAGACGAATGGCCGACTGCTATTGGTCGAGCAATAAAGATCGCTTCGTACCGGCGTCGATACGCAACCCCATGTTTGACAACTGTTGAAGTTATGATGTTCCATGCCGATGCCCCATTTACATAATTTGCCTTCTAATATTTGGGAAGCATTGACTTATCAGAAGATAACTACCAAAAGCAAGCCGCTCTCCCGTATGCGTCGTCCCCATGCTCCACTCAAAACTGCCGCGGATGTTTCAAGTCCCCGCAGCATCCGCACGTATATGCCGTGACTCTTTGATGGCAGCAAAACGTACGCGAAGGGAAGGATCTAAAAAACAAAATATATAATAATGACGAGTCTATTGACAATGTACAAGTTTTGCTACTTTTGATCGAAAAATATAACAAAGAACAGATTTTGCTATAAAAACAATTTGAATTCAGATATAAAAATAAGCACATAAAGGAAAGCGATTTCATCTTTAGAATGTGAATCTTACTTGTCCAGAGTAGTTGCCATGCAACGAGTATAGTTGCTGGAAGTCGGCCGGCAAGGATGAAAATGTCCCGTCCATATATACGACGGGCGCGCGGCAGAGCATCTCAAGGGAACTTGCTGTCGCGAATATCTGGAAATTGTTATTCATGTAGTGGTTGTGTGCATTATATTATTGTTATTATTATTATTGTTAGCAGCAGCTATACACAATAGTAAAGTAGGTTTGCAATGGTGTTAGAGAAGCTTACCATTCATCATAATATCCTGATAGTTTTGATTTCTTGTTCTTGTTTTGTCTGCAAATTTTGATAAATTATATACATGCAGTTTTTAGTGACATTTTAACATGTTTTTTGCTAAGTTTTATCGCTAAACGCTCGTAGGTTTGCGCTATGCGCTATTTTTTACCCGAAGGGCATATGTAAAAGTAGAGAGCTTCGTTCCCTTCTTGTTATGTATATTATATATATTCATATAAAATAATTGCATTTGTTGTTTTAAGTGACTCTAACGATCGGACCCGAAAAGTTATATTAACGAAATATTTGCTTTATCCATTGCCGGAGCTGCTATACCTACACTATAAAATACCAAAAGAAGAACGTCTTCTTGGTTTTCGAGCTAGAAGGCCGAAAAGCTCGGAAATTTAGCACGTGCTCTTTGGCGGCCATCCATATTTTCGCTCTTAAACCACTTTTACGAAAAAAATTATCAATAGACATGAACAAAATTTGCGCACCAGTGAGTATTCATTTTCTGTTGAAACAGTTCTTTCAAGACATATTCGCACATGTGCTCGACAAAGAGTTATAGCTCCCAAACGTTGTAATGAGCGTGAAAATTCCATGTTTCCTTGGCGACATTTGACTAGCTTATCAAGGCAATATTCATACCAAAAATTTATCTTCTTCTCCTTCGTCCATTTGTAGGAATCGCGTCCCACGGGCCGTTTGGGCCCATTCTCCGTCCAGATGGACCTCCACCCTTGTTTGAGGAATGGGAGGAAATGCGGCATTCCTCGCCCCATAGAGACTGTTCCTCAATGAGGAGAATGGAACTGGATGATAGGGTGCAGCGTCATTCCCGGCAAGTCCTTCGTAGATTTCCTCTCTGCAAGAAACACGTGGGTTCATTATAAACATCGCTCGTTGTGTAACATTTTTTACTTTCAAGTTTTAACCTAGGGCTTTGCAAACGCAATTTCGGCTGCGTTGAAGGATGAGCGCAGATAATTGTAGCCGATAAATTAATGAAGCCGAAGAGTCGTAATGACAGCAAAATTATGAAATTACTAGTACTTATTTCCTTATCAATACAATTTAAATGATGTCATGTACATTGGACCCGTCAAAACCAAAATCATTTGGGCAACGCCGGGCAACGCTAACGTTTCGCCGGTTTCTGCGCATAAACGGTGGAAGGTAAAAATTTGGAAAATAAAGTTTTTAATCCTTTTTATTGACTAAGGCCCGAATGCAGAGACGACACTCAGTGCGCATTGTGTGCCCACTCAGGGGGCATTTGCAATGATAAATCTCAGTGCGCACTGAGTGCGGACCCAGTGGCAACTCTGCAGTCGGTTCTAAACCTATATATATTATATATATACGTACAGGGATTTACCAACTTATATGGACAAAATTATATTTATATTTGACAGCATATAAGTTGGTAATACACCGATGTCGATGTGTGATCCACCGGTATCGATGTGTCGTTTACACTAATACAAATATTACAATAATAATGCGTCTAATCTGCGCCTCATCAAAATTTTGGATCCCTGCAGAGAAATTCCTTACAATTTTGTTGATTCAGAGGTATCGCCATTTCTAGGCACATATTATAATAATAATAAACACATTGTTATTTTTACACATATAATAAATAACAGTTTAACCTAAGTTTAATTGTAAACTTTAAAATTGCTTACTTGTAAATTTTTGCGACGGATGTCAGTATGTCGGTGCTGGCTCGTCGCTTCATTCGGTCAAGAGCCTGCATACGGCGAATTTCTTGCCGATGGTCATCGTGCCCGCACACGCCGTTCACAGATTCGATCACATCCTCACGCACCATAATGTTTGTTCCGCACTGTGACTCACATCTGTAGTACTTCTTTTCGCCATGCGTAGATTTTAGTTTATACAAAAAACCGTTTCGAACTAGTTTCATACTACCACGTTTCCCTGCAATATACTCTGCTCGCTCAACTTCCATTGTTCAAAATAAAAGTATACAAGTATAAACAGTAATATACAATAATAATAATTTACACAAAATGTCACACGGATCCGTATAGGCAATAACTATTTTTTACAGATCGGTATATCCTATCAACACTAAAAGACAGAACACTATTTTCTATAATGCTCTCTAATTACACCACGGCAGACAAGTGCACTTGAACGGTTGTGAGACACAAATGAACCGTGACTACTATCTGCTGCTCCTTGCTGGACAGCATACAAAAAAATGAAATTCCCACAACTTTATAAATTGGTGCATTCTGGGGTAGCGAAACTACCCCTTCCACGGGGCACTAGGAAATCACGTGCTAATGAGCTTGTCTGGATCATCGGAATATCCGTGAGTCACCACCACTCATGATTGGTTTTCACCATAATATCTTGGCAGGCACCATGTCAGTTTCAGCAGATCCAGCACAAGATCTCACCATCATATGGGGGAAGAAAACATTTGGGAATTTGGGCCCATCTTTATAGAAACATCTGCTGGACTGGAACATTGGAACATTGCATGGTCGAAAGTACATGGGGACATATAAGTGCGACGTGCCGCATTTTCATCTGTAAAACACAAATGTGTGTGGAATTGTCAAAGGGTGGAATTATTCAATCATTGGAAGGCTGGTTTACATCAACTTAGCAATAAAAATTATCAGTAGCTGTATAATGTTTGCAATATGCAAATTCCTAAGCTTGTCTACAACAAACTTAAAAACATCACTTGAACTAATGTCAGCACGATGGGTTATGGGTTATTTTTCTCCCGATATAATTCACAGCATGCAATTTTTACTTTCGATACGCACCTATGTCTGCAGGTATCGCGTGCAAGTTTTGTATTTCGTAAGATATGGAGGAACGTCATTTTATACATTGACAGCTTCGTTGCTCGACGGCTCCATGTCCATATGCCCAAAATAGCTGTATGAGCTGCTTTTTGGCTAATGATGATAGTAACGCAAATTATCACAGCGAGAATGAATAATTTTATCGGTTTATTACCTGCAAGGGGGAAGAGAGCACTATTCAGCCTGCAAGCTTCAGTGAAGCCAGGTCTAGCATGAGGACCGTTATTCCTAGAGCGCGGGTGGATCCCATTGGGTAGCATGGGCTTTCCATGCAGGTAGGAGTTTGGGCATTAAGTGAACGAAAAGGGGTTGGGCGTTAAATGCTTGGGCGATCGAGGACGACACCGATTTTAGCACTATAGTGCTATTAGTTATTGGTGCATAGCACCAGACCTGCCTCACAATAACACCAATATGTTAGTGGCATTTTTAGGGCTCAGATTCATAGAAGTGGTTATCAATCACCCTTCTATTGGATATAATTTCTAGCCAACTTGTTTGGCAGTTAATTCCAAATTTAAAAATGTTTCAAATTCTTAATACATTTTTGAATCTGGTCTCAGAGTTTTTCTTGTTGCAGAAGCACAACACTCATTCCCAATCGTTCTATAAACACGGCTGCCTCTGTGTGAATCTGCCGTGATATAGTTTTGGGTCTTGCCATGATCGATTGACCTGCGCTTGTGTACCTGTGAACACTGTTAGTTTGATACTAATTCCATGTTTTGTTTGTCTTCTACAGGGCTGTGAGGTCTTTTCAACAAGTTCTGTACGTCGAGCCTGGCTTTTCCCGTGCCAATGAAGTGCATATTCGACTGGGGTTGATGTTTAAAGTTAACAGTGACTTTGAATCATCGTTAAAGCATCTAACACTTGCACTTATTGACACGAGCCCATGCACTTATACAAAAATCGACAGTGAGTATGATGAATATTTTGGTCAAGTTCTGAAGATATAGGTAATAGAAGGAAAGATTACAAAAGAAAATTTGTGCTAGGTTGCATTGGCATCTGCTGTGTTTACCCCTATAACAGAGGAAAAACTGTACCTATTGGTAGAGCAAGTGAACTGTGGCCTCGGTACGAATCATTTCACCTTGTAAGCGAGGAATATGCCGGGGATCTTGCGGGGTGAGGACTTTCGCAAAGCTTCACAAGCTTTCCCGTAGCCCCTGTTACATAGGCATGGGTAATCTGAAAGAAATATGCCTGCCGTTACTTATGTTCCCAACACGTTTTAGGCAAGGGCCCACATATCCATTTGATGAATGGTGCTGCAGAGCTTGCTGACAATTGACAATAACTGTACAAAGATGCAAACCCACTCTCCATCTTAACGTGAAATGGAGTATAGTATTTCTAATATCTGCCAATCGAGGACACTTGCCCTAGGGACTGGCTCAGGTCCCGACCGACGGGACCCACGGCGTTTTCTCTAGGTTCCGACCTCCACATTGCGCATGACGGCTGACTTGGATTTTTGCAGGTTCTTGTTCAGGTTGTGAGGAGAGTGAAATAGGCCCCAGAATTTTAACCTAGTCGGTCTGCCGAGAGCAATGTCGTTCTCTGATAGACCCGATCCGGACCGACTTTTCCCGAGTCCCAACCCTTCACGCAAGAAAAAGATTGCACATTACAAATGATGACACAACCGAATAATATATTTTATATAATTTTTGTTTGATAATATTTTTAGCAAGGAACATAATACCCTACTAAATCATCAAACCATCGACCCTACTAGAAGTTGCCCGCCATCACTCATCAGCTGTTCTCAATTGTGCGCGGGACTTCATATTCATTCAGGGGCTTAGTTAACATCAATGCCATTGTTCGCTGTCGACAAGTCAGCCGAGCCTAGCCAGACTACAAACAATCGGGCACAGACACTGCACTCACTTCAATGTCTGATAGCCGGAATCAGAAACCCAGGTGGCTTTATATATGTCATACATTTTTTAGTAAAATTCAATATATTTACCTCAAAATACCTCCATACACCTCACCGACCCTCTACTTTCTAGGCCGCCATTACTCATTAGCTGTTCGCAGATTGTGCACGGGACTAGTTATAGTTAAGGGCTTGATTCACATCAATGCCCTCATGCACTAATTTAGTAACAAAACTAAAACTATATAAAATATATTATTCGAGCTGTGTCGTTATTTGAAATGTGCAATCTTTTTCTTGCGTGAAGGGTTGGGTCGGGATCGGGTCTATCAAAGAACGAAATTGCTCTCGGCAGACGTACTAGGTTAAGATTCTGTAGCCTACTTCACTCTCCTATCTACTTGAACAAGAACCTGCAAAAATCCAAGTGAGTCGGCATGCGTAATGTGGAGGTTGGGACCTAGAGAAAACACCGTGGGTCCCGTCGGTCGAGAGCTGAGCCACTCCCCTTGCCCTAACATGCCCTTTGGAATGGCGAAGCGGTTCAGAGCCGTGGTTAGATGGTGTAGTGTAGTGCGGTTTTGCTCTGGTTTGAGTGACTTTTGGTCCTAAAGAGGACCGTGGTCGACGTTTCGTCGGCGATGGCGCCGACATCTTCAGGACTGTTGATGTCAGCGCCATCGCCGACGAAACGTCGACCACGGTCCTTTATAGGACCAAAAGTCACTCAAACCAGAGCAAAACCGCACTACACTACACCAACATGCCCTTTGTTTGTTGCTTTATTTTACTCATGTAAATTTCTTTTCTTTTGCAGTACGCTTTCACATTGCTCATCTTTACGAAGCTCAGGGTAAATTCAAGACTGCCAGAGATAGCTACGAGCATCTTCTGCGGGAGAGGGATATACCAGCAAGCGTGAAAGCCGATCTTTGCCGCCAGCTAGGTGAGTGCTGAATTGCAGTACCTACTACGGCTGTTTTGATGGTATTCCGAGCTATGGCAAGACTAATTGGAAATCCTTGCGGTGGGATAGGGACTTGCAGTTGCCTGGTCGGAGGACTGAGATTGGTTAGTAAATTGTCAGTACCCAACCTAAATTGTGGGTATGTGTTATCATACTCATAAAATTATATTTGCTATGTGTAATTTGCCTTTAAAATGCCCGCGCGTTTGATATAATCTATAACGGCCATTCGAAATAGCGAAGAATGAGAGTTGTAAAAGTACTTATAGGTGGCCACCATGGCCATCGGACAGAAGCAAGTTTGACATCCAACCAGTCCCAATAGAGCACATGTAATGAGTGAGCCAGCCAAAAGCAGCTAGCCGCGGCCAAGAATGCGAACTCGCTTCATTTTTGCTGTTCTAAAGTGATTGCAGACATTTTTTGCTACCAGGAGGCCACAACTCCCTAATATATCATAGTGGCTTAGTGTGCTTCACTGAAAACTTTGCATTTTGGAACTTGGCTTACTAAAGTTGAGCATGGTGAGGTGATCTTCAGCGGAGGAAAAAACTCACTCGGCTTTTTTCTGGAAATGAATTTTGTAGTTAGGCTGACAAAGTAACACTGATGGTTCCAAGACTCCAAAAATATCTACCACATTAGCTTTTCTAAGTTCTTTATGAACTTATTTTTAGATACCGGTACAACGCTTTGCATCGAAAGGAGACTTGTTATGAATCGCCCAGCCAAATTAGGCCTTAAACTATGTATAGAGTCTTGCATCATGCTTTTCGGTCCACAAAAATGTCTTTCAATTCAGTAATGCAGGCTCCCAAGTATCAACAATAATGCCAAAAATTGTTGTTTATTTATATAGAAGCCAAGAAATATCCCAAACAGTCAATTTTCTTAAAGTAATAGTTAAACAGAAATAAAATAGTTATATACAAATTAAGGAGTGCATTTCAAAAGGCTGATTAAACCTGATCATTCACAAATGATTTTTGATGATTTTAAAAGTATTCTTGGTCGTTTTGAAGTTATAAAACCAAGTTGATTTTACCGAGAGGCTATCATGTTGCTCTTTGATTTTTATATCACTCTTCTTCTCGGTCATTTTACTTGTGGCAAGTTCCATTCGTCAGAGTGATTGGAGTAACTGATTGTTGTTCGACAGCTTCACTCACCTTGCTTATCAACCCTTCAACAGCGTGGATTAGTGGAGGAATCCAATTATTCTAGTTGTCCTGTTCTTTAGAAAGAATGTTAAGCTGGTGGTGCTCGTGGTGCTTACGACGTGAGTAGGACACGTGCAGGTGCGGGATTTCCCCTCCTCCTTCTAGATCAGGTCAGGCTAGGTTCATTATCATCCATCTCATCATCACCCTACCCTGGTGCTTCAAAACTTCGAAAATGGACATTATAGTACATCTCGGGTTCTTTCGGCAGCGCCCCGGGACATTGGTCAGGTACTGCAACTTAGCACAGCCTTTGCTAAAGGTAGCAGTGATTTGCTGCAAGCTCCATCTAAAAGGTTTGGAAAAAAGGGGCCTGTTTCTCAATCAATTTGAGCGTTTTTACTCAAGATAATTCGCACTGATTATGTGACGTTAAATGCGAAGAATTATTAATCCCGGTAAGAACAAAATCTGTACATGACTTTGCAATTTAAAAATCGAAGCAGAATTAAGATCTCGTAAATCTCTAGGGATATTATTTTGACGAATGATCACTCAGTTTATTGATCGTTTATTATATTTGTATAGGTATGTCATGATATTATGTTTAATGACCAGGCAGCAAAGCCCACACGGAACGGATTAGAAAACAAGTTATTCAGACTTCTACACAATGGGAGAGTAAGGGGTATGCAAAACGAGGGTTCTCACGGAAATATAAAAACCGCTCGGTTGACTTCCGAACCTGAGACATACTTTAATTGCATGTGGTTTTCAAAGAGAGCTTGTTCCTTCACCACACACTGCTAAGAGGAAACACTCTCGCTGTCATGGGGTTGAACACTCGAAGTTATCAGTCATCTCGCAATCGAGATATCACCCTCGAGGAAAACTAGTATATTATGAAACGACAGGAAATCAGTTTGCAACCCAAAAACCCAAAACCATCCAAAACTCGGCTAGAAATAGTTTTTTTGGAAACTAGTGCTTATGTTCAGGATGAGCAGACACGAGTCTTAGAATGTATTATTTGAAACGCAGGGCTTTGAACTGTTATTATTTTCACTTCGAATATAGTTACGGTTTGGAGAGTTATTTCTACTCGGGTAGGAAATAAATTTCGGTTCGATTTGAACCGCAGTTTTTCGTGGTTTCGGTTTCCGGTACAGTGGCTAAAATGTTTTAAAATGTTGGGAAATTTTGCCCCCATCGTGTAATTCAGTCGTCAGTCGCCACTGCCGTGCCCAAAATGAAGCCGAGTCACAACTCGCCAGTGAATAAAGTTGTGTTGTAAATTGGAAATATTGCCTAGTTGAGCGGCACTGGGCATTGGTTATCTGCGTTGGTTATCTGCACAAGGTTAGTGGGTTTGATTTCATTATTTTGTATTATTTTGGACTATGGCAGGATCATTAGACTTGAGGAAGCCTAGGTTTAGGAACAATAGTTAATTTGTTCTTTTGTTCACGCTTTTTACGTCAGTCGAGTTATTTAGAAGTACTTATGTTACGAAACTACGGGAAACCAGTGAGACTTTTATTAAGCATTCAAAACCGGGTTTGAAATAGTTTTTTCAAAATCGGGAGTCTAAGAAATTCAATAAGAGTAAGATGTACATATACTCCAGGCAAGGAAGCTCAAAAAGACCCCTAACCCGGAACAAATTGCAAGAGTTTTGATATTAAGTGTACCTTGTTCAGAAAAATTCGCTGATTAAGCTCAAGAAAGTCGAGAAAAAAAATCCGATGGGAAATTGCCTAAAATTATGCTTTAATCCAAATTATGCAAATTTTTATTTATTTATTTGAAATTTTTTGATTCACCAATAGAATCGTTAAGTACCAAAATTCGGTGTACAATTACGCAAGCTATTTTTACATATAAAGATATCAGGAAAATTTGGATTACTTTTCGATTAAATCGACTTTAATTAATTATGCATACGTCCAATCAAACGCACCCAGCTCCGAAACTATACAAGATAGAGATGTCAACTTTTTATGAGGGCGTTGGTATTGAATCAAGGTATTTTACACGATAGTATGAACGAAAGTCTATGGCTCGTTTATTAATTACATGCAATCAAACTTTTTAATTAGCATTGATTTTTCGAACAAAGTACTTTTCATTAAAATATTGGTATTTCTCGCACAATTGATGCTAAGTAGGAATTAGTTCTGCATGCCCACAGCTGTAGTAAGATATACCCTTTGTAATTGCGGTTTTTTTATTTTGATAAAGTGAAAATTGAAACGATTTTAATTGAATTTGCATACGTTCAATCAAAACGCTCCCAGCTCCGAAACTATACGAGATAGCGATGTCAAATTTTTTCGAGTGTGATGGGAATGAACCAAGGTATTTTACATGAAAGTATGAACTATTGTCTATTAGCGGTTGATTACTTACAACCAATTAAACTTTACAAATTTGCCGGTCATAAACTGCTCAGTGCTGGTATAAGGGTAGGTTGCTGTAACGTTGGTGTTGGTTGTAGTTGTGACTTATGGATAATTACTGTCACCGTGTATTTACATCGATCATAAACTGCTCAGTGCTGGTATAAGGGTAGGTTGCTGTAACGTTGGTGTTGGTTGTAGTTGTGACTTATGGATAATTACTGTCACCATGTATTTACATCGATCATAAACTGCTCAGTGCTGGTATAAGGGTAGGTTGCTGTAACGTTGGTGTTGGTTGTAGTTGTGACTTATGGATAATTACTGTCACCATGTATTTACATCGATTTTTATACATCTGTTCGAGAAATGTGTGAAGGATACTTATAAATTCGTGCGACCGGATCCTGGCTGGAGCCAGCGCGTCGACGAAGGTGTATGTTCATCGATGTATATAGTTAATCTGTGCCATTCCGTGGAATGAGTCCAGAATAGATTATATCTAACGCAATTGACCTTATATTTGCTTCAGTGGGTAAAATTATCCATGCAATCGAACCAAATTTGTAATATATGTGAATTTAATAATATTGTCCCTTGCAATTCATAAAAGAAACATACACCTTCGGCCAAAAAAGAGCAAGTATATGTGTCAATCAGGCAGCAAACATCGAGGAAATAATAGGTGTGTGACTTTTAGACACATCTCAGTCATCTCATAAGTATTATCTGACTTCTCGTCTAACTTATATAGTTTTATGAACAAGAACGCTTTTTAAACAAAGGTAAAAAAATAAATTCCGCATGCTTTTTATTCAGTACAAGAATTTTTTAAATATAAAAGAATTCTCAAATTATATAGTTGTGAGTAAAATATTTTGACTTGGCTGATGCCATACTGTAAATGGTATAATGATGAAATCAAATACATTGAATTCATATGAATTACGTACTGGGACTACGATTAAATTTACGGTTTCACGCTTTCACGCTTTCATGTAGGTATGTTATAATAAGCTTTTCTCAGTACTCGGAATTTCTCATCGTCAGCGTTGCCGTATTTTGGAGTGATGGAAATCCTGCAAAATGGCATGTGCTGTTTCCACCAGCGTGGCAATTGTTTTCTTATTTAAATGATTGTATAAGAGATCTAATACTTCTGGAACATTTTGGCGAAAGATTTATAATATCTCGCAAGGATTGGAAGGATTACCACCTAGATGTTTGCTTGCTGCCTGATTGACACTGTTTGCTTCTTTTTGACCGAGTGACTGATTTTTGTAAGTTGCAGAGGGCGACGAAGTTATCAAAGTTCTTACAAGTTTGGTTCGATTACATGGATTAATTTTACCGAAGCAAATAGAAGATCGACATCATACACGGAATGGTACAAATTAATAGAATCGATGCACACATAACTTCAATGACGCGTTGTCTGCAGCCAGAATCCGGTCGTACGAATTTATATAAGTATATCCTTTTCACATTGCTCGCACATAATATGCATATAAATATATGGTGAAATATATGGTGAAAGTGAGTATTCCCAACTTCCACCTACCCATATACGAGCATTGGTGATTATATGGGAATATGCTACTGTAGGCAATGGCATTGTTTGTGAGCATTCCCAGTATCCCCGCATTTGTATTTAAGAATTCACTTGAAGTAAGCCAAAATAAAGTACCGCAGACCTAACAAAAAATTACCGCCGGCTCCATCTGCTACTCTCAAAGATAAAATTAAAAGTTTTTGGTAATATTGCTTAGAAGCCGCACATTGTCCGCGGGTAAGACCAGACATGTCGACATGTAAAATGATTATAAAGACGTGAGGACCGGATGTCAATTTACGATTAGCGGCAACCAGATCGAAAGTTGGCCTCAACTATTTTTGCGCACCGTTCTAATAGCGTGTCAAATGTTTGACATTGACATATTAAGGGAAGAAATATTTTACAACCATCGAACTTACTACAGACTTCAGTATTTGTTTCTAATTAATAGTTATAATGATGTATCTACTTCAAACAAGTGTGGTTAAAGTTTATGAAAGTAAAATAGAAAAGCTTAATAGGTTGTAATTAATCAATCTGTCGTAGACTATTTTTCATACTTTGGAGTAAATACCTTGGTTCATTGGTACCTTGGTCCATTACCCTCGAAAAAAGTTGACATCGTTATTTTGTATACAGGTAGTTTGATTGGCGACGTATGCAAATTCAATTAAAGTCGGTTTAATTGTAACGAAATCATAATAAGAAACCGCAATTTCAAGGGGTGTTACTTACTGCAGCTGTGAGTATGCAAACTAAATCATACTATGCACCAATTGTTTATTTACTACCTATATTATATTCTAATGAAAAGTACTGTGCTAGAAAAATCATTGTTAATTTAAAAGTTGCATTGCATGTAATTAATAAACCAGCGATAGACTTTCGTTCATACTCTCGTGTTATGCACCTTCATTCATTCGCTACACTCTCGTAAAAAAATTGACAGTATTATCTAGTGTAGTTTCGGAGCTAGGAGCGTTTTGATTGGACGTATGCAAATCCAATTAAAATCGATTTAATTGTCATGTAATCAAATTTAAAAAACCGCAATAACAAAGGGTATTACTTACATTCAGCTGTGGGCATGCTAACTAATTCCTACTAAGCATAAATGAGCTTAATACCAATATTTCAATGAAAAGTACTTTGTTCGAAAAATCAATGTTAATTAAAAAGTTTGATTGCATGTAATTAATAAACGAGCCATAGACTTTCGTTCATACTATCGCATAAAATATCTTGATTCATTCCCAACGCCCTCGTAAAAAGATGACATCTCTATTTTGTATAGTTTCTGAGCTGGGAGCGTTTGATTGTACTTACGCATAATTAATTAAAGTCGATTTAATCGAAAGTAATCAAAATTTTCCTGATATCAGTATATGTAAAAATAGCTTTCGTAATTGTTTATCGAGTTTTGGTACTAAACGATTCTTTTGGTGAATCAAAATGTCAAATAAATAAACAGAAATTTGCATAATTTGGATTAAAGCCTATTTTTAGGCAATTTCCCATCGGAGTTTTTTATCGACTTTCTTGAGCGTAATCAGCTCATTTTTCTGAACAAGGTACACTAAAAATCAAAACTCTTGCAATTTGTTCCGGGTCAAATGCTTACTTGCCTGGTCTAATAGTTTAGTATCAGTCTGCACCAACAATGAATTCCCGTCCGATGCCCACTCCACCAAACGACCAAACGCACACATCCATTGTTTTTCTTGAAATCAACAATGCTTGTTTGTTTGGCAACAATCGTTGTAGTCTTTGATGGCTTCCTTGGCATTGCGTGAAGCAACCTGTACAACATACACACTCTAGCATTCGTGAAAGTGTGTTTGCATTGCTGGAGGGATATGGTTTGACGGGGTACTCTGTCACTACTCGAATTTGTACGCCGTTTGGACACCCTTGTGGCATAGGAAAGCCCTGTTCAAAAGTACGTAGGCGCTAGACGCGGTGCTGTTTAGCGGCAAGACAAGCAACTTGCTGAGAACCGAAACAAAATGTTTTTATTTACACAGGGTAGTGTAATTTCTTTACACATTTATTTGCTTGCACTATCAGTGTCCATTTTTGAGGAAGGGCTTCTTTCCACCTACACCCTTAATCTAGTGTGCGCACACACACACACACACACCCACACACACACCCACACACACACACACACACGCACACGCACACGCACACGCAAACGCAAACGCAAACGCACCCTTCAAGCCTCTTTTCGTTGTACCTCTCGTTTGTTTTTTTCTTCCTCTTTCGTAACACTTCAAAACTATTTCAAATCTCACCGAAACCGTAAAATTGTGGAGTGAAGTCCCAAGAGTATTTGAAATCTTTCCGTATCGTTTATTTAAAAAAAAAAAAAAACACACACACACACACACACTTTCACACACAGGCGCTCGTGTGCACACCAGCCTATCTCAATAAATCGCGTTGGTTTGAAAGTAAGCGTTTGTGACTTCAATACAATCGCTGAAGAAAGTTTGTCTTAGGAAAATCGTCGTTCGTCACTCTACGCTGCTAGCGATGCGGCACAAAATCCGACAAAATGAAGGAAGAAGTCGGAGATGTTGGACGAGGTTCTATACCATGCCATTGTGCCACGTTGTCCAATGTGCGTTCTTCGATTTCTATGTTTGGTACGTTATTTGTAATCGCTCCGATCGCCTGGGACACTTTGGAATCTGAGCTGCATTGGCAATTCACTTCACCAATTATTAGTTTTCCTTGGTTAGAAAGAGACTCGATGACATTGTTTACACATGCCAGAAAGAACTGCGTTCACTATTTCTGCTTCGATTACAAACTTGTGGTTAACATTCCCACAGCCTCCTAGCATTACGCATGAACATAAGAGCAAACGTATAAAAGACTAGACTAGAAGACTAGAAGGCTGTGCAATGGTAAACTCAAATTATTCGAGTGCAAGGTTTCATTTCATTAGAGGTATGTGATTTTCAAATGACGCTGTTGCGTTTGTTGCATTATTCGTTTTTCTCATCATTTTAGTTCGCTTTCGCTGTGAGGTGATAGTTTTATTCAAGTAATTTTGTCTGGAAGATGACCATTCTCCTTGAATTTAATTTAGCTGAATGGATTTGCGATCCAATTGTCAAGGAGATACTGCAGTGTTCACTGCTGTTCGTGGGAGTATACATAACATTTTCAGCTTTTCGTTATCACACTCTGATTGCAGGTCAATTCATTGACGTTTCGATTGCAAGCAATCAATCATCTTTCGCTCATTACTTGTTTCATTAGAACAAAAAAGCGGTATGTTGCATTATTTTTTTGTCATAATATAATAGAAAACTAAACGATAGTGTTTTCATCGTATACGCTACGGTCCACGCGGGAACTTCTTCTGGCCACAAATACTAACAGTTTAAAAAAAAGTATGCGTTAAGTTGAAGGGTTGTTTGGTGTCGGGTGGAGTGTGAGGTTATTGTACTTTAAAGAATGACAGAGGCGTGCATTTTCAAAAAGTGCCAAAAATGCCCTTTTTACGTCATTTTTACGTAGTTCGTATGGAAAAAGTATGCAGTATGCTTTTTATTAAAAAGTACCATCCGACATCAATTGATTCTTTCTCGTCCTATGTAGAAAGTTTCCGCGTGAACCTCTGCACCGACCCCTCCACGCAGCGTGGCATATGAATCCAATCGTTTGCTACGTTCAATACGACAGATTCTGTTTATTTCGTCCCAGTTTTACCAAGTTTCTCAATTCCTAGCTGAGATCCCAACTAGGTGTAACAACTGTATTCAGCTAATCACATGCAGCAGATTTCGTTGTAACTCCTAGTGGGGATCCCAACTATAGGAGTTGAAAAACATGGTAAAACTGGGCATTTTTAAATTTCGAGGTGCCTATCAAATCTTCTCGACTAAAGTCACAAAAACCAAGTTGTGATTCGACAACAAAGCATAAGAGTATAGCAGGGTCGCAAGGAAATTGGTGTTCAGGGGTCTCCAAATTGGTACTACACTCCATTTCACTTAAAGAATGGGAGTGGGCTAACATTTTCCTCGAGGACCCACTGCTGCTAGAAATGTTGAGTCCCAAAACTGTCCATAGAGCCTTTTGTACTGCTCAAGGCATGCCTTAAATTTTGAAACTCTTAGCTCGTGACTCGCAACGGTGGGTCCTCGAGGAAGATTCAACGCCACTCTCCTTCTTAACGTGGAATGGAGTTAAGGCATCAATTTGATGTGATCGTCGATCTATTTGGGTAATACGGATTTGCTCCTGTCGGTTTGCTGCTTAGGTTGATCACGACTGAAAAAGTCCAAACTTGCTACCAGTGGCGTAGCGTGAATATGATGCGCCCCCCGCAAAATTTTTGATGGTGCCCCTCATATATTTCTGGAAACAAACAAACTACGCTTGGGAAACCCCGCGCCGTTTGGGGCTGGTTCTAGTTTCGACTTTGACGACATGGTATCTCGTCACGAGGCGCAGTTATGGGATATTATTTTGAATATTTAACAAGAAAATTCGCCCTGTGGTGCGTTTCCGAGTGTCCGGCACGAGCAAAGGTGCCCGGTGTTTAGTGGGCAGAGGCCATGCCTGGGTTGAGAAAAATTAAAAGAGCCAATAGCATAGGGTGCTGGCAGCTCGGGACGAGACTTCTGCTGGTATGATAGAGGTGGACCGGTGCTATAGCAAAGGAATAAAATAGACTGGGCGCCATGTGCAGGGGCGGAACCACGATTCACGGGCCCGCCCGCAGATCTGGCTGAGAAGGCCCCCCCCCCCCCCCCTCAAGACAAAAGGTTTGGAGCCATCGAGAAAATGTTGAATCATGGTCATTTTTTCGAGTGAATCTATGAGTTTTAATCTATTTCAAAATGCGATAGATTTGGAAAAGCAGCTCGATTATTTTCATTTTGCAATCAGCAGGCTAGACCCTTGCCTGGAAATTTTGATTCAGATCACAGCATACAATACTTTCAAAATGTAAATCACTGAAGGGTTCTGTCTTTTATAACTGCTCACATGGGTGCATTCTAATGATAAGTATTGACAATGTTTTTCTTTATTGCTTTGTTATTTGTTCTGTTATTTTTTACCCTGCACTATCTATATCAAGAGGGGTCCTCAGGGTACGAAATTCGATGAGGCCTGATACGGGGCCCCCCGCGTACTTGGTCAGTCTGCCTCACACATTGTATATTTGCAGTGAAGTGGGAAACAAGGAAACATAACACTAAAAGTCTTGCATAAAAATGTTCACGAGTTTCTGATATAAGTTCGGCCGACGGGCCCCCAACGGTAGTGGACGGGCCTGGGCCCGCCCGCGGCCGCGGGCCCTGCGGGCGCCTAGTTCCGCCCCTGGCCGTGTGTTGTATGGCAGTTAGCTGGCTATACATTCTAAGTACCGGGAGCTGACGGTTCTGGATGACTTTGCATGAGGCTTAAGGTGGACCATCGCGCTCAAACGTAAACTATTCCGCATCGGTTGAAGTCGCTGGTGTCTGGAATTCGCCTCAAATAGTGCAGTCATTTACATTAGGATGGCATTGTTACTGAGCTGCTCTGATTGGATATCGCTGTTGGTATTCATAGCTTGAACATGGGCGCAAATGTGGCTAGTTCTCCTTTCATGATGGCATGACCCGTAAAAATATCATCTGATTGCCCTATAGGTACACTTGCGCAAACATAAAGTGAGCCAGCAAAATATTACAAGTCGCGACGTGTGGGCTGGGACGAAAATCAGTGTAGGTTAAAACTGGTTCGTGCGATAAAAATACCCGCGGACCTTGCACAACTTAATGATAGCGGCTAAAGGTGTATCCGGTGTATCCTTATCTTGATTCTGCCCCTTACTGGTTGCAGTCTTTCTGCTTCATCAAAGGTGGGTTGAACAATATCAATCAAAGATACTATATAATAACCTTCGGTTAAGATATGACACAGTATGCTAGTAATCCAAGTAACTTTGTTTTCCTGGTCACAGCGCCCCAAGCGTCAGAGTAGGTAAATAAATTCAAGATGGCGGCAGGTGGCGGGATAGGTTCAAATGCTAATTTTCATTCTAGTCTTGCTTCCCATAGTTTATCAAACTCATTTCAATTTTAATTGTTCAAAAATTCAAAAATATTCATTGAAATGGAATTCAATACAATATTTTTCAATTCACAAACAATTACAATTGAAATGCATTTGACAAACATATCAAATTCAAATATAAACTGCGCACAATTAAAAATAACGGAACAATAATACATTAACAATTTCTTTGCATTGCCATAATTAAATTTATTATAATTAAATTCTCAAAACACATTAGTTTACAACAGAGTTAAGTAAAATATGGCCCCATGAGCCAGGTCTGGTATGCCGTATGCAGCGCTCAACACTTGACATCTGTTACACACACGGGGATCAGCCGCAATAAACCTACTAATTTTGCAAAGTGATCCTGTAGCAGAAAAATAAAGTAACAATCTGACATATTTGCTAGATTGTGGAAAAATGTACTGGTAACAAAATTTTAATATGACCTCTAAGAGTTCCCTAATTCCATCAGATCAGTTTGGAATCGAGAAATCACACTACCAGCCGGCTGTCGCTAATACCTCTGCCACGCCAACTGCTTTCACTGCAGCATATGAAAAGGCAAATAATCTGACATCTTTGGTAGATTGTGAAATGAAAGTGTATTTGGTAACACACTTGAATAAAATATCTAGAATTTTTGTTACCAAGTTCCATCAGATACCATCCGCTTTCATCACTTGGAACAAAGTAATTAAAAAAATAATGCATCGAGGAAATATACTTGACTAAAAGACCTATACCTACCTATAAGATCTTAACCTAAACCTTACCTATAATGGCAAAATAATATGATGTAATTAAACAGGAACTATTAAAAATACTGATACCAATGTTGAAGTAAGCTATGTACAGTTTGAAAGCAAACATTAGAAAGACACCTTCACCTGGATAAGTAATAATAATACTGTAAAGAACTATATACAATATGAGCATTTTGGAAATGGTCAAACAAGAACTAAAACTAAAGGAACTGAAAAACCATCAGTGCAATCAAATGAATGTAACAATCAATAATAAGAACGTAATACAATTTACAACTAGTACCTGATAGTAATACTGTGACGTTTTAACTTATAAGTAATAATAAATGTAAGAAACATAATTATAAAAACAAAACTTTTTCTGGTCATAATACTAATTTTACCTAATATAGTTTGCAAGTAAGTAATCTTTGGTATTCTATGAAAATTACGATAAGAAAAACAATTATTAAAAATTATATTGATTGTCCTGAGAGATTCTTCTTCTCTGGCTCTGTACGTGGACGTAGCTCCATCCAGTATGTCGACTAGTTCAGGAATGGGTCTCGTTCGGGCTAAGGTCACGTCCAGGGTGCAGACTAGTTCAGGATTTGGTCTCGTTCTGGCTCCGGGCACGTCCAGGGTGCTGACTAGCTCGGGATTTGGTCTCGTTCTGGCTACGGGCACGTCCAGGGTGCTGACTAGCTCGGGATTTGGTCTCGTTCTGGCTACGGGCACGTCCAGGGTGCTGACTAGCTCGGGATTTGGTCTCGTTTGGGCTACGGTCACGTCCAGGGTGCTGACTAGCTCGGGATTTGGTCTCGTTCGGGCTACGGGCACGTCCAGGGTGCTGACTAGTTCAGTATTTGGTCACGTTCAGGCTGCTGTCACATCCAGGATCACGCCGATTTTAAATCGGGTTCTTGTCTGGTAGCCAATCTGAAAACATAAACTCTCAACAGTTAACAGGCAATGGTTGCTTGAGTGCGCTGACCTGTTTGCGTTCCTTAACAATCAACTGCCGCAATCTCAATTTTCGTGGCGTTAGCTCAGCCGCTCGGGTCGCACCTACAGAAGCCAGGATTGCTGAACGTAGTTTTTTCCGTCCCAACTTCAGCATCCGGTTTTGCCTGGGAGAAGGGGTTTTAAAAATGCCCGATGCACCTGCAACATTTTCACCGGGAATAGAAGTTGATGGAGTCCTCACATCCAGAGCCCTGCAGATCCTCTTGGGTGTTACTTCGGCTGGATCTAAAACAGTGCCTAAACGCTTTGGAGAACCTGATACATCTGAAATCAAGGCCTCGTGCACTGGATCCTCGCTCACAACTTCCAAGGTGGGAGAAGTCCATACAGCCACCTCATCCACATTATCTGTGAAGAAAAAAAGTTCCTCCTCGAGAATTGGCTCCACTTCTTCCTCCATAGCAGCGTCATGAATATCTCCTGTGTTGGCAGCAAAATCAGGCACAACATAACCAGCTAAAAGCAATGACGGCACAGCGTTCTCGTTCAAACGCTTGCAAAGATCGTTTTGAAACTCACTGCGCTGGAAGTGAAGAGAGCAAAGTCTAGCAGAGGTATACAACCGCTCAAAAGGAATGTCAGCCAACTTAGGATCTCCGACCCGGTCCACCCAAATTCTGCAAAGATCAGGATCTTTCGGAAAACGATAAAAAGAAAACGGAGTACCGCACACATAAAGACTTTTGCACCCAGGAGCTCTGCAACGATAAGTCATGATTAATTAATATACACAGGGAAAGTAATATTAAAAGCACAATTATAACTAAAATAAATCACATATCTTCTTACTGACCTTTGGGAAACAGAACACAAATCAATATTATAACACAGATTTAAACAAAATGATTAAGTTGGGTAGGTATTACCCAATCAATATTCAATATATCAATATATTATCAAATCAATATTATCACACAGATTTAAACAAAATGATTAAGTTGGGTAGGTTGGCTAGGCACGATAAGGTAATATGCAAAAAAAAAATAGGGAAACCTGATCTACCACGAATAAAACAAATAGGTTCAATCGATACTAAAATAGCTAAATGCGCAAAAATAGTGTAATGATTTCTTGGCTGAAAGCGTGCTCTATAATAATAATAATAATAATAATCGAAAGGGTTTTACTACAAACAAATACTTCCTTCGATCTTCTGCCGGTGTTCACATCACACAGCAACTAGTCCTCGCCGGTGCTGCACATTTCTCGATCACTTCGATCACTTAGCTTCACAATTTTCTTCCAAATCTTCTTTCCATGATACGCGACAACAAAACAGATGCGACGCCATTTCCAAACAAACAACCGAACTCCGAAGTCCGAACGAAAAATCACATGACATGTCTGGCCAATGAGAAGGCTTGACGATACCCTGCGCTATCTAGCGACAGAGTAGGAAACCTCTAACAGCTCCCTAGCGGCAGCTATGGGACTGACAGGCCCTGGATATCAATGAACATATCAATATCAGTATCTCTTCCAATTGAAATTGCTCACTAGCCGTTCAAAGAAAAAACGGTTCGTTAAATCGTTCTACAGCCAATCAGATGCCTTGACTGCCAGTAAACGGGCAGTTAATTCCTTAACCCGCCATTGAACAGCCGGGGCTTAGACGACAAAACTATTACATTTTGCTAAATTATTACATATTCCTTATGGTAGAAATTACAAAGTCCGGTTAGCGAGTAGGATTTGATGCCGGTAGCTAGCGGCAGGATAGCCTAATGGGCGGTTAAGTTTTCCTACGCGTATTACAAACTAATGTTCTATGTACTGGCCAGATTACCGGTCAGGTGGCTAATGCCCTGCGTAAAGATTCGGTTCGACTGTACTTCACGCATGCGCAAATGTACATTACCTGCGAAATCGTGTCAACCCGCCAAATATATCATGGCTTCGAAGCAGGGGCGTAACTAGAGGGGATCAGGCATACAAAAGCTCGGGGACCTCGGGCTCAGGGGGGCCTCCTATACTATATTTTTTGAGGCCCGCAGAGCCCCTAATTAATTTGGAAAAAAATGTGACGAAACTACATTTTTTTAAGGGAAAATGTGTATTAGAAGCGAGGCAGGTGACGGTTGACAAAAATTTGGGAGTACGCTTTGCCGCGAGGGGAGGGTTTTTCGCTCGTGGGCATCCGATTTGAAGTTACGCCACTGCTTCGAAGCGTGTTCGTGACGGTTGTCGTTTTGGTCGCTTTCGCATATAAATTTCGCATTGAAGCGGAACATTTCTTTGCTCCAAATATAAACAACAAATTTGGAAATTTTGGTGGGTACCATTTTTATTGTCGTTTTTTGAAAATTTGCAGCAGGGGAATTTTTAAAAGGTGCCATTTTGGGCGCTTTTCGTCGTCATTTCGTCGTCAGTATCAGAATCATCTAAGTACGAATCAAACAAGCTCGAAATTTTGTCTTCGGAATCAGACACAACCAAGTCACCCATTTTACATAACCTCTAAACCATGCCTAATCAAGGCAGAAACTGAACAGCTGGTACAAAGTCAGCCATGTTTTATTTTTAACCTGGCAGATAAGCCTGTAACCAGTGCCCAGAGCACCGGGTAAGAAATCCTCCCGTTAGCTCATTCTATCCGGCCAGATAGCCACTACCTGGACATTGTAATACGCTTATAACTGACTATCCTCCCGGTAACGTTAACAGCAACAAATTCCTTCGCTAGCCGGACTTTGTAATTTCTACCGTTGGATTTCACAATCTAATCTCCCGTTTATTTTATCCCCGACCCGCCTGGGCGAGTAGCCATCGAAAAGGTCGGGTCTCGGTACGATCGACTACCTTGATTGAGAGATAACACAAGCAATTAAAATAATGCACATCGAATTTTTTTAGGAAACAAACTTTTACGATACGAATGGAAAAGTGATGTTATATTAGGGTTTGTTGTAAAGAAGAGATGCAGATAGTTTTTTGATTATTATTTTATCTCCAAAATTACGCATTCTAGACTAGTAAAAATGTGCCAACATCGTGCAAAAGTCCAGAGTGAACCGAATCATGAGCATTTCTGATCCACATTTGACAGAGCAAAGCAGCAACTGATAAGGAAAGGGGTTTGTCAAACTAGTTCCAAGTCCACAAAAGCACATGGCTAGCCACGTGTTCAGTACCTGGCCGATACCTACACTGTTTTCAAACGAACCTACAATGGACTTGTATATTTTTTTGGCTGGCTCACTTTATGTTTGCGCAAGTGTACCTGAAAAGACCAATTTTATTATGTGCAGTAGGTATTATAGTACCTGCTTTGCGACGCTAATGAATTTGTAACGTCCTGCCAAGTTTCGTACGCGAATCCATCATACCCCTAGCAATACCTAATTTTACAGTTAGAAGAAAACATACAAATCTTCACAAATCTTCTCTTATTAATTGGAACACTTAAATGTCACTACTTTTTTTTATATAAGAGAAAACATATGTTTCCATATTATCTTGCTTTAATTTTATTTCTGTTAATTGAATGTGTTGTCTTATAATAAAGTTTAATTGTTATTACCGATACCCTTACCTTTCCGGTAGCTATAGTTACCTAGTCCATTCGGGTCGGAGGTAATGCGAGATAACAAAAGAAATTACGAAAATTAGATTCAATCGAAATGTGAATACCAACTTTTTCGCGCATACCGAAAAATTGATGCAATAAATGTGTTTGTCATAAAGAGAAGATACAGGAAGCTTTTTGAATTTTATTCTAACTTAAAAATTACGTATTTTATGCCATGGACGCGTGTCAAATCTCATACAAAACTCAACTGTGCACCGATATGTCAGCTTGGTAGATTCACGACAAGGCAATAAATGATAAGAGACCTGGTTTATGAAAACGAGTTGTTGATCCCAAACAATACAACATTTTTTTCGTTCATCCTCGTGGTCGGTACATACGTATTTCCATGCACTCTGGGCTGCTTTGACTCAACGAAGTTTGTATACGAATGGCATGATGCGTACATAGGCTATAAAAAAACCTGCTCTCGGTGAGTGACGTAACGCAATGAGATCCACCGAGCTTGGGTTTACGGTCCGTTTCGATCCCCGTAAGGTAGGCAATCATTTCTATAAAATACACCTAAAATCTAATTTACGGGCCCCCACGTTGGTGTCGACTCCGTCTCCCACGCCCCTCGTATTGGCACAAACTTAAAAGAAATTAGTTCCTGAAGGTCCAAAGCAGTAACTGGAAACTTAAGAATTTGCCAAGTACTTTATTTCATCTTAAAACACATCGTTCAAAACAGTGCAAAATTTTGGTGCAGTTTTGAAAATTTAAAAAAATGAAAACTGATAGTAAGGGAAAAAAACAATATAGGGCGGTGCGTTTGTGCTTTATCTGTTAGCATATAAAAAATTAATACTATGTTATGAAAGGTTCTTGAAATAACGAAACCAGGCTAATTTTGGTATATAAGCGAACTTTTCCTGGCTTTCCGGAAAAGTTGAAGAGCTGTATGATTTAAAGCATTGCTTAACCTATCTATTTAAGTTCATAAATGAGTGGCATTCATAAAAACGTCCGTGATGGTCCACCTTAAAGCAAGTGCAGAGAAATACTGTATTCCCTCTCTCCGGCGTTTCCCAGCTGGAAGGCGTAGGCGCCCAGGAGGGCAATTCTCCAAATCATATGAAATACCGCGCCATAGCTTATGATCTGACTACGACTTCTGAAATTACGATCTAAATTCCCCATTCGTCATAACAGCTATTGTCCAACGCGAATCGTAACAATTGGTAAAAATTACCACGCAGCGCACGATATGACTTTTCGGATCTAAACTCCTACCTCACTTTTCTGAAATGAGACACCTCAAACGCATAATAATTTTTAGCAGCTAAGCCCAAACTCAGCCCTCGATCAAACTTTGCACAAATGTTCAACAAAATAGCACAAAATATATTTAAAAAATATGCCCTAAAAAAATCGGTTTTGAAATAGGGGTTGAAAAGGGGCTAATTTTTGATAACTACCCCATTTAGGGGTAAAAAATATGTAATGTGGCCGAATTAATATATAAACAATTTATTAATGATCGTAATGAGCGAAAAGAGTGGAGCGAAATCTTCAATTTCATTACCAAAAAATTAAAATCCCTTGAGTGTGTGTGGGATTTTTGTGTGTTTCAGCACACTCTACAGCCCAAACGCCTGCTCCAATTTTGGTGAAATTTTCAGAATACCTACATTTGTTATCAACTTAGACCCCCTGCGTTTTTCAACAAAATCGATTTGGTTGTTTTTCAACATATTTTCGAAAATTTGCTAACGCTGTAGAGCCGACAGTACTGAATACTTTTTTACGAAACTTTGCAGAGAAGTAGAACATGCTGAAATAAAGCATATCTGAAAATTTTAGGTCTGCATGAGCTAAATCAATGAATTCGTTAAAAATCACATCGCATACGACGAGTGTTTTAGCTCGTCGTTCGTTTTTATGAGATCATATCCAAAAATCATAAGTTAAGAGGCGGTAATATTGAAGAATATGAAAAATGCGGTTTACGCGTCATAACTACGTCACGTGATCTTAAATCGTAAATTAACGCGCGGTATGGATTGTTATGATCTGGAGAATTGCCCTCCAGGCGCCGTGGGCGCCTCCCGCTGTGAATTGCACGGAGACTTTATACAGAGCCCGGCCTAATGTCAGGCGCTTGGCGCTCGACGCCGACTCCTCGCGCCGGCGTCGGGTGGCCAGAAGGCACCGGCGCCCCCTGGACCTCGGCGCGCCGCGGGGTCTGCGGGGGCGGTCGCTACGCCACTGCTTGCTACCTAAAACAGGCTGGCATTGTCAGCTGAAAATGAGGATTCGGAAAAAGTGAAGATCTGCTCTTCATCTTAACAATGCTGATTGGTTTTAGAGACAGCTGACAAAAAGCACCCAGACCATTTGATGAACACCAACTGCAGCTTCTCGTCTTGTATATAGGTTTGCAAGTTGCAACGACATCCACGGGGTACCCAGGGCCCGGGGTCCCGGGGTACACTGAGGCTTACGTAACAACACGACTTTTTACCACAAATTCTCGGCCCACACTTGCGAAAGGGGGTGTGCGGTGGGGTACGATATGCTACTTCAACACAAAGAAATATCAATTATTTGAGTAAATAAAGTGAATTCACAGTAAAAGGCAATGTAAGTAAGATATTTTTATTCATTTAATCAACTTTGGGAAAAACAAAGAAGTAGAACGACCTAGCGCTCTACAGACCCATTGAATGGTGCCGCGATTTTACCTGTGTAGAAACCCGTCTCGGGCGCAACCGGCTGTTGATTCAATTCTTGCGCACTGGGTACCATTATTCGACTTTTGGAAACTCTAGATGACAATTTCGGAGGTTTTGACTTCTATGCAGATGCGATGGAATTTTTGTGGGTCAACAGTAACTACACGTGAAACCCTGTGCATAACCGTTTTTCTTGCGCTCGTCTGGTCTCGTGCGTACCTACGCATTTTTTTACTTTCTTTCAAATGTATAGCATTTATATTTTTGAAGTAAGTACCGAAAAAATATTTTCGGATGAGTGTGGGTTAATTCTTCACCTTCACATCGGTAGTTTCGTGGTTTTCAAAATGAACTAAAATCGCCGATATAATACTATATACTTACTACGCTGCAATCTGCTGATTTAGGCAACAAGACAGCATTAGGTTCATTGCGCGCGGCTTTGCATTTTGTGACCTTTCAAATGTCACAAAACAAGATATTTTCATTCTTAATACCGGCCCATCTCTTTTAAACAAATAACATCTTAACTTAAAGTTTATTTTTTAACATTATCTGCGACTTTTGTGCCAAGAGCTTATAGACACTTTAAATGTGTCACCCTCATTCCAGCTGCTCGCTTTGCCTGGCGTTGCAGTCTCCTGCGCCGAAAAGTTAAGTTTATTCGGACTCTACAATAAATTCTAGCATCCAACCAAAAAACTACCATATCTATCAAGATTTAGGATATTAGTGCCGAATGGCAATTAATTATTCTTTGTCTATAAGCTGGGATTTGCTTTTATAAGACCATCGTGAATTTAGTGGAGCAAAAGCTACTTGATGTGTTACTCGGAACAACATTGAAGTCGCGGTTTGAATTCGATTTCGTCGATTTCGTTTCTATGCGTTAACAATGCTGTTCTACGAATTTGCATCAGATTCCAAGAAAATCACTGTTGGTTCAAATATCTAGTGATACTTGATAGGTGTCGAAACTGTGATGTCGATGTTTCTTCCCTCATTTTTCGTAGTTCACCCCACCGTGTGGAATTTCAGCCAATAGGTGCGTTTGTTTCATCAACTGAAATGCAGCTAGTGATCTGATACGCTGTTTCCATATCCCAAGATTTTCCCGACCAATTGAATGAGCAGGGAATTAAGGGAGAGACGCTACTTACGTGTTACACAACGCATGAGTTCTTCGGTCTTCACTCATCGCTGTCACTTCTTCTGTAACCAGCGTCACAGTGTGGTCCAAGTTTTTAGTAGTTCTTGCAACAATTTTGCTCAAATTAACATTCACCCCTCTTTTGCTAATCACTGAGTTATCAAGCCATTTGATGTGGCGGTTTTGGTTCGTGGGCTTCGGGCTCGGCCCATCACATTGCCGTCATCGCATTTACCCTTGCCTCGTCAGTATCATTCTGGAAGTAGACTACTACAACAAAGATACAGGTACGCTACTTGTGTTTTTCGTCGATAAAATGTAATTCTTTTCGATATCACTACAACACAAAGTATTAAATTGTCATTCATTATATAGCTATTATATATATATATATGTGTGTGTGCGTGTGCGTGCGTGTGCGTGTGTCACTGATAAATGCCGTTCATTGGCTTTATATAGGTAGTTAATTTGTTCATTTGACCAGCCTCCAAGTGACCAGATAGCAAAGTCATTTTTCAGACATTTCGGCTGTATTATTCAATATTGATTAATTAAGGTGTCACGTGCATTAAATATTCTGCTGCAATATTTGGTGTTAGCTAGAGCCCAAAACTTTTATTTGACATGTGAAGAAAAATTTTCAACAATAGGGCGAAAACATTAACGATGGTTCACTGCAAGGACAAAACCATGACCTATCCTATCACTAAAATCTGAGCACCCCTGTCTTTATTTGGTGTGTTTTTTTGTTTTTGAGCTTTGAGCCAGACATTTGTGCAGATTCCTTCTGCACCTTCTTCATCATGACACAAGTGGTTTTGATTACTAACATGCAACAATTTAGCAATTTTAAGTTACATCTGTAATATTTTCCTGGGTACGTTACTAGTGTTGCGAATTTTCCTGAAAAAAATTTTGTGAAAATTTTCAATTTCTTGAAAATCTAGAAAATCTTTGATATTTTATACAAATTTGAAGTTTTTTCTAAATTACGAGTTGACAAGAGCTGCTATCTCAGAGAATTATATTTGCCAAGTATTGAATAAGATAAATTGAATCTAACGGGCACTTTGTAAGGATCCTGCCCGAGGTACCTACCTAAGGTGGGAGCTTATTCAGGTATTAATAATTATGCCGTCCAAAGACAACCACTTTGGTTCTCAGGCTCTCAGCCCTTCGATACCTCCTCGACTAACCTGCCGCAGTGGAGGGACAGGCAACTGCCCGACACAAATAGCGGGAAACATCACAACTTGCAGCCACACTAATGATTGTTTGAAAAAGAATTAGGGAAATTTTTGTACTGTAATAAGAGTACTCTACAAAAAGCACTATTTTTTACATACTACACATTGTAGTACTACATGTCTAAAATATGGCAAGTGAACAGTACCTACAATTTGGTTTCTGAAAATTTTTCATTTCGGGTATCAATCGACCATATAGCTCGTTAATGAACAATACATCGGCTACAAGCTATTTCATTGCTACCCCTGAATGAAAATTATTTCAGAAAATTGTGCTGTTCACTTGCCATATTTTAAACATACAAATATGTATGATGATCTACCACTTCTTTTTTGTCTACATAAAATTTCCATTATTCCAGGTAAAATGCGCTAAAATCGACTTCAAATTTATCCCCATTTTAGCTCGATTTTTCCTTTTTCAATAGTCCGCTGTTAATGCAGCAAGGGTGCAACCCCTTAAAGTTAAACTGCCAAAACTAGTCCCTGAAAAACTTATCAACCTTGAATATCTCCAGTTAGCTTTCAAGTGGAATTGCCATTAATACAGATTTCACGAAGATGTATTTTTTTTCATTGAAAATTTGTTACTTGAAAATTTGAACTGAAAATTTTCAAAAATGAAAATTTTCAAATGAAAATTTTCAGCCTCGCAACACTATACCTCACCTTCCCCTTACAGATGCAGAACTTTGCTTTCATGCGCTTATTGACTAAACCATAAGAGATTACCTAATAAAGTAAGCCAGGGAGTAGATATAGAGTCAATATGTGTCCATAAGGGACCCAAAAGGGCTGAAACTGCTTCTAAAAATGTTGTATTTTTTTTTGTGTATCCATAAAGAAACAATGGACATAAAAATTGAGAAAAAGGCTCCGTACCCAACACAGATTGATTGTTTATCTACAACTCCATCCCTTACTTCAATAGTTTATCTCTTTAAGTTTAGTAAAAAAGAGCACATACCATAGAAAGTATTATCTTATAGGTGCTTGCTTATAGTAATTATGGACTATGGAGTTAACAAAATTTTTGACACATAAGATGTGTACACATAAGAAATATTTCATTTCCTCAGTGATGAGGGAAGCGTTTGAAAAAGAGCACCAAATGAAACATATCAATGAGCAATGTGATGGCAATGTTATATATTGGAAAATACCCCAACCACCTACTCTGTCATAAATTAGACTTTAGACTCTGTGCAGCTTGTTTGGTTTGCATTTGGAAGGGTGCAATATTTATCTTACCTTTGGCATGCACAAGACTAGTCTTTGCACACAAATTTCTACCTAAGAAAAAGGTCGGTGTCACTCTCGGCAGGGCAGTAGCCAACACAACTCTTGCTATTGTTCGACAAGAAGGTTCAGGTCCAAGGGATTTCTATTATTTATCCGTCAATACACAAACATTTTTTTTGTCGATATACACATCGTATTATAAAAAGTCCTTTATGCATTAGCTACCATAAGAATGTAGGTGATTCTGTGATCTCAACACATTTTGAATAATTGTTTTTTGCCAATAAATAGCCTAGTAATTATTTATCCATGCTCAAACGCTGGCATATCAAAAGTAGTCGTAGAATGGTCATATCAGCAAAGCATTAAAATATGCAGGTATACCAAACAGTCATTCACAAACCCCAAACTATCGAACAATGCTTTAGTGGTCAGCGTGCACCTTAATGTATGACAGATCACTTCGAATGGCGCTCCCGAGCACGTGGTGAACCGAGACTTGCCGCTGAATTTACAGCCAATTCGCGTCCGTTTTAGAGACAAGCGAAAAGTTCATCATTTTTTGGGCTTAAATCACACACCTGTAACTCAAAAACTTGAGATTCAGAAGGTTCAGCTGTATCTTAGGACTTGGTATCTTGGTGTACTGATGTATGTCTGGTTTTGTCTGCAGGATGGATGTACCATTGCGTGGAATCGCTCGGGGAGAAAGCCCAGCGTGAGAGCGTCGCTATACACTGCCTTCAAAAATCCATTGATGCTGATGCCAAGTCAGGCCAATCATTGTATTTGCTGGGTGAGTTAAGCAGTATGGAAATGTCCGTGGAGGCACGAGTTACGAATCCAACACCATCAGGACTCCAAGCAAATGTTCGGAATTGTCGTCGGAGGTCACGGGAACCCAGAACCAGGAGAGCCGGCTGCCAGAACTGGACCTTGGGCCTCCATATTTGAATGATACATGTTCATGATGCCGCTGGGCGTCAGATCGTTTTATTTCCTTAAACTTTGTTCAGTTTTCATGTCAGTATCCTGATTTTGTTTCTAATGAGCAAAGTAAATTATCACCATCGTGGACCGATTGCTGATGGCATGCTGATTGATGTTGATGCTTGTCCTGTTACAGGTCGATGCTATGCGAGCATTGGGAAAGTCCACGACGCGTTCATTGCATACCGCAATTCTGTGGAAAAGTCGGAAGGAAATGCCGACACATGGTGCTCCATAGGGTAGGTTCTAACTTTCCCATGTTATATACTTTGTAAAGCCATTCATTTCCTTGTGCAAAGTATTTGCAGCCTATGCTTTTGTTCTGCTCTGGGCTTTGAGTTGTGATTTTTGCATGTTTTGCTTGTGTTACCTTTGTGAGATGAAATGAATTTTGACAGTATAACCTTTAAACACACAGTACTTGGTGACTAAGGCAATGCATTGCTTGTACATGGTTCATGCAGTAACGAGCGTGCGTTCTTGTTGCAGAGTTTTATACCAGCAGCAGAATCAGCCTATGGATGCACTGCAAGCGTACATATGTGCTGTACAACTCGATAAAAACCACGTAGCTGCTTGGAGTAATCTGGGTGAGTTAATCAAATTAGATTTTATGCAGTATATTTTACCATCTTCGATAATATTTTGTTGCGTTTGAAAATCGAAGCCTTCTTGTACTAGACATATTAGTAAATGTTAGAATCCAGTGAATGGATCTAACATGACAAGTGTGCTAACGATTGACTCCCCTCCCGGCCAGGTATCCTCTACGAGAGCTGCAACCAGCCGCGCGACGCGCTTGCCTGTTACGTGAACGCCAATCGCAACGGCGGCCTTCTGTGTCCGCCAGGCATTCCCCGCCCGTCACCGTTTCCATCGATGAATCCCAACCTCACTCAGCGAATCAAGTTTTTGTCTTCTCAACTGGCCAATGCACCCATGCCCAGTATCACGAGCAAGTGAGTAATGGTTTCACAAGTTGTTAGTCTTCTTCTAAGGGGGCTTTGCTTTCGATGGAACACCAACGATTTTCTAACGATTTTCTGTTCTTCCAGGCTTTTCACATTTTGCTTGACTTGATTTTCTTTGCTTACTCGATTAGAGTCGTAGATTTCATTGAATATGCAGAAAATGAACAGCATTCCCTTTAGCCACTAGCCTGTAAATTCAGCCAGCTTAGAACAAAGATATGCAGAAAATTTATTGAATTGCGATTAGCAATGGCACCCGGGTACAAACCAAACAAATAAGCAACCGCTTAGCACCATCTAACTCTTCCGTCTTGTCTGCGTTTAAGGCGTAGGCAACTGCCTCTGATCGAAGAGGCCTGGAATCTGCCCATTTCGGCGGAGATGTCTTCTCGGCAACAAGCGCACCAGCAGAGTCCGACAATGGTTCAGCAGCGCTCGACTGGCAATGGCAGTCAGTATAAGAAGACGTACCAGCAGGGCAACCACCAGGGCCCGCCACCGCCATATCCAGCACAGGCCAATGCCGCCGCCAAGCGCTTCAAGGTACCCAGCCGCAGGCCGCATTTTGGTTCTCACAAACAAGGGTCTGATTGACATGCTAGTTATATGTTGCCTTGCATGGGGCATGCAGTAATGTAAGAATGTGGTTAGGTCCTTTATCTCTGGCTAGTATAACTTGACTGAATTCTGTTCACGTTGAGAGAACGATACAGAGCCAGTTTGCCGTATTATGATAATTTAGTTAAACCCCTAAAAGACTGTTTTTTTGTCTTTGATTGTCGTGATCAAGCTGCACATTTTACCGTGACGCAGGCTCAATCTTTGAATCGAACTTTATGCACGTCTTAGGAGAAAGATATCGACCAAACCTACCACTGAACAGCGCTGATCTCGGTACACGATCGTCGTTTCAGGCGGGCGAAATCGCCGAGGTGACGCCGATAGTGCAGCCTGCGACTCAGCAGGGCGTGGTGCCCGGCGCTCGACCAGGAGCCGTTACTCAGCCCGGTCAGGGGGGTTCGAGGGCGACGCCCCCGCATCCCCCCTTCTATCTGAACCAGCAGCAGCTACAGATGCTGCAATATCTGCAGCAGAATGCTGCCAGCATCAGTCCGCAGCAGCAGGTGAGCAGTTAGGGGACTCAACGTTAAGAATAATGATATTAGTCCATTTTCGTCAAAATCGAGATGGATGGTGGCATCTTGTCAGAACTCTGTGAAAACACCAGCAGATTGCATGAAACAATGATGCACGTCCATACAAATCGTTTTAATATAACACGCTGCATGCAAATGCATTAGGTTTCAACTTTTGAGCTCTTTTTTCTCAATGTTGCTCAAATGTGACGTGAATCGTTATTCGGCGCTGAAGGATATACAGTCGGCCTTGGGTTGCAGAGGCACTCCGTTTAGACCGTTCTGACAATCGAAGCCCGATTCCAACTGAACTCTGTTTCACATTAAGAAGAAGAGTGGATTTGCATCAGTGCTGTTAGACTTGAGCTAAGAGTTACAAAACTGCCAGCCTTTTGTCCAGCTCAAGATACAAATCCGTTCTTCTTGACGTGAGATGGAGTTTAGCGAAAGTCTTGTCACCGTCCTGCTGACGTCGCAATGTCGTTTGTTTGCAGAACGTTCTGCAGCAGCTGCAGAACCAGTACCGAATGATGCAGGCACACCAGCAGCAACTGCGATTGCACCAGCAACGCGGTACCCCTCGACCGGCAATGCCCCAGCATCCCGGGCAGTTTTCCGGACCACAGCAGCCTCAGCCTCAGCCTGGGCAGCAATACTCGGCATTCCAGCAGCAACAACAGCAGCAGCAGCAGCAGACGTCCGTTATCAAGATGTACCAGATGAACCAGCAAGTGGTGAGTGGAGGCAGGCCTTGTGGTTCATTTGTTACGTGAGAGGTGCTTTCAGTGTCGGTGCATTTGCGATTTTGCGAAGAGAAATGTCGGCAGGTTGTACGGTTAGGAGTGGACATCTTTCGTGTCAAACTGGTAGAGCATCGTACGCTGTCAATCCAGAGTAATCGAGTTTGAAGGAAACGTAGTCTGATACCCTTTTGTAATCTGCTCCTCAGTTATTTTCCACGTGAAAAACTGCATACGGCACCCAGACTATTTAGTTCAGTTACAGTAATTAACTTGAATAGGCACCCTACATTTGGCGGCCACAGACCTGAAGCCCGAACTTTAGTCGGCCGGAAACAAACCACGTTTTCACCCCGCCAGGGCCAGAACCAGCCGGCCACGGTCGCTCCGCAGACTGGTTTTGCCGACTCCTCGTCCGCCTACAACAACGCCGCGATCCCGAGCAACCAGCAGTCTCCCGGCATGCCGTACAAGAGCGTCACGCTGGACCAGCAGCAGCAGCTGTACCAGCAGCGAGCCACTGCAGCCGGCCAGCAGCACTACCAGTTTGCTGGGCAGAACTCTGCCGGCTTCACTCAGGTGGGTGCTCTGCAAACGTCGTTCTCCGGATTCCCCGGAGCCATGCGAGTTGGCCGTTGGGTACCATTTTATTTGACGGGACTCCCTGCGTTATTTTGTCCTTGGCTACTTCGTTGCCGGTGGATTACTTCAGTCAAGTTATGCTATTCCCGACTTATCCCGTTCTGTATTGTGGTTATCCAGTCTTACGCGTTGATTTTAAATAGACTAGAGTAATTTTCATCAGTCATCGCTCTTGACACTGGTTGTCATGTGCTGCGTACGAGCTACCGGGGCCTTGTTTCCTGCTTCTAATATAACAAATGAACTGCTTCATTGATATTGATATTGAATATAAATATTAAGTCAATGCTTTGCCGTCATGGCTTATATGTATATATATATATATATATATATATATATATATATATATATATATATATATATATATATATATATATATATATATATATATATATATATATATATATATATATATATATATATATATATATATATATATATATATATATATATATTTATATTTATATTTATATTTATATTTATATTTATATTTATATTTATATTTATATTTATATTTATATTTATATTTATATTTATATTTATATTTATATTTATATTTATTTATTTATTTATTTATATTTGCATTGGTTCCGAAAAGTTGACACTAATTGAATGGCTTTGGTAAAGCTAGCAAGAGTCATTGATCCTGCCGACTAGACACTCTTCCAGTCTTTAAAACGGAGCCCGTCTCTTCTCCAGGCCAACTCCGCGTCCGACGGCATGCAGTTCAGCAAGGACATCTCGGTGTCGGATCAGGAACTGCAGGCTCTCCTGTCTCAGAAAGACATCGCCACCTCCTTGGCCGAAGACTTGCTCAAGCACTTTGGCTCGGACCTCGACGGCAAAGACGACGAGATCCTCAGCATCAATCAAGGGACCACACTCAGCTCGGGGCCGTTTTCCCCTTCGAATCTGGAGCCCTCGGTCAAGTGAGTCGGTGTTCCTTCTGCGGGCGTTTTCTTGTTTGCATAATAACAGTTTAGGTCAACTCCAGAAAACAGTTTCAGTAAGTCGCCTCCTATCAGCATGATATACATCACACGCAAGATACACATGTCTATACGCAGTACACACTTTTAAAAGTTTGGTTGAAAAATTAATTTGAGGGTGGCCAAAATCGCGCAATAAGCATTCTTTTTCTCAAAACAGACCAAAAATTGTCAAGTTTTCATGACCACAACGTTAAAGTTATCATTCCAATATTCAAGTACCTATGTTATTACTTGTAAGTAAAATATATACAATTACAAATGGGTGCCCATGGCCCTTTTCCCCAATTTTCTTTGCTCTTGTGTATACATGTCTCTAAAAATTATAAAAGTCGAACAGTTTTAGGGTGGTTCTAGCATTCCAGGGAAAAATGTTCGAAAAAGGGCTATGGGATGGGCTACCAATTTTACGTCTTTTGTCTACACATACTGAAATATTGAAATGATGGCTTCAATGATGTGACCTTAAAAACTCGGCAACTTTTCGTCTGAAAGCCACTTTCTGGCAAACTGCTCTGTACCCTTAATGACTTGCTAGGTACTAGGTACCTTCTTCTTTCACCGGTTCTCATTGTCTACGAATGCGTTAAGCGTAAACATGCCACGTTGTGCCAAGTGGTTGCTGGCTACGGTGCGGTTTGTGTTGTCAACTTTTATTCAACCAAATGCTGTTTGCAGCTTGCCGGGGGCGTCTCAATCGAATGAAGCCGGTGCGACGAAAGCTGCGCAGAAAAGCACGCCACCTCTTCCCGAACGAGGAATCAAGCAGGAACCCCTGAGGTGAGTTGGTGTTTGGTAACAACCAAAGCATAATGTTATTCTGTCGGTGTAAAAAAACCATTCTGTTTAATTTGGTGCAATATTCATTTTATAAATGTGTTTTGTTCAATGCCCTGGGAATATTTTTATGGATTTAGTTACCTTTAACAGTGCCCAAGTAGCACAAAAACCGTTATCACGAATGTTCGGTGGACGTGGTAAAGCCAACTGGGGATAACTTGCGTTTAACATTCGGGTAGAACCTAATTGATTTTTCGGCAAATGTGAACGTTGAACGCAAGTTATCCCCCGTTAGCTTTTCGACGTCCACCGAACGTTCGAAATAACGTTTCCTGAAAGATTTTGTGCTACTTTGGTGTTAACATAGTATTTAATTAATGCTTTCCATTTTAAGCTAATATCCAGCATTGGTAACAACTAGGGATGCCGGCGGATATCCGGATAGTAACCGAATAGTTGCCAAACCGGTTATAATTCAAACTATCCGGATATCCGGGGGAAAAAATTATTTTTTTTGTTAACGAGAGTACACTGCAATGCATGCCTTCTCCGCCTCTCGAGGCTCTGGCAACGCTGCTGGCGTCATCCCCCACCCCCCACCCCCTATACACCCGGCCATGGTCAATCAGCTGGTGGTTAACCAGTAGCGGTTGAGTGGCAACATGGCGGACGCGAGTGCGAGTAAAAAAACATCTTTTGCGTGGGATTACTTCAGTGTTGGAGCATGCGAATCGAAAGTGTTGTGTAAAAAATGTAACAATAAACTTGTGTTTACTGGAGCCTCTACCTCACCGATGATTAATCATCTGAAATCCCATGGAATTACCAAAAATACAGCTGGGGGGTTAGTGAAACAAAAGACATCCGGATATCCGGATAGTTTGGACGGATATTCGGATGCGAAAAAACTAACCGGCGGCATCCCTAGTAACAACTACTTGTTGATTCCACAAGCCAGTGGCATTTCTTGACGACGACGCTTTACCCGTTTCAGCTTAGAGGCCACCATCAAGGTGGAGCCAGATTTGGAAGAAGGCATCAAGGGACCCGCCGATTCGCTGAAGGGCGCCAATGCTTACCTGTTCCACAAAGACCTGAAGGAGGTCAAACTGGAGCTCAGCCAGCTGGAGCCAAGACAAGAAGTCGAATACAGCATTGATATGGATGCAAAAGCAGTATTAGATGCTTGCCGGTGAGTCTGCACTGAATTCCAAGCTCCTAGACCTAATCTACAATATTATGTTGATATGTTCTAGCATACAGTCTAGCCCATGAGAGACGATGCCACAGCAGGGCCTGCCCCCTCACGAACTACCAACTCATGAATTTAAATTTTAATGGCGGGAAAACAAAACACTATTTCGGCTACATATAAAAAAATTACAGCATGAATCTATTTCATAATTATGATTAAAAATATCAACGAATATATAGTTGAGAGATAAAAACATAAGCTTTGGTAATATTAGAAGGTATAAAGATGATGATAGGATTTCAGTTTTGTCAAATTAGCGGTTATGTAAGCTACTACAGTGACTACCAGCGCTCTCAGCGGAATGGTATCTTCTTAAATAAAGCGAAGTGTACAGTCGTGTTAGCCTTACCATACCACAGCCTGGTGGACTCTGATGTATGGTACTCTTTGATATGAGATACCCAAAATGCGGCAAACTCAAATTAATTCTAGTGTACAGGTTGCTTGTTACTGTGGAACTCCGAATTGCCCCCTTTTTCCCTCAATAATTCAGTAAATGGTTGAGAATTTGGACATGTTACAGACTGCTGACTGTGTTCACAAATTTTGCATTGAATACATATTACTAGGGGTGTCAATCGATTACGATTAATCGATTCTATTAATCGATTATGAGAAAAAAACGATTAATCGATTTTACTAAAATGATTGAAAACATCGAAATTCCAACAAAATCGTCAGAAACGCGAAAATTTGCTTCAGACGCACTTTTTAAAATGTTAGTTTCACAAAATCCCACCCAGCTGTGTAGCGCTGGCTTATCTGTAGCTTTTTGTAGCAATGGAGGGAATCATTCTCGTGACTCTAACCTCAAATTTGACAGTGCTTCTTTTCAGATAAATTGAAACAGTGCTGTTTTAGATATTTATTTCAGAGTAAATGTGAACCAAAATACCTCAAATTTTCAGAAAACATCATTTTCTGCTTCAATTCCACGATTTTTTTCCGAAAAAATTGATTAATCGATAAATCGATTATTAATCGATTATCGGTTTTCATTTCGATTCGATAATCGATTTGAAAAAAATAATCGTTGGACATCCCTCCATATTACTGTGAGCGGCCAATGCCGTTCCATGTCATACCATGCCCCCAATCGGTTTGGAGCTTTGCATGATTCAATGAAAGATTTGAATCGTACTCGTGGCCGCCGGCTGGCAACGATTTTGTTCCTAACGGTGTGCTCCGTTGTCTTCCAGTGGTCACGGCCTGAACGGAGTGTCCAACTGCAGCATCCTGTCCGATCGTGGACCACCCCCACAGCCCCCAGAAGGGCCACCCACCAAGCTCACCAAGGACCAGCTCCACCCTCAGACACCTTCAGTCTATCTCGACAACAAGAAGGATGCGTTCAGTCCCCAGCTGCAGGAATTCTGCCTGAAACATCCGATTGCCGTCATCAGGGGCTTGGCCGCTGCCTTAAAACTAGGTAATGTACTGCAAATAGGTCTCGGTTGCATGTGAATCGAAAGTGAAAGGAGCCACGAATGGTCAAAGTGTAAAAACAAAACGTAAGTAACCTAATCTATTGTCCACTGTGACTTTTACAAAGCTGCGATAGCTCCCACCAAGCCGAGAATGCTCTCCTTGTGGATTTCGACTGCGTTTGAGATGGCCTGGATATTTTTGTACTTTCTTTTGCCTTCTCATGCAAAAAAAATGCATAGCTATACTATGCATAAAATAATGTGTAACTGCCTATGAAAGTAGAATGTTTTTCTTGTGATTGATCAGCACCAGCTATATGTTACCATACTATATACCTAGCTAGTCTATGAACTAGTATATTAAGTAGTATATGTTACCATACTATATAGCTAGTATCTTAACTAGTATATTAACTAGTATGTTACCATACTATATAGCTAGTATATTATCTAGTATATTAACTAGTATATGTTACAAAACTTCGAGAAGCCAGTGAGACTATTATTTAGCATTCAAATCCCAGTTTGAAATAGTTTTTTCAGCACCAACTAGTTTGTTTTCGAGGTTACACCCAAAAGAATGGAAGCTAGGCCGAAGGGAGTTGACAAACGCTTTGCTTTCCCTCGGACACAGACTTGGGCCTGTTCTCCACTAAGACGCTAGTGGAGGCCAACCCCGACCACAGCGTGGAGGTGCGCACCCAGCTGTTCCAACCTTCCGAGGAGAACTGGGACCAGACGGGGCGCAAGGTGTGGGCTTGTATTAGTCACCGGTCGCACACCACCATTGCCAAGTACGCCAGTTACCAGGCCTCTAGCTTCCAGGAGAGCATCAAGGTAATGCACTGAGTTGGAACGTAGTTTTACGCGTGGGTCCGTGTTGCACGAGCTTTTCATGGTGTGGTGTCACTGCCGGTAGGGCATCGGCATTGCCTAGCATCCATACCGTAAATGGACCGTGAATTTTAAGAAGGAACCAAGTTGAATTTTTTGACAATTTGAATTTTAGCGGGAAATTGACAGGGAGCTACACTGTCACATTTTGAGTAGGAACAACCTAAAAGATTCCACGAAACCAAGTGGTTAAGGTCGATGCAATGGAGGCATTTCAAGTTTAAATTGTTGGAGCCACGCAAGTCACAGAATTTACAAGGGGAAATAAGACTTCAAAGAAACAATAAGTCTCAACTTCTTTTTCTTCATTTCCTCCACTTCCACATCAATGGACTTCGATGGACTTGGTTAAAAAATTTGTCTGTTTTCACAAAAGCATTGAAACTCATTAAAATTCCCTAACTACAAAAGAGCAAATTCCATTGACTGTGGAACACAAGCCCATCGGTTCTCCTCAAGTGTAGTGTATCTAACCTGTTATTTTTTTCACTTTCTTTTATTTAAACAAATCCGTGCTCTTGGAAACAAAGTCAAGGCCAGAGACTGAGACTGACGCTGCCGAAAGCTTAAATTTCCGGAGATTTGTCATGGTCCGGGAGAGCTTTCAGCTGTTGGTTACCCGTGCATCAGCGCTCTTTTAGTTATGTTTGTGTATCAGATTGATTACCTAGGGGCTTCCTCATTCATGAAAGAAAACGTTAAAAAGCAGATTGGTATCGGCAAAAGGGCTGTACGAAAGGCATCGACCAAGAGACGACTAGCCGAAGATTGACCGAGTGTTTTGTTTGCCAGGAGGAGCGCGACAAGGCTGCCGGCATCCAGCACACGTCCAGCAATCTTTCCGACTCGGACTCGAAGGACTCAACCGGCAACAGCGCCAAGAGGAGACGCGTTGGCAACATGGCCAGCAGTCAAGGTGCTTTTCCCTTTCTCGTTACGGCCTCTTAGTTGGAGTTTTGAGCTTACTGCCAAACTATTGCAAACAGTTTGGACAGATGTGGCCCACATGTTATGGTGGTCCAAGTTCCTACAGGTTACAATAAAAATCCCTCCACCCTTAGCAAACCACACAGTGCACGAAAACCTTCCATCACTGCTCCGGTACGGGATAAGCAACTATATGCCATTCCAGCTCTTGCTGCATAAATGATGTGTGTGTCGGTTTCCACGCTATCTTAAAAGTGAATAAACATTAAAACAAACAAACAAGGGGATTTTTTAGCAGTTTCTAAAATTGAATCTACCTTCTTATTTAGAATGAACTAGCAAATATTTACTATTTTAAATAACAATAAATAACGACATAATCTTCGTTATAGAGTTGATCGACAGAAGATCACAGCTAGTAGGGCCCCTACTTTAACATTGCATGGGGTACATACAGCCCTGAACTAGCTGCATATCCAGTCTAGCTATTATAAGCTAAAACTGGCAAATCGATTTTCCCCACAGGTCAAAAGCCGGACCAGAAGCCGCTTCGTTTCGGCACCAACGTGGACCTTTCGGACGAGCGCAAGTGGCGTGTGCAGCTGCAGGAGCTGATGAAGCTGCCGGCTTTTGCGCGCGTGGTCTCCGCCGGCAACATGCTTTCGCACGTCGGCCACGTCATCCTCGGCATGAACACGGTGCAGCTCTACATGAAGGTGCCCGGCAGTCGCACGCCCGGCCACCAGGAGAACAACAACTTCTGCTCGATCAACATCAACATCGGGCCCGGCGACTGCGAGTGGTTCGCCGTGCCCGACGCGTACTGGGGGATGATCTACAATCTCTGCGAGCGGAACAACATCAACTACTTGCACGGCTCGTGGTGGCCGTCGCTTGAGGACCTCGCCACTGAGAACATACCGGTGTACAAGTTCATCCAGCGGCCCGGCGACCTGGTCTGGGTCAATGCCGGCTGCGTCCACTGGGTGCAAGCCAGCGGGTGGTGCAACAACATTGCGTGGAACGTGGGCCCGTTGACGGCCCGCCAATATCAGCTGGCGATCGAACGATACGAGTGGAACAAACTGCAGTCGTTCAAGAGCATCGTGCCGATGGTGCATCTCTCCTGGAACCTTGCTCGGAACATCAAAGTCGGCGATCCGAAACTGTTCAGCTTGATCAAGTACGTTAGCTTTGCGTTGGTGCATCGAACAGTTTATTAATTATGTGGAGGGTCACGAATCACTATGTCCATGTGAAAAGTTGTTGTATTTTCTTACCTGTCAAGCCCTTAGCCCTAGCTCTAGCCCTAGCTTGATGTGCTCAAGTTGACATTCGGTACAGTGTGGAACTTTACAAACAATCTCGTTTCCTGTCTCATATGTGGAGGGTCACGAATCACTATGTCCACATGCAAAGTTGTTGTATTTTCTTACCTGTCAAGCCCTTAGCCCTAGCTCTAGCCCTAGCTTGATGTGCTCAAGTTGACATTCGGTACAGTGTGGAACTTTACAAACAATCTCGTTTCCTGTCTCATTGATAATCAGACCAGATAGCGACACCGCTTGAAGTGAACGTATCTTCTTCTATGGATAGCAGCGTTTATTTTTGGCATTCCACACACTGATTGCTGAACCTCGTCTTTCCAGGAACAGCCTACTCCGCACTTTGCGTCAGTGTTCGCTCATCCTCGAGTTTGTCCGCGCGAAGGGTGTCGAAGTTCGGTTCCACGGCCGAGGCGCGAAGGAGGCGTCCCACTACTGCGGCCAATGCGAGGTGAGAAGAAACACTGACCCGTTCGCACCTCTCGCCAGCCTTTGGTCTCACTGTCGCAGATAAATTTTCTATGCAGCGTGCTAGCCTATCTTTGATTGAGAATAATTATCCTGGCCACGGTTTTTAATTATTTGCTCCGACAGTAAACAATTCTAGAGTTTTTCCTGCCCTTTCTTGCTACCATCCTTCCAAACAAACTAATCCCAGCTTTGGAGGTCACATACCTCAGGTTTCGAAGAATTTGAAATGTGTAGCAATAACGTTGTGTTTTCTGTTCCAGATTGAGGTGTTCAATATCCTGTTCATCCGTGAGCAGGAGAAGAGGCACGTAGTCCACTGCATGGACTGTGCCCGAAAGCAAGCCCCTGGCCTCGAAGGGTTCGTCTGCCTGGAGGAGTACTGCCTCGACGATCTCACCAAGGTCTTTGACAACTTCGAGCTGCACGCTGAGGTGAATTGAAATTATTTGCATGTCATTTTTAATTGTCTGCAAGTTGTAGGCTTTAAAAAACTAGTAGTGCTCATAAGCTAAGAGCGCATGGGGTTGAATGGCGTCTGCCCCTTACGGCTTCTTGGTTTTGAAAGCGGCATATAGAAGCATTGCTTGCACTGCACATTTAGACCTGACGTATGTTGGATCAAACAGTTGGTACTGACCAGTGTTGGGAAGGAACTTTACGAAAGGAACGCGTTACCGGTACGTGTCCTTTTTGTTAACTTTTATGCGTTAATCGTTACACTTTTAAGGTGCTATGGGGAATATCAAGTACTTCTCCTCAGTAACGTGGTTATCAAGTTAAGTTACTCTCGAAGTTCCTTTCATGGATCTTCCTGATTACTTTTCAGATAGGATTTCCTACTCGTCATCTTAAGTTTGCTTTTTCTCCCTGTCAGCTGAATTGCGATTCAAAAATAGATCTGTGAATGGACACATCTGGGGTTGATCTGGGGCTGGAGTATTTCCACCTTCCAATAGCGCCAATCAGCCATCACGTGCTTGCTCACCAAACCCCTTGCACTGATGTCATCTCACGACCCATTGGATCCTTGACATTGCCAACAATCAATAATAGCCTGTACACACGACGGGTTGAGAGCCCGTCCGTCGTTTGGACATCATCTCTATATTTCGGACTGGATCCGTTTGCCTCGACCAATGAGCGGTTAGTTTTCGAACATGACAGAAGACAGACGGACTGGATATGCGCGCGGAATCCGCGCCGTGTGGCTTGCCAGCCCGTCAGATTTGAAGTCAGCGGATCGCGTCCGCGGACTGGGAATCCGCCGTGTGTGCATGCTATAAGATGTGTGCTTCATTGCTTACTCACCACCTGATTTTTGTTTACACCAAGAACGTGATCAGTTCAAGCAACACTCTTGTGGAGGCAAGAAGCATTTTTTGAATCAGAGCAAATTTTCAGGCATAAATATGGAATACAATAATTGCATTCCATGAAAAGTTATCAAAAGTGTTTCATATGGATGACAAAGATATCGTAGGCCTTAATTTTTCTGCAAAGTGCCTTTGGGCCAGCCCCCTTAAGGTTTTTATTTTTTGAGTAACATTTGATAGGAACTTTAAGTAACTTGGGAGTTATTTAGTAGCTTTTTAGTTCCTTTTGATGTGAAGCAACTTTGATTATTACTAGTTCCTTTTTGTTACTTGTAACTTAACTTGAATTAGTTCCTTTCTTTGGTAACTTGCCCAACACTGGTACTGACGTAGGTACGTGTGGCCATTCAAGCCATACTTAAATTACACTCTATAGTCTAGGCAATGACAAAATGCTCTGCAAATGCAATGTGATGTCGCAATGTGCCAATGCGGTTGGCATCCTGTACCGCACTTTTACACTGCTCTAGTTTTGCGATTAAGCCAGGAAAGATGCAGTCATGGCAATTCGTGGTTGATGCCACATGAGATCTTTTATTAGAATGGCCAGACTCGCAGTCTTACGACCTAGTTCCAAGTCCACATGGGGCCAGCGGTTCCTACGCTGTGAAAGTTGAGCGGCACGTTTCCGAGGCAAAAACGGGTGCGGGGACTTGAACGTGGGATGCATAATTTCAGACGAGTCCTGCCAGCCTCTCGGGGCCGCTTCCCTGATGTGACCCGGGTGCCCTGTGTGATCTGCACGACGTCCAGTCACGTCTGACTCGCTGCCCCCTGCCAGACACCGAGCTCAAATGCAGATAACACGCAGACACCCTAGCCTCAGGTGGACTCTCGGAAGAATGCGACCTTCGCCAAGAAGGGTACCCAAATGGAGGCTCATAGTCAGTAAGTACCGATGGGTGCCTGTACGATTGAGCCTCCACACTATTACATATAAATCAATTCACAGTTTCTTTGTTCAATAATTTACTTAATTTATAATCTGTTCATTATTCTATTCTAACATAACAACCTAAGTATAATCAAATCTTGATCTCATAGGAAGTTGAATGTCTATTTCCGTACACTGAACTTATCGATATAGAACAAGATTATCCGACCGAGGGGTAAATCGTTAGTGAAATTAAGGTTTTTTTAGGTATCGGAGAGTTTATAGGTTATTTATTACTTTTAGACTTAAGGATGTATTTCTCGGCTACGATGATTTTTATGTCACCGTATTATTTTAGACGTGTGCGTAGTCTCGATCGAGACTAAGTGTTACCATCTTTCAATCGGTTATTTGCAATGTGTTGCGTACGTCGAATAGAGTGACGTATATTTGTATATGGATAGTAAATAGCGCAGGCAGTGAAAGCTTGCGAGTCACGCTTTCTTACTTGTAAGTGCACACAAGCCCTATCTACTTTTAATTTTTAGTTGAAAGTGTAATTACGAAATCAGTAAATACTAAATAACCATTTAATTTTTTCTTGGGCATTACTAAATTTGATAAGTTAGCACAGAATTTTTGACACACAATCTTAAACAAATTTGTGATTTTGTGATAAGAAGACTGACTTAATTCACTGCCATAAATCAATATGAGTTGATGATTCATTTTTCCAAGTGGATTTGAGTGTCTGTGTGTGCTCAGAAACTTGAATATTGTTGTTACATGATGCAAAGACTATACCCTGGGCTAACTGCACCAAAGGATGTGTCTATATATACATAAAAAGAAAGATATAATTATATATTACATGCGAATTTAAGATAATAATCGAAGGGATTTATCTTGGCCCGTGTTAAATATTTCTTTAGAGAAGCGATTAGTAAGTCGAATACTTGACAGCAATGTCTAATTATTAAGTAATTTAATTGGTAGTGAAAATGTATCGAGACTCGAGAGGTTAGTAGCAAGAAAAGAAGCTGGCCAAGTCGAGACTTCCGAGAGACGAAGTGGGGCAGGTGGGATAAGCGAGCGTGGTTGATATTTTTCAAGGCACATCAGGTGAAATCTTGCCCTGGCTGGATTTGTTTTGCAGTTGATTTTTTTTTTAAATCTGAGTAGAGACTTGATGGGTATCGCCTTCATTAGTTCCAAGCCTCCATCGTGGTATGCCTGTGGATCGGGTTGTTATTCTCTGTCGAACTGACCATGTTTCAACATTCACAAACTACTGCCAGTTATTTATGAAGAGATTTTCGTAATTTAAATTATGTTTGTAAACGATAATATGTTAGCTACACTGCCCAGCATAATTGTAGTGAGAAAAACCGTGAATGAATAGTTGTGGCATTTGCCATCATTTGGTTTATTAAATTATTATGTGCGTTTGTGTTCACTACATATTTAATCCATAGAATGATCAAAGGATGGGCTTCTTGCAAATCATTTTTATTTTTATTTTTTAATTGAGCAGCTGACAACTATGTCTACCATTTGAATGCTCTTCATTTTTGGCCCAAACAAGTGTTGCCAGGGAGTGTAAACAAGTCATAGGGATACAACAAGTTTGGTGTTAGGTACATTCTTTTTGCCAAGTTTCCAGACAGCGTAGCAAGTTTTTGCTTGATTTTTGTTAGATTTTTGTTTCTCGTTTGTAAATTAATAACTATTTTGTATTTATTGAGCGATCTAAAAATGAAAGCAAACCTCACAACATTGATAGCATTCAGTGTCTACAAGAAATACAAGCATCAACAAAACAAAATATACAAAAACCTTACTACTCTCAATTGGGCTGTTATCATGGTAGACATTTTTGCAATAAAAGTTGAAACATATTTTGCCTAACACAAAATCAACTGTGTGTGCCTTCTGTAGTCTTTGTTGTACTAAAAATAAATCTTAGTATGATAATAATGTTGATCTCCATCATAATAGCCAATCTACATCACTCACTGCCAAGTTTTATAACGATTACAAAAAATCTTGAAACTGTTTCTCTTTTTGTGTACATAAACTGTAGTCAAGAAAAAGTAGCAGTTAATGTAAGCTTAAAATATTGTTGAACCACCTGGCAGTCCTCATGAATCAATCTTATGCTGCAATGATTATTTTGGTGCTTAGTAATGTGCAGATGGAAAGAAAGTAGTGGAAGAATAATGATTGCAATTTAATTTAATTAAAAAAAAAACTTTCTGTACTGTTAAAAATATTTAATCTAACAGGAAGTGACGTGTATTTCAATTTCGCTGCGTGTGTATGGTTGCCAGTTTTACAGCAGCACTTTCGATAGAAATATGCTCAATGTGCTCAATATTCTGTCATTAAATAATCTCCCACTTCCATCATTACTTGATTTCCAATATTATCAATTTTCATGTTCACTGGACCTCTCTCTAACTGGAGCAGAATTAATCCACTGGTGCTAGGAATTCCCAAAATGTTCCAAACCTCAAAGCCACAAAGGGTCTGCGAGCAGTACTGAATATTTTGGCGAATGTTTAGCAGCAGTGAGGACTCCGGGAAGTTGCGAATCTAACCCCTGAGAATACAACCTACACATACTTATGCTCATTGGCAATGGGCATTTTTGCTCATTCAGCATTTTCAGATTTGATTTAAATGTGGGAGCCGATTGTGACCAACTCCGGTTCACTTCTCAATCGTTGTACTTTCTTGTGCTTAGGTACTGCTAAGCAATTTCTGTCCACATTTTGTTTATCCTATCGACTATGCAGCTGTTCACTGGAGGAAGAGTCACTTTGTTAACATTATAAGAAATATTTCTAGCAAGTGATGCGTAGTTTGTATGAGGTTCCGATTATGTTCCTCTCTTGTCTGTAATTTATCATGTGAAATAAAATCCTATGCTGTAGGCACTACTGTAGTTTTCTTGTATACTAGAACTTGACCTCTAAGAGTGGATCCTCCCAGTGATTGTGGATCTGTGTAGGGGAAAATTTAAGTTGCAATTGGTTGAAATATCTTGTGGGTAGAGTGCAACGGAACAATTTTAGCATTCCTAAATTTAATTAATCCAATTAAGAGAGGCTGGCAGTAGGTACTTTTGTTTTATCAGTTTCACTCCTGTTTTTGCATCATCTCTTTTTTAATTGCCCTCTAAAGCTCTAGCCAATGTTAGCCCCAACTTCCACCCCAAAAACCTATCATCGATGTTTCTTGTATAGTGTGTGCTCCATAAAGATAAACTATCTGTATTATTTTTAATGTGGTCGTGCTTTGAGTTGTCTGGGGTCTGCACAAGTGGTCAGCACAGGACATCCGTAGAAGCAGGCTAGTACGCCCTGAGGCAAGCGTTGAGGTTGACTGCAGTAGCAGTGAACATGGTACAATTCATTTCTAAGAAGTAGCACTCAAAAGGTTAAAATTCCCTCAATGGTGCTGTGGTAAGTAACTAATGAGTAATGGCTAAGAATGATAAATTTACAATCTTATTCTAAGGCTGATGTGAAGAAGAGAATAGACAAAATCAAAAAATGAGTTTGGTGGTGATTTCCCACTCATCCACAGATTTATCTTATACAGTTAGTTAATCAATGTAGCAAAGATTGGCAGAATGATTGAAATGGGTTTAATAGTGTATCAGCATCTCGAAATTGAGTTCTTATCTACTTGTAAGTGAGGGGAATGCTGAAACTCAAATGCAATATGTCCATATTTTCCATATTATATCTGTGTAAGCCCATCTGCAGTAGTGTATTCATAAAATTTCTGTTGTGTGGAGGTGGGGGGAGGTGATCAGACCTATAGCACCAAGAGGGAGGGATAATAGGGAACATTTTGGATCCAAGGTAACTCTTAGGGTGGTGAAGTGCTGGAAATAAAGGTGGGTAAATGCTAATTTTTTGTCAACCAGGGAGGGGGGGGGGGGGGGGGGGGGAGCCAGTAAAAATGAAACTGAATTCTTGTTTCCACATTTTCGTTTCGTCATAGCCAAGTACCAACACACCCTATTTTAACATATCAAACATAGTTGTTTGGCGCTTCCAACTATTTTTGCTTGGGTTTCACTAAATCGCATCCACGATTTGCGCCTCAAAGGTAAATGGATAAATGGGTAGTGGGTGTGCTATGGGCGGGTGGGGAATTGGTCAGATAAGTTTAATGCTTCGATCACTGCTCCGGTACGGGATAGGCAGCTAGTATGCTGTGCCAGCTCTTACTGCGTTCAACATGTAAGTTGCCGGTTTTCCGTTAACTTAAAACTGAATAAACATTAAAACAAACAAACAAGGGGATTATTTAGCTACTTAAAAAATTCAATTTACTTATTTAGAATGTACTAGTAAATATTTAATCTTTTAAATAGCAATACATAACAACATAATCATGGTTATAGAGTTGATCTGACCGATGATCGCAGCTACTAAGGCCTATACTTTAACGTTGCATGGGAAACATACAGCGTTGAGCTAGTTGCGTATCCCGGCTAGCAATGGTCGAAGGTTAATGGGTATATAAAGTGTGAAAAATAAAACAAGTACAGAAAAGTCGCAAAAGCTAGACTTTAAAAGCTAGAACGTCGCGTAGGTACCAGCGTAAACCAGCATATTTCTTTAAAATAAAGGTGAGTATACTCTAATTTCGAGAATAAAATGTGAGTATACACCCTATACGTGCGTATACCCTTGACTACACCACTGGTCAGAACTGCGTATTCCAGTATACCTACGTTAAGATTTTTAGATTGCCATCCACTAATCTCTAACCGAATCAGAAACGTTAACGTTGACTTCCGCTTCCCCCAAAGCATTTTGAATTGAACCGTATTTTGGTTTTTTCAGAGGAGTGCCTGAAAGGGAATGCAAGTCTACTCGTGTCTTTCTTTGCATCTTGAATTGAACTAACTCGTCCAATGTGGTTCGTGTGTAGCAATTTCGGTTATTGTTAATATTTTTGTCTTTACTGCAAATTATTTTTAATCGAAAGGGGTTTGCTTCTGAGGGTTTGCACCGCAGTTCGAGGCCGCAAAGGCGATAAAGTAATATTTTTACTCTCGTAAAGCAGCTTCTTGTACAGTACGCATATAGAAGCATTCTTGGAAGGTTTATGTGGATATTGAACGCTTAAACTGAATATTTTTGTCTTCAAAATAAAGAAGTGCATGATTGATGAGCGTAGCGAGCGAAGTGAGCGAAGCGAAATCATCAATTTCACTACTGCTAAAAAAAACACTTATGTGTGTGTTTTTTTTTTTTTTTTTTTGTATGTGTGTTTGCCCGCGCTCTACAGGCTAAACGCCTGCGTCCATTGCGATTAAATTTTCAGGGAGTCTACTTTTGTTCTCAACTTAGACTCCCTGCGTTTTTCAAGTAACTCCTCCATACCCTTCACTTTCAAAGCAGAAAAAAGAGCAATATTCGACAATTGGGCAAGTTTGGAAAAGTACGGAAATTTATTTAAAAGTGCGTATTTTTTTCAAATTTTCCCAATTTTGATAGTTGCCTTTAGAAACCATCGAAACATCAGACCAGATTTTTTTACTTGAAGTTGACTTCAAGATTTGACAGATATTAGCAATTTTGTCAATTTCGTGCATGCAAGTTTTTGAAAGTAAGTTCGCGGCAGAAATATATCTCCAACCTAATAAAAACCCTTTGGCATGAGTTACATCTATGTATTTACATGCACATTGCTCATTGATCTCAAAATGAGCATATTTCCGCTACCCGACAGCTCGGACAGAAACAAAGAAAGGCCAGAATCGTTTACAATTTCAAGTGATCAGAATTTTCGAAAAAGCAATGGTCCGGCTTGCTGCACCATGATTTAGGCTTTTTGCCTCAATCCTTTTATGCGCTATATACAAACCGCTACGCTCATCTTCAACGCAACACAAATTGCGTTTGCCCTAGTATTTCAAATAATTGATGAGCAAAGCGAGCGAATCGAAATCATAAATTTCACTACTGCTAAAAAAGCACTTGAGTTTGTTTGTGTGTTTGCGCGCGCTCTACAGACCAAACGCCTGCCTCGATTGGATGAAATTTTCATGGTGTCTACTTCTGTTCTAAACTTAGACCCTATGCATTTTTCAAGAAAATCCTCAATACCCCTCCCCTTCAAAGCAGATAAAAGAGCAATATTCGAACATTGGGAAAGTTTGGAAAAGTACAGAAACTTTTTTTAAAGTGCGTATTTTTTCAAAATTTTCCCAATTTCGAATATTGCTCTTCGAAACCTCATCGATACATCACACCAGCTTTGTTGGCTTCAAGTTTGTCAGAAATTTTGTCAACTTCAAGCATGCAAGTTATTGAAAGTAAATCTGTGACTGAAAAAATCTCCAAGTTTTTTTTTTGTTTGCATGTGTGTTTGCGCGTGCGCGTCCTACAGACCAAACGCCTACATCGGTTGCGATGAAATTTTCAGGGTGTCTACCTTTGTTATCAACTTAGTACCGCTGTGTCCATAAGCTCATCTTCAATGCAAACACTTTGGCAGCGTTTCCTAGTTTCAATTTAATACTGAGTTCTTGTGCGTTCACTCGCGTTCCCCCTAAATTTCAAAGTGGGGGTACGACCAAACATAAAATTAATAGCAGGTGGACTGCGGACACCCGCTTGTAGACCAATACATCACTGCTCATCTTTGACTCAACCTAAGACATATGTGAGACAGTCAAATGTAATAAACTAAACACTAGACACTTTAAATGGAGTTTACTTAAGCAGCTGTGGCTGTTCCTCACTCCTTGTGCATCTAATCCAGGATTCATAATATATTAATTGATGAGCGAAGCGAGCGAAGCGAGCGAAGCGAAATCATCAATTTCACTACTGCTAAAAAAAACACTTGGTGTGTGTTTGTTTGTTTGTTTGTTTTTGTTTGTTTGTTTGTTTTGTATGTGTGTTTGCGCGCGCTCTACAGGCCAAACGCCTGCTTCGAGTGGGATGAAATTTTCAGGGTGTCTACTTTTGTTCTCTTAACTTAGACCCCCTGCGTTTTTCAAGAAAATCCTCCACACCCTTCACTTTCAAAGCAGAAAAAAGAGCAAAATTCGACAATTGGGCATGTTTGGAAAAGTACGGAAATTTATTTAAAAGTGCGTATTTTTTTCAAATGTTCCTAATTTCGATTTGCCTTTGGAGACCATCGAAACCAAATCGAAACATCACACCAGATTTTTCCCAATAAAAACCAACCCAATAAAACCCAATTAAAACTCTTGGGCATGAGTTACATCTATGTATTAACATGCACAATGCTCAATGATCTCAAAATGAGCATATTTCCGCTACCCGACAGCTCGGACAGAAACAAAGAAAGGTCAGAATCGTTTACATTTTCAAGTGATCAGAATTTTTGAGAAAGCATTGGTCCGGCTTGCTGCTCCATGATTTGCATAGGCTTCTTGCCTTAATCTTTTTTTGCGCTATATACAAACAGCTACGCTCATCTTCAACGCAACACAAATTGCGTTCGCCCTAGTTGTTAATCCATCAATTCTTACCAGAAAAACGGTATCACTAAATTTATTTACAGTACACAAAACTCTCCAATGTCATAATCAATGTTCACTTTTGTTTCATTTCACTTAACTATTTACGGAAACAGAAATCTTCCCGACACCCAAAGACCATTTTATTTTACTGCTGGCTTTACATTAACAAGCAACTAGCAATTTATTTCACTTCTAGCCAGGGACTGAAACTGTTTGGTATTTCATTTTGGTTTTCCATGTAGGCTCTTGAAATTTTGTTTTTAGGGACGTTTATTTTTTTGAAAAAATTATGGTTCTGAAACCGGTTAATATCGGTTTATGCACAAAAAAAATGAGAGAGGGATAATGGACTATCTACAGACTTTGTTAGGGGCAATCTCCAGTGTCAATTCAGACGAATTTCTCTACCCCTTTCTTCTACTAGCCTTCCCATTTGAAATATTTTATGCACAACTTTCTCTACTTTGCTATTGACACCAGAATTGACAATTCTAACAAAAATTGGGTAACGTAAGAAAGGAATGCAAATCTATCTTCGGAGCGTCGGCCCATGCTATAATACATACCCTAATAACACGGTCCGTCCATGGACGTGCTTTTAAGGTCCCCGAGGTCCATGAAGTCCGGACAATGGACGTCCAAAGCACCTCCACCGGACGTGCTTTGGACGTCCATCAGGTCCGTGCTTTTGACGTTCAATGTCCGGACAATGGACGTCCAAAGCACCTCCACAGGACGTGCTTTAGACGTCCGTCAGGTCCGAGCTTTGGAAGTCAAAAGCACCTCCACTGGACGTGCTTTAGACGTCCGTCAGGTCCGTGCTTTGGAAGTCAAAAGCACCTCCACCGGATCGTTCTTCAGACGGCCATCAAGTCCGTGCTTGGGAAGTCAAAACTCCGGACATCAACCTTCAAAGTACCTCCACCAAAGCGGGACATTTAACTAGGTACTTAATTGCAATGATTTGGAATGAAACAATTATTTTAACTAGGGCTTCGCGAACGCAATTTGTGTTGCGTTGAAGATGAGCGTAGGTAGCGGTTTGTGTATAGCGGATTAAAAGGTGCAGGCAGCAGTCACAAGAAAACCATGGAGCACCAAACCTGACCATTGCCTTCTCGAAAATTCTAATCACTTGAAAATGTATACGGATTCTGACGTTCCTTTGTTTCTCGTCGAGGTCAACAAAGATGGTAACCAAGGAAACGAAGGAAACCGAACTCGTATTGAATCAGCCGTCAAATCACGAAAAAAACACCACAAAAATGCTAATAAAAACTAATTGGAAAAACCTACCGAACTAAGATTTGCAGGCATGATAAATATGTATAGGGTCAACATGTTTAGAAGTTTTGGTGAAGTTATGTTCAGAACTTTGAAATTTACAGGGGTTCAAAATTCTGAAAAAATCGAAAAATTTCGTAAAAATTGATTTATAAAAAATTTACTAAACCGATCTTTTTCAAAAACGCAGGGGGTCTAAGTTGAGAACAGAGGTAGATACTCAGAAATTTTCATCCATATCGGTTCAGGCGTTTGGTCTGTAGAGCGCGCACAAACACACAAAAAAAAAAAAAAAAAAAAAAAAAAAACATACACAAGTGACTTTTTTTTGGGGTAAGTGAAATTGAAGATTTCGCTCCGCTCGCTTCGCTCGCTACGCTCATCAATAATCAAAGAATTCTGTATTTCTGCTCCGTTTTTAATGAAATTGGAAATAAACTCTAACAAACGTCTAAAATAGAAGTTGCTAGATCCAAAGGTACAAAGGCAGAAAAATTACAAGTCCACAGGCTAGTGCGCAAAACTGCCACCAGGTATAGCTGAAACCTTATTTGAAAAATAATTTAGTTTTTATCATTTTATTAACTCGGGGCTTGAGTTGCTGTTAATTGATTTGATTTGGGAACAATAAAACAACATGCTTTTACGTTTACTTTGTTTATTGTAGTCATATATCCAAACCGCAGCTCGGAAAAATGGTTAATCTGCCATACCACTCGGTAGAGTTACATGTATTTACCCCTCCTACATCCACCGCACAGGTAGGTGAGATATGAGTGAAATAACCGTCTTCAAGTTGAAAATAAAAAACAATTTCCTGCCCTCGCCACCAGCGTAAACACCATATGGATGGCTATACTGCTATACACATCTCATAAATGGTGGTGCCATCTCACCCTGTGAGCTGAATGCATTTTGTGATAGGTAGGTAATAAAATACCTTGGGCTATGTAAATTTGGTCAGCAGCCTTCACTCTGAAAAATTGTTATTGTATCATTTTTTCAATACTAACACAATATTTGCCTTTATTGCATTTAATGCTAAAATCTGCACTAACGGTGCAGGTAATTTGAATTGATGCAGCGATTGTCTGCGGAACTTCCCTTGTAGAGGTTAGATCGCTCCGCTGGAGAGACTTTGAACGGACCTTGCGGATCTCTGCGGAACTTTGAAATTGATGCTTCCGAGGAACCTCCGGTGGAAATCCAGCGGAAGTCCGTAAGGTCCTTCCGTGGAACTTCCGTTTGGAGTACCTTTGATTACCGAAGTCCGTTCAGCGGAGGTTCTTTGGACGGTCCTCAGGTCCCTTTGCGGGATTTTCGCTGAGGACTTTATTGGTACTTCCAAAGTTCGTCCGGCGTACGTCCGATGGAAGTCCGCACCGGACGTCCATGGACCTCCGTATGCATGACAAAAGTCCATTAACCGGACCTTCAGCGGAAGTCCATGGTCCCTTCAAGGGACCTGAGGTACGTCCGATGGACGGACCTCATTTCCGCAAAGTATGTCCGCCGGACGTCCATCGGACCTCCGTGTGTTAGTAGGGTAGGTAATAAATCGTCTGATCCGGCTTGTATTTGTAATATACTTGTAATTGAGGCTTGTATTTGTATTTTTGTTTATTGTCACTTCACTTTGACAAATGAAATTATAATTTAAGTAATGCACATCATGTTTACATTACATATTATTATTGAATATATTCAATCAAGCTGTAAGATTACAATTAAATAATAATTATCAATGCTTTGTCTTTAAAGAAAAAGAAAGAATAATAGAATAAGAATTATAAGAATAATGAGGTGTCTGGCGTAAAATTTGGTTTCTTGATAAAACTAATTTAATAACAAAAATGAGGTTTGAAAGAAAATTTATGCTTATTAAATGTACATTTTTTACTTTTGGCTGTCAAATTGACTGATTTGAACAAAAATATAAATAACGGGTTGTTCTCGGTTTTTTTATTTTAAATAACAGTTTTGGCTATGGCGATACTAATATATATTTTATCGGTTTTTAGCTTCTAAGTTCTAGCAAGACTAATTTTTGAACTGCAGCTGAAAGCAGTTTATTATCGTTAAAATGGAATGGGGGCTATGATGTTTTTATTGAGATATGTACCTACTTGGTGCATACTTTCCTGACAGCAACAAAGAATGGCACACATAGCAACCATACACTAAGTCAATGCAACTCACGAGCCCCGAAAAAAAAGAAGTTTCATCCAAATACTTCCTGTTTTTCAAACTGTTCTTTGTAACATTCTTTGTACTACATTTACAAAGTAATGAGACGAGAGAAGACTTTCAAATTGGAGCAGACAGCACTAGAAATCATCACGCTAACGCAGTGTGTCGCATCACAAGTCTCCCAAGTCGATTATTTGCCATTTTGTAAAAGCTTTTACTTCAGCTTTCTACAGTAAAGGTACACCTACCAAAGATAGGAATTCTCATTTCTCAGACATATAGTCACCATTTCGGAGTTCAAAACGTTACTAACTTTTCATTACTTAAAAATTCTTCTATTGTTACTTTATTTAAAACTTTGAAGTGCTTATCCAAAAATGTTCTATTACTTAAGACTTCCTAATTACAAGTGAACTTCCCAGTTCCAAAGAAAAAAAATTGGCCATCAACAGAAAAAATTGGCGTTTTTTGGCCTACGCCCCCTGGAAAATGATTCCCCATAAGAAATATCATCGAGTGATATTTCGACCCATTAGACCTCGTAGAAAGGACGATTTGAAATATTATGAACTTTCTTTGTGACTTTCATCGATTTTCTCTTAACAAATGAAACAAAGAACATGTCAATTCTACACTTGGTTTAGGGATAGTGCGACTTGCGAGTTACACATCGATTCAGTTATATACTGTATTTTATTCGATTTATGACAATAAACATTATTATTATTATTATTATTACTATTGATGAGCGTAGCGAGCGAAGCTAGCGAAGCGAAATATTAATTTCACTACTGCTAAAAAAAACACTTGGTGTGTGTTTGTTTGTTTTTTTTCTTTTGTTTTTGTTTTTTTGTATGTGTGTTTGAGCGCGCTCTACAGGCCAAACGCCTGCTTCGAGTGGGATGAAATTTTCAGGGTGTCTACTTTTGTTCTCAACTTAGACCCCCTGCGTTTTTCAAGAAAATCCTCCACACCCTTCACTTTCAAAGCAGAAAAAAGAGCAAAATTCGACAATTGGGCATGTTTGGAAAAGTACGGAAATTTATTTAAAAGTGCGTATTTTTTTCAAATGTTCCCAATTTCGGTGAAATTTTTAGGGTGTCTACTTTTGTTCTCAACTTAGACCCCCTGCGTTTTTCAAGAAAATCCTCCACACCCTTCACTTTCAAAGCAGAAAAAAGAGCAAAATTCGACAATTGGGCAAGTTTGGAAAAGTACGGAAATTTATTTAAAAGTGCGTATTTTTTTCAAATGTTCCCAATTTCGATTTGCCTTTAGAAACCATCGAAACCAAATCGAAACATCACACCAGATTTTTCCCAATAAAAACCAACCCAATAAAAACTCTTGGGCATGAGTTACATCTATGTATTAACATGCACAATGCTCAATGATCTCAAAATGAGCATATTTCCGCTACCCGACAGCTCGGACAGAAACAAAGAAAGGTCAGAATCGTTTACATTTTCAAGTGATCAGAATATTTGAGAAAGCAATGGTCCGGCTTGCTGCTCCATGATTTTCAAATGCTTTTGCCTCAATCTTTTAATGCGCAAAATACAAACCGCTACGCTCATCTTCAACGCAACACAAATTGCGTTCGCCCTAGTTATTAACAGCAGTAATGTGTGTCTGTTTTACCACATTCCTGTTTCCACATCTGTAATCTTGCGCCCTCAGGCCAAAATCTTAATCATTTCTTAAAAAAATATTAAACCAACACTTTTTTTGTGGGTTTACTCTTTGCTTGTCTATCCTGGTCCACAAAAAATCATTTCAATATCCTACCAATTATATATTTAGAAATGTTGTACATTTGACTATCAAAATTGGCCCAGCTACTAATGCTTTTGTACCTTACGGCTTACCTGATGTCACTAATGAGATAGTGCTACAAGGCAGTAGTGCTATGCCAGTGCTTATTGTGTTAGCACGAAAACCACTGGACGCCCTTGAACGAGACAAATCTCTGCAGCCCGATGTTGAATTTTTAAGGAAATGTAGAACAGTGGGAGACAATTAAAAATATATCAATCTTCATTTTAACACTGACATGAGGAAAATGGAAGTGCAAAGAAGAACGTTGTAATACAGATATAATATATATATATATATATATATTTTTTTTTTCACCTGATAGGTACATCAATCGTGGCAACTGCAACATTAACAAGTTGACGATAAATATTCGATTGTGGGAAATGGGGCTTGAGCCATTCCATAGCATATACACTGGGTAACATTGATATTATATTGTTAAGCATGGCAACTAGCATCCAATGAACAGCAACAAAGTACATACTCGCCATTTAATTTAGTTTGATCTGATATTTAACATATAATATACATTCTTTTTTTTTTACCAGTGCCTGCTGGCAGACACAGGTTTGACACTCAAATATAATACATAGTTCGATGCCAGTAAACATTTCATGTAGACATTGTACGCTAACTAATAATTACACACGATGACAAGATTAACAAGCTTAAGTTATTTTACAAAAATACACGTACTTGTAATGAGCAGTCCACAAAATAAAATGCATTATTTCACAGAATCTGATGAAATTTTAATTAAAAGTTAAAAAGGAATACACCACAGTTAACACTGGAAATAAATGCTTAACATTTCAACGAACAGTATTTTTGCAAACATGCAAGGTTTGTGGTCCAAACCACACATTTTCTTTTCTCTGCACTTACATTAATTTAACAAAATGTAGGCCACTAATACAATTAAAATTTTGTGTTAGCATTGAATTCTGACAATTACGATTTACATGGCACGATACGGACCCTGCATTTTCAGGTAATGTATAACTAGCGAGGGTCCTCCTCCAACAATGTCGGGAGGAATTTGTGAGAGCGGACAGTTTTCTATGCTCATAATTTGCAGTTTTGTGCACAAGGCAAGTTCAAATGGCAAATTATGCAAGCATGGATTGTCATTGATATACAAAGACTCCAAATTTTCCAAGGTTCCTATTTCCTCTGGTAAATAAGTCAAGTTATTCTCACCAACACTCAAATAAACCAGATTCGTCAAATGACCAATTGCGCGAGGCAGAGATGTAACTTGATTAGACTGGACAATCAATTTTTGCAAGTCACGCAAGAACCCAATTTCATTTGGAAGTGCCTCAACTTTATTTTCTTCCAAATCTAAAACTCTCAGTTTTCTCAAATTCCCTAGGCTTGCTGGAATGCGTTTTAGAAGGTTATTTGATAATATCAATACTTCTAGATTTTGGAGACATTGAATGTCATCAGGTACTTTTATTAGCTGGTTTGTACCCAAATTCAGCTCAACCATGTTGCTCCAGGTGCCTACATCCAGTGGCAATGATGTTAATTGATTTTCTTTCATGTTTAGCTTTGTCAAATTCTTTGCTCGTGAAAAAATGGCATAGGGAATTTTATCAACAAAGTTGTGTTCCAGGTTGATAGAATAGACATTTGTGAACTGAGCTGGTCCTCCACAAGGGTAGGACGTAAAGTTATTTCTCGATAACGTTATACTTGTTAAGTCTGACAGGCTAGATAGTAATCCATCCGGTAGTTGAGAAATTGCATTGCCTTCTACATTGAATTCATCCATGTGTATGCAATTGCTCAGACTTTTAGGAATCGCTGTCAAGCGATTGTACCTGAGGCCTAATCTTATGAGCGCTTGCAAGTTCCCAATTGAATCTGGAATATCGAGCAACTCGTTGTGTTGAAGATCTAGAGTAGAGAGATTTACACAAAACCCAATTTCTGTTGGAAGATGCTCAAGATGGTTATGTGAAACATCAAATGTGATCAAATTTACAAGCTTCCCTATGCCAGCAGGTAACTCTTTGATCTTATTTTCACGTAAGCTCAACATGGTTAGATTCGTAAGAAGTCGAATCTCATCACCTACAACTCTGACTCGATTGAAACGAAGAAATAAGGTAGTAAGAGAGCTTAGCTTATACACAACATCTGGTATTTCATTGAGCTTATTATGTCGTAGATCGAGAACTCTGATGGACTTAAGAGCCTCGAGAGCATCTGGAAGGCTCGTGAGACTGTTTTCGCTCAAAGCCAATGTTTGTAAATTCACAAGACATCCTATTTCAGATGGCAGAGTCACTAGTTTGTTTCCATACAAATAAAATTCGATGAGATGCGTCAGATCACGTACAGTGATGGGAAGATTTGTGATGTTAGACTTGCTCAAATCTAACCTGGTAATTCCACCTTCTTTGCATCGCTGAAAGTCTTTGCCTACATCTAAGTCAGCTAGAATCGGTTTGTTTTTCTTGACAGTTGGTTTCGGCTTGTTGGATTCGGGATGCTTCACTGTGACAACTTTAGGTCGGGCACCATCTCCAGCTCCCAGGGAACCAGTTGAAAGTTTCTTTTCCTTAATACTTTCTTTGGGATCTTTAGGCGCTGTAATGGAACTACCACACGCTTGCTCGGAAGATTCAGGCATCGTTGTCAATTTGCGGAAGGTGTACTCCAGAGCCTTTTCAGTTCCTCCTTGCACTAAAATCAATTTAATTTGGGTGAATTCGAGTACAGTTGCGCCGACCCTCGGCCAACATGAATATGGCGTCTCAAAGTCAGAATGGAACAGCTGATAGGAGTTGTCATAAGAAGTTTATTTAGGTCATAAAATTACGAACACGAATAAAATATTCATCCCAGAAACAACCAGAGGATTTCCCTCAATCTGCCAGGTAGTTCATATCATTTGGAGAGTATATTTTTACTGTGTGAAATACAAATCGGTCAAATTACGGAATAAGTATCAAATGAGCAATCGAGGTGTCATTGTACTATTCATCGTCGTCTGTACACACGTAACTCTTGAGTGCATGAAGGACCAACAAAAATAAGGCTTCTGATGAAGGGGCATGAGGTAAGTGTCTAAAATTACTACATACTCGCTAAATTCTTATCATGCGCTTAGTCATTCAAACCACTCGCGTTATGCCACAGAAGCCATGCCTTTTCGTGTCGTTTTAGCGTGTACATAGCAATTCCTAGCCACCTCACCGCCCACATCAAAGCCAGGATTTGTGACTTGTGAGCGATTTGCAGTTGTCATTAAAGCCCGCGTGTATTTCGAAGCCTTCAAATCAGAAAATATAATTCAAAAATTGTACTCATTACTTTTTATAGGATGAAGGTTGCGTAATGCGTTCACTTTATTTCTTTTTTGCATTTTCCTTCTTAAATATTTTACAATATTTCATTGAGCAATAAAATTTATTAGCAATCTGTTGTATTTTATTGTGCCTTGCAGCCATGATTTGAACCAAAGATACTTATATAATCAATTTGAACCATGCGAATCGTGTTCCATCGGAACGGGAACTGTGAACTTTGTACTTTGGCCCCCTTTGGCCCATTCTACGATCTCGAGTGATGATACTTACCTTCCTATCCATATACATAATCTACCTATACTATCTTTGATTTGGATTATAGGTATGTGCCATATCCCAAAACCGTCAAATGTCACTTCACTACAAAAAATTAAGTGTGACAAACACACATGTTTTTGGTATTGAATTTTTCTGTTGAGCTAGAGGACTAGAAATCTTTAATCTTTGCTTTTTCAAGTTATGGGAGGCGGCGTTACTTCAAAAATCAAAACATCACATTTATAGCAATGAGCCCCCATATTATTTTGTCTTATATGTGCAAAACACTAACAGTACATTTTTCAATTACCTTTTCTTTACCTTTCTATTTCAGATTTTCTGGAGCAGAGAATATGTTTAACTGCAAACAGCATCATTTCTACCAGCCCAGCACCATAATATCTTCTGCAAAGTGAGTTGCAAAGTTTGCATCGTTTGAAAAAATCTCGTAGCCTAATCTGAATTATACTTACAACCCTCGTCAAATGGTTTTTGTATTGCAGACTTGTGCAGTACCTTACATACTTATAGGTACACCTCTGAACTTTGAAATCGTGCCAGTAGAATTTCGGCTATGTCCTCAGAAAGGTTTGACTGAAAACAGCAAAGGCAGGCCAATTACCAACCATGTGGATGAGCACATGGAGGAACTGTATGGCATGCATAGAGGGTCCAAATCTCGTAATGACAAACCAGTTTGCTTATCAGCGACTGCCTTGCTCCGTGTAATGTGAATCAACCAAGCTGAAAGTTCGGTCCACTGTCGAGTTTGGCAATGGATTTTACGCAAGCTAATGGCCTAAATGATGTAATTTTTAAGCTAGAAGAAAATTAAAAAAGCCTCCTGCTCCTGCTCTGTTCGAAAAGCACATAAATGGCATCACTTTTTCCGTACTTGCAAAAAAGTTGGTATTCACAATCTCATTTAATTTATTTTCTATAATTGCTTTTGTTAATATCGCATCACCTCCAACACGACTGGACGAGGTAACAGGGCCGGCCCTAGGCTTTTTAGCGCCCTGGACGAACAAATTTTTACCCCCCCCCCCCCCCCCCCCCCCCCCCGGCACCCTGCACATTTTGGATTCTTGGATACGTTCATGTTAATGCAAACTCTTTAAAAATGCAAATTTTAAATTAAATGTAATTCATCTGTTGAGCCCTTGGTGTGGCAGGGGGGGGGGGGGAGGGCGAGGTCCAAGAGGACTGATACTGGGCCTGACTCTTAAATCTTAGTCCGCGCCATCCAAGGCGGGAGGCGTCCGTGGCAGTGGCGGATCCAGGGGGGGAGATTGCCCTCCCTATGAATCTCTAAGATTCTCATAAAACTCTTTAGCCCCTCAATAATAATTGGTAGCTGGGGCGCAGAGTAGCCGAGCCAACAATTCTATTTTATACTCTAGTAGAACGAACACGAAATTTTACCCAAATCAAGCAATGCAATATGAAGAAACCATGTCCATGGTTTCAATATTACCGCAAACCTGAAGTTTTAGTCCAAAAATAACCTTGAACTCAAAGTTTTCTCAAAATAAAACCCTGGTTTGCATCCCTTTCGCCACAATCGCCTAATCATGAATCAGTAGGTGTGACACTCTCCCCCGGCCCCATTCCCAAATACAGAAATATTTCACACCTCCCTATTGCCCTCTTCCTAAGAAATCGGGACAGATCCGCCACTGCCCCATTGTGTAGGTACCTACTTAGCCTGTTTCCAGATAATATATGTGAGGGTCGCCGTCAAATATTTGCGAGGGGTGGGGGGGCGCACATTATATTCATTCTACGCTGCTAATAAAGTATATAAACAGTGTATAAACATGCACATTATATTCTTGTTTTTAAATTGAAAAAACGTTTTTTTCAAAATTTTTCAAAATATTGGCGCCCCCTAAATCTTGGCTCCCCGGGCGTACGCCCGGGCCGCCCTACCCACGGGCCGGCCCTGCAAGGTAACCATCGTAAAGCCACCGGAAAGGTAGGGTATCGGTAATAACCATTTACCTTAAAAGAAAACCTAAGCAATTTACAGAAATATAATGGAATCTGAATATGGAAACATGTGTTTTCTTCAATATTAACAAAGTTGTGATATACAAGTATTCATAGCCATAGCCATTTCATATTCATTGATAGGAGTTTTTTATTTTATTTTCTAAAAAATTAGGTGTTGTTTACCGTGGAATAGTGTGGAATCTGATACAAAACTTGCCAGAGAAAAAATTCACGAGTTTTGCGGGGCAGGTACTGACAATAAAACAGGTTTGATAAAACTAGATTGCGACCGATCAATGAACATGACATCCCCTGCCACCATGTGCTAATCCACGTGGTCGGTACGTGGCCTGCCTATGCTCTTTTTAGACAAACCTTTCAGAGCAGATAACCAACATTCGACTGGCACGCTTTCAAAGTCAGAAGTGTACCTACCTCAATTGGATTCCTAAAATACCTACCTAATTCACTTAGGTATCTATCTGCTATTGCTGTTGGTATCTATTGCTATTGTTTGATTGTGTTGTGATTTCCTTCCATGATTTATATTATATTCCTGGGCTGAGGGATTTTGTTTAACATAAAGGCCAAAGAAATTTTTAATTTTTACCAACTTTTTAGCAGTCCACTTACTAGAGATGCAAAGAAACCCAAGACCGGCTTTCAGGATGGGCTTGGCCCAGGGGCAGAAAAAGGCTCTCGCAGAGTTGCGGCCGCGGGCGGGCCCAGGCCCGTCAAATGCCAGTGGGGGCCCATCGGCTTCAACTCGCCTTGATCTTTACGTTTGAGTACATCCAAAACGCGTCAACTCTTTTCTCCAGGACTTTCAGTTTTGTGCTTCCTTGTATCACGCTAACTGCGAATACAATGTGTGAGACATACTGGCCCAGTACACAGGGGGCCCGACCCGTCAAATTTTGTGCGCTAGGGCGAGGGCCCCTAGGACAAGGTGTGGAAAAAAATAACAGAAAATACAACAAAAATAAAGGGGCAGGGGGGGGGGGGCTGGTAGCCAAATTCCCGGGGGGCCGTGAATCGTACTTCCGCCGTTGGGTTGGGCCCTACCTGACTTGGAAAAAAACATGGCATTGCAAACTTTCTCGTGAATTTAGGCTTGTGGTCGGGATATTTGGGCACTTCAGGGTTTGTTGTAGTTTCTCAAATGCTCTACTTTTTGTTAAATTTTATCCAGATTGTGTGTTGCCAAAAGGTATGTCGGAAACGAGACGTCCAGTTTCCCGGATTTGGTAACCCTCACATATCGAAGGACATTTATTATCAAATTGACTCTCACATAGCCTCGTAATCGCTCACACTGCACACTTTAGCGGCTTTCTATTTAAGAATAGATACACGGGAGCATTTTGTTTCCAGTTTTTACACATTATTATTTGAAAGTAACAGTTATTACACAAGAATGTGTCTACAATTCAACTTAATAACTCTATAATAATTGTAGCCACATTCATTCATGCCAATAATGGTCTGCCAATTAAAACTCATTTAAAATTTCGACCCACCAACCTGACCCAACCCAATGCACTACTACAATAGTGGGCGAGTGCATTTAAACTATGAGTCAAAATTTGCAAAAATTAAAATGCAAGCTATTCTGAGGTTACAATGAAATGTACCTAAGTTCTCAATATTTTGGTATTGGTATTTTTGGTAGGTATGATTTCGATAATCCTACATGAACACATGAGCATGTGCAGTGGTTTCTTAAGGACACGTGCATGTTCGCTACTCTTTAAGACACGTGTCTAGAGGTATATTTTTTATTCGTCTACACACAACCTCTTTCACTTTTGTACCCATACATTGCTTTAAAGAGGACAATAATGTGTTTTTTGGGAATAATTATTATAGCCTTTTGGGGGCAAATAAAAAATAAATTGCCATGTTCTCCACATGCTTCTTCAGTGATCATTTTCTTTTCTAAAACATTCCAAAATTAGAATGCTAATTTAAATGGCGTGGCCAGACATGGCCTGGAACCGGCTGCAAAATGTGGTCTGAAAGCATATTTTTGGCCATGGGTGCAGATCTGTATATATATTATATACGGTGCTATTGGTGCATTTAGTCTATGAGTCAAAATTTGCAAAAATTAAAATGCAAGCTATTCTGAGGTTACAATGAAATGTATTGCAAGTTCTCAATATTTTGGTATTGGTATTTTTGGTAGGTATTCAGTTTTTAAATATATGAGGACAAACCCACCTATTTTGTTACTAATTATACACTGTGGTACATGAACACTTATTTTCAGCTTTGATTTGACAGCGACTCCAACGCAATGAATGAAAATCACTTGGCGGGTCATTCGCTTCGGCACCACTCCCTTCCACACAGCCATGATCAGTTGGAAGGAGGGCGGCAGCCTGCGAGTCAGTGGCTCCCTGGTACCTGGCAGGACAGCACAAGGAAGAGTGCGTTTCTTCCATATCGGCCCACCGTTGTCTTGACTAACCTTCAGAGAGGTAACGTCCCTACCGAAAGTCCGGCGGTAGAAACCGAAAGAAACTTTTACCAGCTTGCAGGACAAGGAGAACTCACCGAAGAAGATTTAGAATCATGCATTTGTGTTGATATCATAGATGCTAACGGTCTGAGTGCTTTGATGTGGGCAAGTTCTTATGGTCAAGTTCGTACCTCACAATTGTTGATTCAAAGGGGTGCCCTCGTGAACCGTCATGGGAGTGAAGGAGAAACACCACTACTCCTCGCTGCTGCTTACGGGCATTTTGAACTCGTACGTTTATTGCTTTTGGAAGGAGCAACAGTTGATCAATGTGACATGTCTGGAAACACTGCGTTGATTTATGCTGCTTATGGCAATCATCCATACTGTGCCAAAGAGCTACTGAAACATGGAGCCGATATTACGGTGGAGAACTACTTTGCGGAAACAGCGTACGGCATTGCAGTTGCCAATGACAGCCATTTGACTCGGGAGGTGCTTGAAAGCCATCTTATCACGTTACTCATGTGAAATCTTTATTTTCAAAGCATGAATTGAAAGTATGAAAATTACTCAAAAAGTAAATTTTTAGCTTGGTAAACCAAAGAAAAAACTGAAATTGCAGTCCTGACATTGAAATACCTTTTTTACCATTGTATGAACTGCATGAAATGCTACTTATTGAAATCGTATCGCTTTGCAATATGCTCTTTGAAAGCTTTTATCTTATTGCCCTTGGGTATTTATATACCCAAAACATCCAATGTTACAACGAATGTGACAACATGTGAGAGCTAAATATGTGACAACACGAGAACATCTAAACTAATGATAATTTAACAAGATACAGATAGAGTGAGATGTAAATAGGAAATAATGCCACGGGGATATTTTCTTCGTTACCGGTAATATAAACAAACAATTTTAGGATAAGAGGAAATTGTTACTGGTTTATGCAGATACCAGTGTGCAATTGATTAGTTTTACCATCTATAAAAGAATATTTAGCACTATAAACAAATACTTAGCCTGTATTCATGTCCACAGGACGAGCATAAATGGGTTTTGCTTTTTTACTTTTGTCCCTAATCGTACATTAGTGATAGATATATTTGTTGAAGCTCCAGTAGAATAGGCATTTCAACTTGTGCACTGTGCACATTTAGAAAGCCTGTGAGATCTCAAAAGTTAAAAAAAAAAATATGGCGCTATCGATTTCTTTCACATTTTTCAATGTGTGTTATCAAATTTTCAACTTTGAGTACTAATCATTTTATAAAGGTATCTAGACAGGTAAACAACACCCTACAGAGGTTTGCAAACACTGGAAACACTGCAAACACTGGGGCTGTAAGTTTAATGGTCCTTGACTTGCTGAGGTAGTGTTGAAATCGAGATCGAGCCACCTGTCACTGCCCGCTCATCTTGTACAGAGAACAGAGCTCGGCCTCTTTCGCCTGTGGCCACAGACCGGTCCGGGTCGTCACCGCAGCTCTGGGAGAATTGTTGCCGAAGAGTAACAAACCTCAAGCCGACCGGCTGTCTGAATTATCTTGCATTGTTAATTATACAAATTTTGTATCTTCTGCCTATTATTTCATGTATCATTAAGTACAATATAATAAGCAAAATTTATAATTAAGAGAGAACCAAACGGTTGTGGTTTTGTCCGATTTCCGCATAGATTTGACATTAAAACGGAACTTCTCCAAGCTACAAATAGTAAAGCAAAATTTTGAAAAAAATAAATGTGTTGTTAATTAAGAGTTGCTGGAAGGCTGATCCTATATTTTTTGTTGTATTTTGGAAACTTACAGCGGAGGCACAGATAGAAGGGTTAGCCAGATATTCCACTCCCATACTAAAACAGCTACGCGGAAAAGCCCACAATAATAGTTTTGCCGGCAGTCAAGGGTTGGAGCCACTGTTTGTTTTTTCACCTGTAACCAGGTAACTGTTTCTACCTGTGGAACATTGGGTCCCTTGATTATATTGACCTTGTGCAATGGCCTGGTAGATAAAGACAAAACTGTAGTACCACCTGAGCCAACCCCCAATGTACCCCAGCGATTACCGGCCAAACTTCTAGCATCACATTTTTGCCGTAGCCATAGCTAGGTATGGTAGAATGTCTGGGTAACCTTATGTCTGTGGCAGAGGGAATTTTCCAAAATGAAACAACACGTTTATTTTATTTCTACATTTTACGTTAATATATCTAGCGAAGAGAAGGTCCGTTTTAACGGTAAATCTATGTGAAAATCGGCCAAATCCAGAAAGGTTTAGTTCTCTCTTAACAATGCAAGATATTTTATGCAGTCGGCTGGCCGAGGTCAGGTACTCTTCGGTGAGGATTCTCTCAAAGGTGCGGTGACGACCCAGCCCACTCTGTGACCACAGACGATAGAGGCTGTTCTCCGGGTGAGATGAACCAGCAGCGACAGGTGGCACGCTCTCGATACGCAAGATAGAGTTTATGCTTTTGCCTTCTTCAGCGTTTGGTGAGAGGCATAAGCACACTTTTGATCATGTGGACATAAGAATTTTGTTTTTAATCATATTGCTTTCATTGTTCTTCATTTTTTTGTTACATATATTTAACTGTTTTTATAAACAGTCTTAAATATTTTGTTTGTGATTTTATGGCTGTGTCTTGGGGTTGCATGTAATAATATAATATAATATATAATAATATAATATTTGATGACGTGTGAATTTTAGATGAAATAATGCTGTTGCTGGTGAGGATTTGAAACCCTAATAAACAATGTTTGATAATTCCCTGATCTGACTCATTCATTCTATTCTTAGATTTATATCCTTAAAGTGGCTTGATTATTTGGTATTCGTATCCATGGTAATGCCAATTTCTAAACTAATGCTGTGAGAAGAAGTGTGCAAAACTGGAAAAAATTTGTATAATTAAATTATGATAAGATATTTTTAAACCATAACTTCTGATTTTTTGTCTTTTTTAATAGAAAACTGCAACACAAATGTCTCCCTCAAACTGCAATGTCGATTATATTCAAATGTCATTATCTAAAAAGTTAGTTCGGTGACCCCAGGTTGAGATATAGAAATACTTTGTGACACGTGCACATTTGATAGCTTTTTGACCTGATTTCCTGTGACACTCAATTGTTAAATTTTGAGTCCCCATCATTGAGGCCCCATCAGGCCGGTGTACCACTTATAATATTAGACTATGTGGATTTGGCATAGATGTACAGACTGAAACAGATATATTTGGAGGTTTTCAAGATCCTTGAGTTTCGAGTGAGAGACTTGAAGGGCACATCTTGGCTGAAAAGAGGCTTTTAGTCACACAGCTACAGTTAGCAATCCAATATTAGAGTATGATGTAGGCAAAATAAGTCCAATTAGGGAAATAGCCCTTTTCCTGACGATTTGCCCCCAGAATTCTATGATTACACTGGGAAAAATCATTTTGGACCATTTTTAGAGCATATTAATTTATTAAAGTGCAAACAAAAGTCTACGCCATTATCTAAACTTACTCAATGAGTAGAATGCTAACTTTCTTTTAGTATAGGTAGGTACCTAGTATGCAATAAATATCTTTGCGTCCTTGCTGGACACCAGATTTTTCTATTGCTTTGGATATTTTTATTCAGTAAAGTGCAGTGCAAAGTGCATTAGATGAAATACCCTATTAAGCAATAATTAGTATGATTTGAAGTGAGTTACTTGACATTGATGACAACAAAGATAACAAAATATAATTTTAATCGACATTGGCTATTCAGAATAAACTGTGGTTGAACCCAAGCGTCACATGTTCTTTTTATTCGATAAGATTGATCAAATTAGGTAAACTTTCAAAACTTTTGACCCCCCCGCTAAAGGCTTCCCCACCCTTCCGAAATAGTCATGAAGGGAGCGCTAGAGTAGCTTTGTTATTGCGAGAGTGAAGTGAAAGCTCCAGAGTCCAGTGTGAAGTGTGCAGTGTTGCACTTGTCAATTTTGGGGTGGTGTTGACAAAGGTTGTACGTTTCTGTGTGATTGGCTTGTTAATGAAAGCAGGAACGATGTTCCAATACGGACGTCTGATCGTCTTAACCAATAAATCAATCAAATGTATCGAGAATAATTCTAGGTAAGAAATCCTTTAAAATAGCCAATCCCTGGATCATCCATAGCCAAGTCAAAAATAAACTCAATGATAAATGCAGGCCTTCCAAGCCATTACAAGAATTTGTAAAACTTGTTTTAATGCAGTCTGTGGCCTATTCTCGCCAACACTATCTATTATTTTGGATGAACCTCCATCAGGTCAAATTTAACTGAAAATTAAACACTAATTGCTATAATGCTGCCATGATGAGTGACTTTTATGCACTATGTGTCATACCTACCTTCAAAGGTACCTACTCTTGAGGAATAAGACATTACATTTTACTTTATACCTAATTCATTCCACTACTACCTTCCTACGTTTTTCAGATGGCTGACCACGACTTCTGCTTCTTGCCAAACTCCGAACAAACCAGAGAAGCCCATGACCAAAAAACTAAAATCGGCTCAGGCAGCCCCCCCAAGGGAATCTCAGTCATTTATGATGAACCTCTTCCGCGGTGTGGTTGTTACAAATCAAGTATTTCCCTACCCAGACGTATTGACAGAGGAGCAGCGTGACACTCTTGGAATGCTCGTAGACCCAGTTGAAAAGTTTTTTAAGGTAGGTACCTACTACATTATGCCATTTTGTACCTTGCGACTAGATAATCCTGCGGCATTTGAAGATGGTAAAATAATTCTAATGGCATTGTAGCCTGTAGGTATTGGTACATGTAGAATTTATTGTCCCACTTTTAATACCTACTTTTCCCCAGTTTTGTATTTGTTTAAAATTCTGCATCTGACCTCATACAACCAGTTAGGCCCTTTGTTGAAGGAATTCTCTTATCCTGACACAAGTCATGCTATGATGAAAAATTCTTACCTTTTGTAACCCATGCAGAAGCAAATAAATTATGTTTATTTTGGTGCGCCGATTTCTGTTTATAGAATTTTAAAAGTTGTAATAGCAATTCACAATTTTCATACTGCAAAGTTATTGCTTAAATCCATAAAAAGTAAATATCTCTCACCTAGTGATGCATAAATTTCCGACATTTAAAATTGGGGAATATTCCCGAGAACATTCCCCAAAACGGGAATTTCGCGGAAAAAATAGCGTTATTAAATATGCTAAACAAACTGATAAAAAAATATTTTTATTGTTACTGTAGGTATATTTGTAGTAAAGAAATGACAAAAATATAGTTTTTGCTGTTTGTGGCAACACATTACCTACATGTAAATCTATCACACTGAAGGATAAATATCAGTTAACCATTGCACAGCCTTCTGACTAGAGCTGTTAGTCATTGTTCCTATTCCGAAACCTACTGAAGGTACTGCGCAGTAACAAATCTTACTAAGATCCATTCTTCCGAAACCTATCACAGTGGCTGAGCTGGACCCTGCTGGCCGTTCCGTAACCTGCTGAAAGTCACTGAAGTTGACTGGAGGCAGCAGTAAATCCTACTGAGCTCAGTCAATTCAAATTTAAAGATGGCGGGCTACAAATCAGATCTGTTGAGGGGTGTTTGAGAGGTTACTTTAAAGGCTTACGAAAACCTACTCCGGCCGCTCTCCAGCGTTCGGAAACCTGCTCGGAGTGACCCGATCGACTCTATTTTGCTTCCGAAAACCCAGTCTGGAGCGATCAGAGCGCTCAACTCGCGAACCATCTTTCAGCCTGGTGCGCGAGTTCTGTTTGTACGAACGGGCGGGTAATTTTAAACCGTTCAACCTACATTAACGTTTGCACAACTGACAGGTATGCACAATATGTAAAATACTTACCAATACGACCGCCAATATCATAGCCAACGGCTAGTACTTTATGCATTACCGGTTATGCATTGCCAATAAAGTTCAGCTAGTTCGTTGTCGGGCATTTTCGAATTTCTGCGGTCGACTGTAAAGTTTGCGTTCGAGAATGTCCGCAGCTCGGAGAGCTCTGACCACGTGACAGATCGCTCGGTCGAGTAGGTTTCCGTAAGCCTCTTTTCTAGTTGTAACAAGTTCTAGGCAAGTTATTTTTTTTTTTTTTTAGTGGGTGTTTGAGGCACTTCAACCTGATTGGTCATTTTGCATATATTGAAATTAAAAAAAAAACTTTGCTACTTGAGAGCTGAGAACTTAGTACATTGCCGCTAAAAAAAATTAAAACAAGCAGAGCTGAGATCGCGTATTGTGTTCCGTTATTGAAGGCAGCAGACTTGCTGAACTCTACTGAGAGCCTACTGGAGCTCAGTAAGCTCAGCAGGTTTCGGAATAGGACCATTGCCACTTCTGGCCATTGCAATGCTAGAATGAATTAAAGATAAAATCCCAGCTCCATCACTAGCCACTCACATCCGAGCACAGCATGCATCATGATGAGCTGATAAGGGGGGGCTTTAAAGTTTCAAGTCCTGATTCCTGGCCTCGTTTCTTTACCTATATACTTTATAGGTACGGTAAAAATAAAATGCAAGTAATAGTTCGATTGTTGAAAAGAGACCAGCTCATACCTAAAGTCGGCTGTTACACTAACAAACATTAGGTTGTGTAACATTTTCCTTGAGCCATGCAATGAATTAAACTGAGCCTTGATGTAAGTATATAAGGTCAGAATGCGGTTTATCCAATGGATCTAGAATAATACTGATAAGGAGTTTCTGTGAATCAACTTTAGATAACAGGGATGCACCAAGCTAAGATGTGTGGGTGTGTCCCAGCTGTAGCTTAGAATAGTTCCACAATTGTACAGTCTTGGCCAGCTTTTTGCAACAGAAAGTTGATTCCTTTTAGCAATTTATTAATCGCAATGCTTGAACTTGGTTAAAAGTATGGTAGGTAGGTCGAGACAAAAACTGGATACTGATTTTACCTAATACTGATTATATTAGAATATATTATATTGATTATATTATATTAGAAATGTAGTTACCTTAGCAATTGGATATATGCATTAGGAATCAATATGCTGATAATTTTGTTATTCTGGAAAAAGCACCAAAGCGGGCAACATATATCCGACATACCATTTATGCGTATGTTAATGGATGTCACATTCTAGCAAAGCATACTAAGCATTCTAGCTAGCATTAGCGCTGCTAATTGGCAATCGAAGTCCAGTTCACTGCAAATAGCATGGCAGCTGCCAGTTGCTGAGAGGCAATAAATGGGACTCGTTTAAAAATCTATAACTGCTGGTGCACTGATACTGTAGAAGAGACTGTGAACTAGTACACAAAAGTCAATACTGATTCATTGGGCAGGTCAAGATATTCAGCTAAATCAGTACCTATCATGAACTGATAAAACATATCTTTTTAATCTGGGGGTTTAAGTCCAGTTCAAAATCATATCTACATTGAAATACCTACAACAGCTGTTGAGCCTGGTGAATCTCTTGGAATTTAGCTGAAGGAAACTGTATGCACAATTTGCCTTTATTGGTGATGGTGATGATAATATGAAACAATGCAACACATGCTTATCTATATTTTGTTCAACATAGGTATCCATTATGATTTATTTAAATGATATCACATCAGTCATGAAACCAAAAGTATTTCTGACCTCTGAGCAGCAGTTCTTACTATTCCAGGTTTTACGAAATCCTGGTAGGCTTCGAATTTTGTGGATGAAAATATTTTGGTGATGATGCCTTGTCTTTAAAACGACATTTCACAAGCCCTGAAATTGACAATTACCATTGATTAGATTAGATTTCCACTGTTTGTTTGATTCATGTTTGGCATACCTACTCTGCATTTTAAAGGGGACGGTGAATAACGACTGATGGAATAGTGACTAATACATCTTGCAACTCTGTGCGGCTGCTTTGGTTTGTTCGAAAGACTCATTTCTGTTAGTCGATATTCCAGTGGATTAGCGACTAACATGAGTCTCTGTTCCACTCGATTACAAAACGTTTGAAACGTTTAGTTTCTAGACCAGTGTAAAACCGTCTAATAGGGTGTAGACGCTTTTCAAATTTTTAAGAGGGGGGCTGCCTTTTTTTGGTGAATTTTACAAAAATAAAAATACGTCCCCTGGAAATTCACAGGCTATTTTATTTTAATTCTCATTTATTCACCAAAATATTACTGCCCACTCTTGTATTAATTGTAAAAGCGTCCTAAAATGTTAGACGTTTTTCTGCTGGACTAGCAACTAAACATTTTTATTTTAACTGAGTGTAATATGTCCTAAAACTGTTAGTCATAAATCCACTAGACTAAAGACTAACAGAAATTAGTTGCCATTCCACCAGAATAGTGACTAAAATAGTTAGACCTTTGTCCAGTAAAGCAGCCGCAAAAAGTTGCAAGATGTATTAGTTGTTATTCCAGGCGCCCCATTTTAAAGATAGTTTTCATTATTGTTATGTGTCTTCTGTTCCATGGATTTCAGGAAGTGAACGATGCAGCCAAGAACGACGCCGATGAGCAGGTATCTGCTGAGTCGCTTGCGGGGTTGTGGGAATTGGGTGCGTTTGGACTACAAGTGCCACAAGAATTGGGGGGTTTGGGCCTGACTAACACTCAATACGCTCGGCTTGTGGAGATAGTGGGGGCCAACGATCTTGGGGTTGGAATCACTCTGGGATCTCATCAGTCAATTGGTTTTAAGGTAAGTTGATTGGTCTAAGATAAATTTCTAATTTGCTTTCATTTTCTGCTCAAAGTCCAAAGATTGGAATTAGATACTGAGCATATTTCTTTGCAGTTTTCTCCCAGTGTTATTGTGCATTGTCATTGTCAATGTCATCCAAAACCATTGCTATTGTAGCCATTATTATTGTAAATTATTGTAACAATATGCCATTGCTAATGTAGGTAGCCCTTGAAAAACATGCCAAGCAGTTACTGTTTGGTGGCCATTTTCCGAAGTTTTAGTTCCCAAGCTCAAAAAGGAATAATTAATAGGTTATTTTATTTGATAAACTATTTACCAACAGCTTACATTCTTTATGAAACTGCAAATTTATACATGTATTGGAGGTTTAATAATGGCGTTTTCTTCTGATCAGGGGATCCTTCTGTTTGGCACCCCTGAACAGAAAGCACACTATCTGCCCCGCGTGTCAACAGGCAAGGAATACGCCGCTTTTTGCTTGACCGAGCCTTCATCTGGCAGTGATGCTGGCTCTATCAGGTAGGTCTTGCAGTTTGCATACATTATTAGAAGATAAGTGGCCTTATCTTCTATCAAATATTATACTCCACTCTAAAGAGTTTTAAGGAAGCTGATCCATTCTCAAGATCAAATTGATTAGACTGTAGGATTTCCTGAGGACGGATAGTGTTATTGATTTATCTATGTGACTACGAAAACTTCTAATTTTATAATATAGATGGGTACTGATCATATGGAATTGCAAATTTGTCATCTCACAAAAAATCTTAATCAAAACAGAGAGCCATATCAATTATTGTAGTACTACAGTAAGTTTCACAAAATATGAGTGGTTGAAAAATATTATGGAGTGAAATTCAGTCAATTTCTGTTACAAAACCCTGGCTCTTTTGGCAGTTAAAACATTCATCCATTTATTTTATATTTTTCATTTGATAAAATGTGAAGATTTTTGGAACCTGTTCTAATATCTAACTCTAATTCCTAGCTGGTCATATCTCTAGTCTAGTGTGTACTTTTTACTAAATAGTGACTCCTAGCACGCTGTGGGTTTTGGCATATAAGCGTTTGCCAAATGAGTGATTTGCTTGCCAGGTCACGGGCCGTGCTCTCCCCAGACGGCAAGCATTTCATCTTGAACGGAAGCAAGATTTGGATCAGCAATGGAGGGATTGCGGAGATCATGACGGTTTTCGCTCAAACTCCGGTTCAAGACAAAACAGGTTGGTGTTGTGATGCACTAAAATGTGGCCGGCATAGATGCAGAACAGTGTCCTTGTCATTACAGCTATACGAGCCAAAATTGCATGGTAGTTCTGGCCTTACTAGCGGAAATTATTACGAACCTAGAACAGATACGTAATGTTGTCAAAGTATACTCAAACTCCATCCAAAGGATTTGCCGTTTTGTGATATCCCGAAGAAAAATGTGTTTCTTTGCAGGGATCCGAACCGAACCCAATAACGGTTCCGATTCCGGTTCTGACTTTTTTAAAATATCGGTTCAGGTTCAGGTTCTTAATTATTTCAAATTACGGTTCTCGTTCAGGTTCTGGTTCCATGATTTTTTGAATAACGGTCCTGGTTCTGGCTCCTGTTCTTAAAACAATTTTTCAGGTTCCGATTTTGGTTCTGGTTCCATGGATCAAAATTTGGGTTCCAATATCGGTTCCAACAAAAATAGTGGTTCTAATACCTAAAGGTTCCAATGAAAGTTTTCCTTTCAATTTCAAAATTACAGTACCGACAACGGTTCCTCTAAAGATTATTATTTCCGTCACTGCCTGTGCTAAGCTAAGCAACTTTGTTTAGGGTTTTATAAGTAATTTTTACTGTTAAAAATGTCACACCTACACTGTAGGTTGTCACGTCAATCCACAATCACAATTGCTGGCGATTTCCTGATCGCGGTTTCTTCGAAGTGGCAAAAGTTGCGTAGGTAATGTTATCAAAATTGTTTACCTCGGCTCACTCAATCCCTGCACCGAATTCTCTCAGTGCATTGCTCTACGAAGTTGTAACTCACTCTAGGCCACAGACTGAAATGGTTAATTTTTCCCATGAAAGGAAATAGCTTGGAATTTTAGTTTTGCTGTTTCGAGTTTGTGGAACCTTTAAGAATTTGAAAGGAACCAATATTTTTTCTATCCCAATAGCGATTCCGGTTCCGATTCCCTTTCCATAAAAAATTAAATTACGGTTCTGATTCCGGTTCTGGTTCTCAAATTTTTTGAATAACGGTTCTGATTCCAATTCTGGTTTCATGAAAATAGGGATTCTTTTGGGTTCCGGTTCTGGTTCCGGTTCAGATCCCTGTTTATTTGCAGAATTACTGTCTAAAGCCTATAAAGTTTACCTAGGTTCTGATTTGGATTTTTTCTGGTATCCAATGAATGAATCTGATTAGCATTGACAAACTGTTAGGGAATTGCAAGTACCTACCTACACAAAAATCTATCTATGCTTTGTAATTTAGAGGGTAAGGAAAGTGTAGATAGAATTGGCGGAAGAGTTCTGAAATATCTTTCTTGAAAGCAACTAGAAAGGTGCTATTAAATTCATACCATGCACACAACATTTTAATATTTAATTTTTCACATGAATCTATTTTGAGTTCAGCTCCAATGACGTTTGTCTTCGTTTTTAATATTTTTTAAACTACGTTATATAAATGGCAGCTATTTGAACCAGGGATCCAAACCTGTAGGTATAAATAATAGTTCTGGTACTGGTTCCTAAAATTGAAAAATTATGGTAATTGTTCCGGTTCTTAAAAAATCTTGAACAATTGTTCTGGTTCCCTAAAAATTACAGTTCCTTTGGGTTCAGATTCTGGTTCTGGTTTGGATTCTTGGCTGAAAAATTCAAATGCCAATTCCGGCTCTTGGAGAATTTCATAACGATTCCAGTTCCATGAAAAATGACTGTCCTTTTGGGTTCTGGTTCCGATCCCTCCATTGAACCGACATGCACTGATCCCAGGCAAAACCGTCGAACGCGTCACCGCGTTTGTGGTGGAGCGGGCATTCGGCGGGGTCACCAGTGGCGCCCCTGAGAAGAAAATGGGCATCAAAGCATCCAACACAACCGAAGTATACTATGACAACGTCAAGATTCCAATCGCGAACGTACTTGGAGAAGTTGGTGGAGGTTTCAAGGTAACTATACTGTTATTCGATAGTTACAGAAGAGATTTGGTGTAACTATTTACAATTTACGTGTTTGATTCTGCAGTTCTGTGAGGATTGCTGAAATTACCTATTGGCATTAAAATTTTTTTTGAAATAATTATGTTTGTTGAAAATGTTTGGGTTGACTGTTGGCTTGTTAATGCAATGTTAAATGTTAATGTGTCCAAAACGTTTGGATACGAACTCGGGTCTGGCCGAATGATCTCGTCTCAATTTTGCGTGGAAAATTAATGAGCCCTTGACCACGTTTAAAATATGGGCCATGTCTTGAAAGTTGAAACATGCCAAAACCACTAGAAATAAAATTATTTCCAAATTTTCCGACAATAGACAGCAGATTTTTTTTGACAGCAAGGCTTGACAGCATGGCACAGTTATTTAGGTATACCTACAAATACAATAACTCGTGTCATCAGATTTTACCACAGTAAACAAAAATACATAAATACTCGACAGAGCAGACACAGTAATATCTCGAAAGAATTTAAAAATTAAACAAAAGTATTTATTAAAGATTGTTAAGAAGATACATTTTAACTGCAATTTTAATTTGTGACATGTGCTCTAATTTTAACAGTTCTGAGGGCAATTTATTGAAGATATAAGGTATTACAAAGATTGGGAGTCTTGTGCTGTAGTTGTTGCTATACAAAGGGATCAGAAGATGTGTGTCCCTATTACGTGTGGTATGGTGATGCGTCTGTGTTTTCCTGTGTTTCATTAGAAAAATAATTTTGAATGATAATAGAAATTTTAAATTTTGATATTGCCGGAAGAGTGTTACAGAATTTAAATATTTGGTTAGAGTCTAGTTGTCTATAATTTGGAATGATATTTTTTAATATGCGCTTTTGTAATTTCACAATGACGTTTAGATGGCAATTTGCAGAATGCCCCCAAACCACTTAACCATAGTTAATAACACTTTCCACTAAAGCAGTATACACAATTTCAATAGTTATAAATGGAAGATAATGTTTAAGTTCAAAGAGTTTATATGCGCACAATCGTAGCTTGAGTCTTGTTTTTTCAATGTGTTTATCCCATTTCAGGTTACAGTCCATGAAGATTCCCAAATATTTAATGTGCTTTACATTTTCTAGGAAAGTTGTACATTGGCAGTTGTTACATTTCAACTTCAAGTATAGACAAGAATGAAGTTTATTGATTCTTTATTGTAAACAGGATCAAGCTCAACATATACAATGCAATAAATTCGACAACAACAAAATAATAAAACACAACAGAACATCACAGAGCACATCAGTTTCCGTTAACAATTTTGCGTATCATCTTAAAATCTCCACGCGCTATTACATGTATGTCAATTTGGCAAAACATTGTATTAAAAATTGTCTGCATGCGTGTGACGCCCGAGGACCTAAAAACATTGATCCTGCTAAGGACGGGTTTAAAAACTTCCTTATTTCTATTGATTTTGGTAGGTACTTTAAAATTTAATTTTTCTAAAAGAAAGCCACCGTGTAAATGTATGATATCATGTGAGAAAATCATATCAGTAATTATTCGTCTCTTACAGTGTTGTCAAGTTCTCTTCCGAGCACATTTTAACATAAGTTAACATAATTTTAACATTTAATTGTAATCTCCCTGCTTAGGTGTTTGGGTGTTCCGATATGTATAATTTTAGTTTTTTTTTCATTTATTGCCAAACCATTAGGTATCATGTGTCCAGCTCATTAATTTGTTGAATTCTTTTTGCATTATATTTTTGGCAATATCCAGGTTGACATGAGAGACCAAAATAGCAGTAGGTAATAGGTATCATCTGCATATTAGAAAAACTTTGCTAATTTTTAATTTGTTTATAATTTCGTTCACGTAAATGAAATAGAGTGTGGACTGTGGGACCTAGAATGGAGCCTTGTAGAATGCCAGATTTAAAATTTATTTTGTTACTTAAAGAATCGTTAATTTTAACTATGAGTTGTCCATCAGTTAATTAGTTCCGGAACCATTCATACATAGGTCCTCTGATGCCAATTGCATATAAGGATTCCAACAGTTTTTCATAATTCAGCACGTCGAATGCTTTGCTAAAATTGATAAAGATAGTGAGGACATGTTTGTTATCATTTAATTTATTGTTTATAAATTCAGAAAACTTTTCTAGGAGCGTAGTTGTGCTCATTTTCTTTCGAAATCCAAATTGCATGCCAGTTAAAATATTGTGTTGGTCCAAGTAAGACACCAAGACATTTGCAACATATCTTTCACATATTTTCTCAATGGATGGCAAAATAGCGATCGGTCTATAATTGGTACAGTCTGCGTGGTCACCGCTTTTGTAGATAGAACGAATAATAGAGGTTTTTAACAAAATCGGGATGTCCCCAGTTATAAAAGTAAGATTGATAAGTTTTGCAATAACAGGACTAATTTTAATTTAATTAATTTAAGATCGTTTGCACGAATGCCATCTAGCCCCGGAGACTTGGAGACATTTAGGTCGTCTATTAAATCATTCACAAAGCGGTCACTAATTGTGGGCATGAACATCGATTGAATTGCTTTACTTTGCCAACCCAAGTCCAGCAGGGCTGTACCACAATTATGTTTGATACTATCATCAATATTATCAATGAAAGATTTAACAAATAAATTTGCGATACATTCAGCATTTCTCGACCCACCCATATATTTCATAACTATGTCGTCTGGGGATAGTTTAGATGACGTGTTAATTACTAGATTTGTTTGATTCCTTGTTGTTATGCACACCTTTGTGCTGTAGTTAGTTCAGGGTGTTCTTGGATGGGAATTGGGTGTTCAATTTGACAGCATCTCTTCCGGGCGCTTGTTTTCGAACGTGGCTTGAAAGCGGAGATTGGCTTGCTCCGTTGCGGCCTCGGTGGCTATGCAGACACCCCAGCATTAGCGCTGTGGCTCTTTCTAACTATAAACCCAATGCTTATAGTAAGTAGTTTTAGCTTTTGATAATTGTTTATGTAGCTGATTTATGTACTTTTTGTAATCTTTTTGTAAGAGCAATTTTGTTTTCTGAGAATTATTGCTGCATTGTTTCCATTGTTTATTAAGTCTGTCCTTCTCTTTTATACATTGAATGAGATCTGAAGCAATCCATCCTTTGGCAATATGCTTCTTTGCTATTTTATATTTGGTGGCTTCCGAGTTATAAATATTGGTAAATACACTAGTTAATTTATTATGCAAATCATTGGGGTCATTGATGGGAGTCAAAGAAGCCCAGTAAAATGTTTTGAGTTTAGATCCTACTGTTTTTTCATCAATTATTTTATTTTATTTACCGTCAGTAATAGGTCCAGTAATAGGTCCAAGTGTTCACACCTACTGCATAATGATCTGCTTTCTGAATTTGATAGCTGACATAACAAGGTCGTTGCTTTGCTCCTCACATAAATATGATCAATATTTAACTCACCTGCAAAAAATTCTTCTCGTGTGAAATAACAGGTGCATCTTTCTAGACCGTAAGAGTGGAGCATATCCTCATAATCTCTCGTTGTTTTACAATATGTATTCATTATATTTATATTTGTATCTCCAATTACCAGAAGTTCGTCAGTGCTAAAGAGCGATATGATGGAGTCGAGCTCCGCAATAAACATTCCCTTAATTAAATCGGGAGGTCTGTAAACAGCAATCAATGTCAATGCCTTGCCATGATAACTAATCACCGTCACAAGCAATTCAAAATTTTCCACAATTGAACTTGTCTCAATTACAATTTCTTTAGCATGTAGACTGTTCCTTGAAAATGATATTATTCCACCACCCGAGCAACATTTCCTTAACTGAAAATTCTTTGAAAACCCTCTCAATTCATAAAAAAATAATTCCTCATATTTATTGGCATCTGTCAAGACAAGTACATCAATGTTATCGTTATACTCCACCAAATAAACTAATAAAGTATTCCAGTTTTTCCTCAATGATCCAAAATTAACATGAATAATCTTAATTCCTATTCCTTGCGATTGATTTATTTTTTGATTGAGTTCTTTTTAAGTTATTTTCCGATTTTTCGATTTTCGATTGAGTTATTTTTCGATTGAGACATTTTCATTAATTTTGTTGTTAAGATGGCAAACCAGTGGGGAATTTCAGTCTTTGGTACAGTTTTGTGAAGTCTTCTATTTTGCCGTAGGATTCATCACTTAATCCCAGTAATCTGGAGGAGCTGGGAAATCAGAAACTGGTTCCCATGGTGGAGAAACCTTAAAACCTTATTTTTTAGTTATCTATGTTTGATATGCATGATGTTTTGACATGTCCCATTCTATCATACTTCATCGCAGGTTGCGATGGCCATCCTGAACAATGGACGTTTCGGCATGGGGGCTGCCCTCAGCGGCACGATGCGCCAGGTCACCAAACAGGCGGTGGAGCATGCCACGCAGCGGCTGCAATTCGGCAAGCTCATCAGCACGTACGGCGCAATCGAGGAGAAACTGGCACGCATGGCCATGCTACACTACGTCACAGAAACGATGGCCTACACCGTTTCGGGTAACATGGACTCGGGGGCAGCCGATTATCACCTGGAGGCCGCTGTTTCAAAGGTACTTTTTTTGAACACTACATCCAGCTTGATAGATTAATAACATCTCATGTTGCCCATGTTCTGTACAGAATATAGTACAGGATTAAATCATAAAATGTTCAAATTAATATTATTACGAGATAATTTTTACTAAGAGACACAAGTACAATGGAATTTACTTTGTAGATAAAACTATTGAAAACTATTCAAAGATTTTTAATGTGTTAGACACTTTGATCCTTTTCAATCACTATAATTAGTCATAATTGATCACTAGTCAGTTATCAGTCACCTGAAAGCAATCTACTGATGCCCATTTGCACCAACGTCCTAATCAGAGATTAGGTACCCCCTTAGTCATTTATTATAACTTGGTAAGGTGTTTAACCATTGAAATAGTTAAATCCATTTAATTGAATGATGTAGTATTATATTAATTACAATTATCAGAAATTAAATAGAAATTAAATTTGAGATAAAGTCCTATTTAATTTGACGATTTCAATGGTAAAACACCATACCTAATTTAATCAATGATCAAGGGGGTAATCACTGATTAAGACGTTGTTGCAACTGGCCGTAAATGCAATAGTGCAAGGACCCTAGGTATTGTTTTATCTTTGTGTTGTAAAACATGGATTTCGACTAGTATTAAGATCAAAATAATTTGCCCATGTCTTACTTATATTGCTCAAAAATTTACTCACAAAATACAAAAAAAGTGTCTGAAAGACTGATAAGAATCAAATGTTGGTGTTTCATCACACTGTAATGACAGGCTTCTTGGCTAAATGTATCCACGAACAAAGTGTTATCAACTGGAAGGTGTGTTCCGCACTGACTCAATGACTGGCACTTGGCATTTTAACTAATGTTATGTTCGTCTGTCCACACAAAACCAGTTACGAAACTAGAAAACTAGTTTTATGGTGTTCGTTTGTCCCAACATGGCTACCTGGTTCTGGTTACGAATTGTTCGTTTGTCCCGAAGTTTTGGTTGTGAACTAGATTTCTGGTTACAGCTCCTAAGACGTAACCAGTGTTGCCAAGTCAGCGCTTTTGGAGCAAGATCTGGCCTTTTTGAGCCCAAGAAATAATTTTTGCGCGGCCGCGCAAAAGTAGCTTTTTTTAGAAATTATTCTGGCGCCAAACGAAAAATCTGGCTCTTTCAGTTTTTTTCGTAATTTTATTGCTGCCATCGTTCTGATTTAGGTTGTGATATCACTGTGAGTGTGATCTGTCCACTGCTGTCATTATTTGCGTCACTCGCCTAGACCGACGCCATGTACCTGCTGTTTCAGCTTTAAGCAAATTGCTGTGGCATCTTTTAAGTCATATTGTGAAACGGGAGCTATGTTCTCCTGACAAGTCAATTAGTAACTCGTTAATCTATTTATTTGAAATACATAGAATGAGATTTTAATAGATTTCAATAGATTTTAATAGATTTTAATAGAAATTATAGCATTGATAATAGATTTTAATAGAAATAATAGATTTAAAAATGTATATGATTTCGTTCTTAATTGCATCATTTTTGGGAAAAAAAGTGTGTACAGTCGTGTTAGCCTAAGATTACCACAGCCTAGTGTACTTAAAAGTAAAGTATCATTTGACTTTTACGATTTGTAAAGAGTAAAATGGTTACCTAATAATTGTAATGATAAATCAAGTTTTTAATGGCAATGACAAAAACTTAATCAAATGATTCTATGGTATGGTACCCTATGATATGAGACCCCCAAAAAGTGGCAAACTCAAATTAATTCTAGTGTATTTTTATTTAATTCCGGATGTGTTAATTGTGAAATTTTATATTTAAGTGCCAAATTGGAAAATCTGGTGCCTTTTCATCCATGATTTTGACATTCTAGCACTTTTCCATTTTGCGGACTTGGCAACACTGGACGTAACTGATTTGTGTAACTACTCTGAAAGGCACCAAATTCATTAAAGATTGCAGAAAGCGGTGAGATAATTTTCAAGCAAAATTTTTCAAGCAAGGAGCAACGATCAAAATGTGCTCTGAAGGAGCAAATTTCGATCTGCTGTTCCCTGAAAATCAAACAATCCCCTTGCAACTTTTAAGAACAACTAGGATATAATGATTGTCTGAATTTAATGCTAACTGATGAGATTGAGAATAGTGCCTCTAACTCATAGTTCTCACCATTTGAAATAAGTGTTTGGAAGATGTTTGCTTCCTCAAACCTTGCCGACCAATCTTGCATTAAAAGCCGAGAGACTCGAAAGTGAGTTGGGAACTCTCTTTCGCTGTAAAGCCGTACCGTGTTGCAAACATAACCTAAAATGCAGGTTCTAGGTTCCCTTCTTAGCAGTATCTCCAGGCTGGCCAGGACCTCTTCGTTCTCATCAGACGAATTAGACGAATCATATGTCAAAGATGAAAAAATACCTTGCATGTCAATTTCTGATTCAGAGTCACTGAAGACCCTCTTAAGATTTACGTCACTTTCTGCCATGACTTCGTTTGTGTCTGTTCTGAAACTAAACTTATGACGCCACACTCAAAACCAAATCTAGTTTCGTCACGTTTCGTAACTGGACAGACGAACATAACTAATGATAGCAAGTGGCGGTGTTACATGCCTCGCCCGGTTGAGGACTTTCGTAAAGCTTGGCAAGCTTTTGCGTTTACAACCACATTAACTTTGAAGTGGTCAATCTGGGTAACTTCATCTGTGGTAATAGGACTAATAGGTAATGGTTATGTGGCCGTTGTTGTAGGTCGTATGTTGGGTACAAGGTTCACTTTTTATTTTTATTGCATCATTCTACAGAGAGTCTTAAGCTCTTTCTAACAAAAAGGTGCACAACAGTATGCATTGCTAAATGCAAGAAGGTAGCAAGTGCCAGCAAACAGGTAAAATCCCATTCTGTGATAAAATCCCCTTCTGTGAAAATCTTCATTGGAACAATCATGTAAACTCTGAATTTCGATTTGCTCAAAACAATAATTTTGAACACACCACCTATCTGTGATACAACCTTATCCTTATCTGTCTGAGGTGTTGATATTATATGAGCGGATTCTGTCTGCAGATCTTTGCTTCGGAGGCTGCGTGGAAGGTGACCGATGAAGCGATACAAATCCTTGGAGGGATGGGTTTCATGCGGAGCGCGGGACTCGAACGTGTCATGCGTGATCTCCGAATCTTCCGCATTTTCGAGGGCACCAACGACATTCTTCGACTCTTCATTGCTCTCACAGGTTGGTCATTGGTATCGTCTGATGCCTCATCTGTCATCAGTAATTTCAATGCCTCTTGCCAATATTTTATTCTCTTTTTGAGATTTATTTGCACTTTTGGACTAGCTACTCACAGTCACAGCTGTGGCCATTAGTCCATGTGTGCATTACCCCTTGGTCGCAGAATTGAGCTATGAATTGAAGTATTGTACCACTAAAGAGCAATGACTTTCACTTATACTAGAAGGATAACTATCAATCCTACAAGCCTGATACATCAGGTTATTTGAGCCAAAAGAAACTCAGTTGTTAAAGGGACAGACAATAGTAAACCCACTTACGTGGAATGCATTAAAGAACCCACTGATGACCTGGGCCTCTCCTTCCCACGTAGAAAAATGAGTTGCTATGCCGCCACCTGACAGTTTTCCCTCGGCAGGCATCCAGTTTGCGGGCGCACACTTACGCGAGCTGCAGAAGGCGTTCAAGAACCCTACTGCCAACCTGGGCCTGATCTTCAGCCAGGCGTCGACTCGCTTGGCTCGCAGGGTCGGATTGAGCAGCTCACCGTCACTGGCTCACTTAGTGCACCCGTTGCTCGCACCCTCGATGCAACAGGCGTCCGAGGTAATTGCTCGTTCTTTCTCCGAGTGGGAATGTCGCTAAAGAAGCAGAGTTGAGAACGACGTATTTGGATGTGCTGGGAATGAATGCTGAATGGGGAAAGTGGCTATGAGACGGCCGTGCTTGTTTGGTGGTAGGCATTTAGCACCTGCAACGGTCTGGATACATCGTGGAAATCAACTTCCATGATTACCTGCCACCTGGTGACCATTGGGACCAAATTTGAGACCTCCTCAAAGTAGGAACTATCAATACCAGGATAGCCAGTCACCAGAGTAAAATGGTTGACCTCCTCAAAGCAGGTGCTATCAATACCAGGATAGCTGGTCACCAAAATAAAATGTAATGGTGTTTTAGTACGAAAGGACCAAGCATTGGGTAAATTTTTTCTTTTTTGTTGGTTAATATTAACAGTTTTCTATTTTGGCAGATAAGTGTAATGAATTTAGAATTCTATTATTATGTACACAAATTAGCCTCCCAAAAGTGTTGTCCATTCCGGGATTTGAACCCGGGTCCCCAACTTTCGCGGCTGGTGCTCTAACCGCTGAGCTAAATGGCCATTAAATTTGGGAGAAGTAATTTGCATACAGGGTAAAATTGGGTAAAGCCGCGAAAGTTGGGGACCCGGGTTCAAATCCCGGAATGGACAACACTTTTGGGAGGCTAATTTGTGTACATAATAATAAAATGATTAGCCAATTACGAGCTTTCGTAATTTAAATAAGATTAAAACAGAATTCAACGCATCCAACGTTAAATTGGAGTTACTAGAGGTTGAATGTAAAATGTGGTTGCAGTATAGCATCACGCGGTACCAGAGCCACTATGAGTATTCGTAGACTCTGGACCATACCCCCATGGGGACATTCAATTCTCACCCTGTATGCAAATTACTTCTCCCAAATTTAATGGCCATTTAGCTCAGCGGTTAGAGCACCAGCCGCGAAAGTTGGGGACCTGGGTTCAAATCCCGGAATGGACAACACTTTTGGGAGGCTAATTTGTGTACATAATAATAAAATGAATAGCCAATTACGAGCTTTCGTAATTTAAATAAGATTAAAAGAGAATTTAGAATTCATTTATGTAAATAAATTTTACAGATAGAACTTGTTTATATATGATTTATTTCTTCACCTCCCAAGCACAAAGCACATTATTTAAGAAATTGCGTGCCTGGAGAGAAATGAACCCAGTGCTGCCAAGAAGCACGTTGTTGGATACACAAACCACATCACAAATCTAAAAATTCGGAACCAAATCGCACCGTACTGTCACATAAGTGGGGAAAAGGGAAATTGAGTGCTAGTCACTCTTCAGTTGTACTTTTTTAATCGTCCCATAGTTTTTATTTCGCTATTTTCATAAATAAATATTGATAAATGCAGGTGTAAAAATCCAAACCAAATGGATCTCGGCAAATGGGATCAGCAATCTCAATTCAGTAATTGATTATATGGCTGGTTGTAACTGTTCTCTGTGCCCTGTTCATTCGTAGAGTGTCGAGCTGTTTGGCCAGGCGATAGAATCGGCTCTCTTCAAGTACGGCAAAGGCATCGTCGAGGAGCAGTTTGTCTTGAATCGTATCGCTGCCGCCGCCATCGACATCTACGCAATGGTCGTTGTGCTGTCCCGGGCATCGACGTCGCTGAACAAAAACCTGCCTTCAGCAGAACACGAGAGGATGCTTACGCAGGTCTGGTGCGATGAGGTATGTGCTTGGATGTTGGGAACCAAACCAGTGAGTTTCAAATGGCATGCTTGATTTATACTTAGCTCTCTGAGGGCAGGTTGCTCCAACATTGAGCTAATGATAGATTAAGATATGTTTAATCTTGCCTTTTAATTTTTGCTGAGTAACTGACATTTCATGATATAGAACAGTAAAAGTTGATAACACATGATAAGTTACAAAAATATAGATTTCAGTACCATTTTTACTCCAAATATGAATAAGTTTTGATGCAAAAATTTATCAATATTATAACTGGCACTATTTTCTTAGACTCTAATTAATGACATTCTTCTATTTAATTAATAATTAAAATTAATAACCTCTTTCAGAGGCTAGACTACCTCGCTGCCAGATGCAAACAGCTGCGAGATAGCGCGAATGCAGAGTCTCACGAGTATGCGCTTTTTTACTAAACCGTAAGATATAAACTATTGGAGTAAGCAAGGAAGTTGTAGATATAGAATCAATCTGTGTCGGTAACGGACCCTTTTTCTCAATTTTAATCTCCTTCATCTCTATTGATTCACAAAAAAGCGTAAAAACGAGCAAAATACAACATTTTTTGAAGCGGTTTCGGCCTTTTAGACCCAAAATATGGAAAAACGGATCCGTTACCGACACATTGATTCTTTATCTACAACTTCCTTGCTTACTTCAATAGTTTATCTCTCGCTGTTAAGTTAAAAAGCGCATACTCGTTAGACTCTGCATTCGCGCTACCTTGCAGCTGGCAGCGAGGTAGTCTGTCCCCTAAAGGCCAACGAAAAGGTATCATTTGAATTGCTTGAGAAATTTCTTCTGTATCATATAGCTCTGTATAAGTTCATATAGCTCATAGTCATAGCTAGAGATGTCGGCGGGTACCAAAAATTGTACCCGGGTACCCGTGGCCATTACCCGGGTACCCGCGCGGGTACCTGGGTTAGCTAAAAACAAAAACAAAAAAAAAATTTTTGAAAAAAAAATTATCAAATTTCAAAAAAAAAATTGTGTGTGTACCAACATGGAATATTGTAACTTGCAGGGTTGTTGGAGATAGTGTTATAATTTGCGTGGACAAGATGTTTATGAAGAAGTCAGCATAATATTATCAGACATGATTTTTATCTTTATTACCCCAATAAAAGAAGCAGTCAATCATGTTTGTGAGTGGTGAAGTCATACAAAGAGATTAGGTGGCATAAACAAACTACCCTAACCCCACTACCCCTAACCACCCCTCAGCTTGACCTTGGGCAACAGCCAATAAATCACTAGAATTGAGGAAACATACAAAGAGACATGTCTGGACAGTTTGAAGTGGCTCCTGCACTCTGCATGCCTTGGGCCATGAGCTTGACCATGCTCGGACCATGCTCATCATGCTCAGCGGTACAAATCAACCCATATATAGTGACTTGTACAGTCGCGCACAAAATTATATTTTTCAAAAAAAAATTTTCAGTTATTATTTTTTGGTTTTGAGCGGTTCCGCGGGTACTGATTTGTACCCGGGTACCCGCCGACATCTCTAGTCATAGCTCATAAAACTATTAGACTGGACTTCGTTTTCAAATTTTGCGACTGTGGCCCGACGAGCTAAAAGCTGCCAACAAAGTTATTCCAATACGGTTTTTCACGCTGAATCCGAAAAACATTGTTGGCATTCGCCATTTTCACTTTTTCTACCCCTAAATCTACTTAGGGGCTTGAAATGACATACCAATGGAAAAAATTCACAGAAACTACAGTTTTATCACTACAAACAAGAAAAAAAAAATTTCTTGTTCAGAAAAGAGTCAGGAATGGTAATAACATACTGAAAATCAGTGGCGTGCGGTGGGTCTTAGGGTTGGGTAGGCGCTTTTAAACCTTGATGGGAGAGGGTGGCTGCGACAGTGGAGATGACAGGGAAGGAGGCTGAGCGGGGGGGTTTGGGGGCACAGCCCCCAAAAAAAATTCGGACCAAGGTCATGTTTTGGCGCAAATCTACGCGTTCTAGACAAAATGAATGCACCGTGGTGGCGAGCTCATTTTGAGTTTAGTTGTGGAAAATTTATCAACGTACCTCCAACTACTTGAAGTTTAAGTCTATCCTCCTCGGCTGCTTCGCAAACACGTCTCCCACCATTGCGTGGAATGTTCTTTCAGCTTGAAGCTCGCAAAGAATCGATTTTTCTATCGATAGCAGTGATAAATTGGTCATTCGCACTTGTCCTTGGGACGCACGAACGTGGCTCTTTATTCGTTTTAATGCCGAGAACGAGCGTTCAACCGAGGCCGTGGTGCTGGGAATCGTCAAGATGAGGCACCCTAGGCGATGCATTTGAGACATGGCGAACTGAAGTCCTTTGGAGTGCATCAGCGCTACAAGTTCGTATGGGTGTTTTCCCTTGAAAGACTCCCATGAATACAGCTCAACTAGCTCGTTGCGCAGCAAAAAAAAGTCAAAGAGTCCACAGTAGCTAGCCTCGAGAGTTTTGAAAATGTCGTCTGGAAATTTTTTGTGGAATGAACTGAAAAGTTCAGGGTTGAACAGGGAGATGAACTTCACCAGTACTCACGTCCGTGAAGCCAACGAAACGTTCTTCCGCTTTCCCATCCTTTGTGACGTAGCGCAGGACAGTGGACAATTGCGTTGCATTCATGACGTCCGACGTTTCGTCAAGAAGTATCGCCACAAACGGAGCACTGTTTATTTCGGATTTAATCTTGTCTTTCACAACAGCACTCACAGCATCAATTAGGTCATTCTGGATGTGGTTGGAAGTGCCTCGGAAGATAGTTGCTGATTGAAAGTGAGATTTCAGAAGCTGGTCGTAGGACGCTATGAGATTCAACAGCTCAATGTAATTTCCCCTATTCAGTGATTCGCTGCCCTCGTCGTGCCCGCGGAATGCCAGCTCTTGCTTCGAAAGCAGACACACAAAGTCAATAAGGCGCACTAAAATATTGCGGTTTTGGATAACCAATTCGTTGTGCCGTGACACTTCAAGCTTTTGCTGCCCGTCGAGTTGCAGCTCGATACGTGACGCACCGAAGTCATGAAGGTGGAGCTGGCTTCTCAGATGCATGGTGGATCGCTGGTGTTTTATTTTAGCGTTGCTGAGTTCGTTTAAATTGCCATAACCTTCTTTGCTACTCCATGGTGAGGTGTTTGCATCTTTGGCAAAGAGTAAACACGGCCAGCAAAACAGTTTTTTTAATGATGCTGATCCAGCCAGTCTTCTCATATTCAACGACATTGAAATGCCGAATAAATGTCTTGCCTTTAATTTTCAATTTTCAGTTCTTTATTGTTTATGGCTCTTTTGCCTTTTTACAATATATTCATCATACAATACTTAATTTTACATAAATACACAAGTATTCCACAATAATTAAATACAATTTTAATATTACAATTCACTTTTTTAGCCTTTCCTTCAGTTCACTCACAGACCTAGGCCAGTTGTGGAGAATCTCTCCGAGATTATTCCATTCTTTTACAGAAGATGCGAGAAAGGAAAACTGTCCAACATTGCTATTATGCCCTTTGGTTGCTAGCTTGTAGTTATGGTCTCCTCTGCCTTTGTATGGCGACTTATTTATTTGGCATGCCAGGTCCTTCCAGGCTTGAGCCTCTGTTATGATTTTATATAATGTTATAATTTTTGCCTTTATTCTCCTTTCTTTGAATGTTTCCCAGCCCAATTACTCCATCATTTCAGTAGGACTGTGTCGTCTTCCATACCTTCACATAACTTTCCTAGCAGCTTTACGCTGGACCTTTTCAACTTGATCAATCAGCCCTTGTTGTTGGGGGTCCCACATACAGCTGGCATATTCCAAAATGGGTCTAACAATTGTCAGATATGCCATTTCCTTCACCTCTATGCTGCTTGTTCGGATATTCCTCATAATGAAGTTAAGATTGCGCATGGCTTTCTTAGTAACCCCCTCGACATGCAGCTTCCAACTTAATTTACTGTTTAGAATTATTCGTAAGTATTTACAATTTTCTAGATAGTTTAATTGAACAGAATTAACTCTATAGTTTCATCTAGTTTGGTGTGACATGTGTTTCTTGGTATATTTAATTAGTTGACTCTTGCTTTCATTTATTCTCATATTATTTTCTAGCACCCATTTGCAGATTATACATTCCTGAATCCAGCATATGACTCTTCTATCCAGTTTGAGGTTTAGTAGTTTGCTAATTAGGATATGATGTGGTACGACATGAAATGCCATAGCAAAGTCTAATAATATGGCATCTACCTCTCCCCGCTTATCAACTGTCTCCGAGATCTCTTGGGTTAGGATAGTTAATTGTGACTCACATGATAAACCTTGTCTGAAGCCATGTTGCGTTGGTGATAGTTGATTGTACTTATTTAAAACATGTCTTATGTACTTAGTTACCAATGTTTCGAACACCTTGCATATGCTACTTGTAAGGCTGATAGGCCTGTAGGTTTCTGGCAATGTTTTCACCCCTCCTTTTGTAATAGGAATCACAATGGCTTGCTTCCAGTCTATGGGTAATTGACAGTTGTTAATAGTCATTGGAAATATGCATCTCAGGTAAGGAACTAATTTGTTTGATGGGTTCAGGATATCATTCGAGATGTTATCAGGGCCTGGTGATTTGTGATGTTTCAGCTTTCTTATAACTTCACTTATGCTGGAGTTGCTAAGTGAGAAGGTTCCAGTTTCTTCATCGGTTTCTGGGAGTTTCCCGATTCCTACCCGGTCCGTGAATACCCCAGCATAGTGATTATTTAGTGCATTTGCTATCTCTATCTTGCCTGTTACTGTTTCCCCATTTTTTTGAAGTGCATTTATTTGTTTATCCAAGTTTTTATATTGTTTGAGTGTTTATATAGTTTGTCCCATTTCCCATTTTCATTTCCATTCACATTAGTATTGCAAATTATGCTTTATAGGTAATTGTCATACGCTAGTTTTTTTATTGTAAGCAGCTTATCGCTAATTTTTTTGAACTCAAATTTGTTATATTTTCTAAATTTGTATAACTTTTGGCATTTTCTTTTTAATACTTTTATCTGCTTTGTGTAATAAGGTGGAATCGAGTTTGATTTGATTGTTTCACTCGGGATGAACTTTTGCTTACAAGTGTCTAGTATATCCTGAAGGGACTTCCACATATCTTGTACATTGCCAACTTCCTGGGATACCCAGTCCTGAAACTGTTCCTCTAAATACCGATCTAGCCCTTCCTTATCTGTTTTTTTATATAACATAACTGTTTTTTGTGGTCCTTTATTATTCTCTTTTGAACTTGTAATTAGTTTCAGCCAGGGATTGGAACCTTAACTCATTACGGTTCCGGTTCCGGTCCAACAAATTTGATCTCAAAGGGTTCGGGTTCCGGTTCCGGTTCCTGAGTTGTTTCGGTTCCTGCGGAACCGAAACTTCAAACGGTTCCAAAAGGTTCCAAACGGTTCCAAATTTGTATGCACTCTAAAGAAGAAAAAAAATCCCCTACATACTTTCTTTGGTTCAGAGAGTGCTTTTTTGACACTATTTTGTCACTTCAAGATCAATTTCACAGTGATTGGAATTAAGATAAAGTACAATGCTATATTGCTGTGTTCTTGACATGTTTGGTAGGTATATTCATCATTTATCATAATTACTATTTTCACAATACATTTTTGGTCAAGCACAAAATACTGATCTATTATATTATTACTCTAGGACCAACAATTTTTAAAGCAATGACTCTCTTTGAACATGCTGTTTCGGCCGTGTGTTAGAGTGATCAGAGAGATTGGTATGAGTAATTAATTAAAACCGATTTTGGGTAATTATTATTATCAAATATGTCGGGATTCATGCAGCTTCACTATTTATACGAAATCCACAAGCTTTGCAAAATTATTAGTGGTGCGTCGCTTTGCTATACGTTTCTCATTCTCTCTCGCTAATGTTTTCAAATATTAATTATTCGGAATATACTTTTTCACACGACATTGCATAGCAGCTAATCCCTTCTCCATATCTCTGAATTCAGATTGCCAGCAGACACAGAAATCCAGATATTTCTGGCTATCAAGAAATACCGTCTTATTCTAACTTCTAAATGAAAAGCAAATTATACGAACGTAAATATACACTATATCACTCAAGTGTGGTGCTGGTTTCAGCTGAAATCACGCGTTATATAAGCTTGGGAGAGACGAACAGACGGCGACTCACTCTAAGCCTGAAGAACACGTCCAATTACTTTTCTTTACATATGAAATCAACAGAAATTTTGAAGTTTTAAAATAATTATCACATTAAATCTTCAAAGAATAAATTTAGTTAGGCACAAAATTGGAAAAGTCGGCCAAGTTTGGAACCGAAAAGAACCTTTTGGAACCGAAACAGAACCGTAACTATTTATTTCGGTTCCGGTTCCGGTTCCAGTTCTTACTATTTTCTGTGTAAGGGTTCCGGTTCCGGTTAAGGTTCCAGATATCAAACGGTTGCAAACGGTTCTGGGTTCCGGTTCCGGTTCCGGTTCCAATCCCTGGTTTCAGCAATACTGCCTTGTGATCTCCTATTCCATCCACGGTGTCACATATGCTACATGTTGCATCAGATCGAACTAGTATCACATCTCGTAGGTTATTTTTGCCCGAGTTGGGGCATTTTCTCGTACCGTTCTTCACTACCTGTTTTAGATCAAGTGAGCTTAATAATTCTTCTACTGCAGTTTGTGCCCTTCCTTCCCCATTAGTTCCCGCTTCTCAATTGACATCGGGTAAATTTAGATCTCCCCCTATTATTAATGGTTTGTTATGTTGAGCCTCATCATTTAGGTAGTACCTAATTTCGTCCATTATGTCCACACTTGCAGTCGGTGGTCTGTATGCCAATACGACTTTGATATATCTGTTGCCTGTTGTTACCCTTACACACATGCAGGGGCGAAGCGTCCTATGAGACAATGAGACAGTGTTTACCCTAAAAATTACGCGATGAAGTTTTTTTTACGGATCTTTTAAGTTTATTTAGCGAGCGGCTTGAACGAGCTCGGTGCGAGCTGCAAATGCATTCACACTCGCGCGCCAAGCTCGGCTGTAACGCGAGCGCAACCGAAGAGCTACGAGCGATATAATATTCGAGCACCGAGCGAGAGACAGACCGAAGACTTGTCTCAACGCATAGGGTCTTATACACTGGACCCCGCCGCCCGCTGCCTCACCTCCCCAGCAACGAAACTGCTTCCAGAGAGTCATGTCTTTATCCGCGTCCTGAAAATATCTGCTTCGGGAACCGCGTCTCCGCCGCACAACCGCGCTCCGTGGCGCGGAATATTTTTCAGGTTTAGTAGTAGCGCTTACCCAGCGTTGAATGCGAGAAACATTGCTTTCCTGCTCAACTTACTGAATGAACATGACCGTATGATCGAACTAATATACAAATATTTTAAAGGCACTAAGACTGATTTTAATATCATTTACCGTGCTACAGAGAGATAATGGTACCCCTACGCATGTGCCACTGCCAAATGTACGTAATATTACGTGTGTCTCCCCCGTGAAAATACCCACGCTTTGCCCCTGCACACATGAATTCTGATTTGTCATGTCGGAACTCTACATAACTTGAGATGTGCTGTTTAACTGCTATCATAATGCCCCCACCTCTCTTACCTCTGCCTTGTCTGTGAATACAATAATCTTTTCCCATAAGTTCTTGATCTTTAATTCCATCATTTAACCAGGTTTCGGTGGCCATTACCACATCAGGATTGTGCATTTCCACAATATCGTTGAATTCAATAATCTTATTGACTATGCTTTGACAGTTAATTAGTAGAAAAGATAGGTTTTTCTCTTTGCTGCCATTTCCTCTTTTCGCCATTAGTTTCCCCCTTGCTTTAGTGATTGCGTTACCTTTGATAGTAGTATTCCTAGTTTTGCCGATCCCGATCTATTTATGTGTAGACCATCCCTTCCTAGATCTCTATCATTTAGCCATTGATTCGAGTTTACATAAATACATTTAAGATCTTCACACGCTTTGTCCAATTCTTGATTGACTGCGTCGATGTACCTGTCGGATTCATCTCTTCTATACAGCACACCACTGATAGCCCACTTTGCTCTTGGGAACAGCGACTTTCCTCTTCTGATCAGGCTCTTCATGTCTTGTGCTACATCCTTTGGCGACTTGCACCCCTGAACATTGTTTGTACCAGCATGAACAACAACTGTTTCAAAGTTCTCTCCCTGCATTTTTAGTAGTTCAAGTTGATATTCAAGTTCGCATATCCTGATACCAGGAAAGTATTTTATCCCTGCTTCACTGCATGACTCGACTATGTTTTTAATTATCAAGTCTCCGATTACCAGACAAGGTCTGCGCACTGATGGGGGTGGTAGATTGTAGACATTAATGTTAATGTCCGTTCCCTGGAAAGTGTTCACAATAACTTTCCTTACGGTCCTCCAGCCAAGTTTGTCTAAGCCAGCCCCAATTTTTGGCATCGTGATATTCTTTACTTGGTTTTGGAGACAGTGTTTCTTCCTACTTTTTAACGCTTTCTCTAGATCATTAATGGTAGGCTTTTCACTTGCTCTTGTTTTTGTAACCAAATAGTATACAAAACGATAATCTTCCTGCAATACGGCGACACTTCCTGCTTTTTTCCCTTGTTTCTTTAATTCTTCTATTCTACCAAATTTACTTTTGAATGTTGCCGCAATGCCTCTCCCCATGTGTAGATCAGCCGATACACAATGAGCTAGCGAGTGTCCTGATGAGGAGTGGTCATATCAGGAATTGGTGGCTTTGGTCTTCCCACATCAACTATCTCCTTTTTTTGAATGAAGGATCTTCGATGGAAATGATTTGCCAGAAGATCTGCAATTATGTCCGGATCAGCCATTTCCAGAATCGAAATTAAATATGAAATGAATTCCGAAAACAAAAGCACTCTAACCACACAAAGTACAAGTGCAACTATTTATTAACACGCACAGCTATTTCTCAAGTACACTCATAAAAGTCATGTATCTAATCTAATCACGAGATAATTCACTCGATATATTCCACTTGTATACTTCTTATTCACACGATTGCAAATAATGCTTTACTCTTAAAAAATCGAACACAAACAAACTCGCATGTCACTTTCTTACGATGAGGAACTCAGCGTTGTGGCCAAAGTGTTGATGGAGCTTATGCAAATCCGCGGGAAGAATTCAATTCACCCAGCCTTTTGTAACTTGTCGCTGGGGTACATCGCCTACCCGGGCTATAGTTTGAGCCGCGTTTCCCCGCGCCTCCCCTCCTTCGTTATATCATCGCCAGCCAACAATGGGTCTCACTGGATATACGCGACTCCGAGCGCCTACCTTCAGCTTTAAGCCCTCGCCACCGTGCATTTGGCCGCAGCATCATTGGCCGCAATTTACAGAAAACTTTTTTAAAAAATTTCAATTTTTGCGCGAAACTCAATTTTGCTATTTCTAAAGCGAAAATTAACTAGATAAATAAATTAGCAGAAAGAGGGAAGGAGTGGGTATGCTCCGCATACCCAAAGCGCACGCCCCTGCTGAAAATACACAAAACAGGGTTTGTTTGACAGAAAAGGACCAATAAAGAAAAATATATCCTGGAAATCCCTTCTCTTGTTGTTTATTACGAGGCTATCACCTAAAATATTGATCAAAAAACAATATCATTATTATTTTGTATTATTTCAATACAATTAGAACACAGTGCAATTTTCCCGAAGAAAAAGGTTCGATAGTTTGAGCACAATTAATTCTGAAAGGCAGCGGGGTGCAAGCACACTCCCTCATAAGCGCTACGCCTCGTCGCGAATTTGACCAATATAAAATACGAGCTCGGAATCGCAGTATTTTTTCCTCCTACAGTAGTAACGCAATGATAATTGGAAAGAATGCATGAAATTCTATGGAACTTTGTCACGAATGCTTCTGGCGAGAGTGACATTGGCATGGTTTCATATAAATATATCGGAGCTAATATGGCGTAGCCCTATCCCGGTGAAAATACGAACAGCATACCACACATTAGTGGTTGGAAAATTTTATTTGTTTCAAGATTTTAAAATGAAGGGGTTATGATAATGCTTCTTTTGTGAATTAAGGCCCAGAGAGTATGCTTTGCTATGCAATATATGGTGTGATATTTGATATGCAATTTGCAATTTGCTTATGATTTGATTATGAAAATACATCTTCACTTCGGAACTGTAAAAAGGAACGCACCATGAAGCTTTTCTCATTAGTCGCAAAATACTTGGTAGGAATGTGGTGGGTGCAGTCGCATCTCCTTGAAGATATAACGTTATTCAGTGGCAAAACTATACCGTCCGCAGGAAGACCATGGGCGGATTGCGGAAGTTCCGGGACTTTGGGGGTCTCCACAAGGGCTCCTCAAATAGTTACAAAAATAATATTTTAACTAAGAGATCGTACTTCCCGAGGTCTTTTGGTTCCAGCCACAAAGTAGGGATTTCACAAAGGCTTGTAAACCAGAGGCATACGGAAAATTGTATAACAAAAAAAATGAAAATGAAAATTTACTTTGAGGTGACAGGAATGAGCGTTTTCCTATCAAGTATCCCGTAGCCGAAGTTACGCCTCTGACTTCAATAAAGAGCTCACGAGTAACGCTCCAAAAAGAATGTTATATATCTGATAAAATATGTTACAATCGGCTGCAGCATAGGCAGGCACAGGGGTGGGGGAGCGCTCGCAGGGCCGGAGCCCACCTCTTGAATTTTCTGAAATGCATAGATTTACTTGAAATTACTTTGATTGTTCAAAAATTCCCCGTGGGCTAAGCCTCGTACCTCCCGGGGTCCCACCTGCTAGGGGCCCTGTCCCCTAGACCTACCCCCTTGTGCAGATTCAAGTGGATATTCAATGTTCAAGTCGGTTCGGTTCAATGTGAAAAACGTTCCTACAAGTCTGCTTATAACGCTTGATATTGAAACCGCTATGTTTAAAGTTTCGAATTAGAAGTTTTCCTCGAAAAGGTGTTTTACTGAACCCCTCATTTCTGTGGATTGGCCAGCATCACACCCCTCTCCGCAACCGTTCCGTTTTGGTCCCATCCAATATGGCACCCTGCGAATGCCTATGGGAAGCAGCTCCCTAAAAGCTTGTGTCTATATTTTAGTCGCGCAGTGGTGTTCAGCATATTTGCTAAACGCAACTGTGCGATCTTCCAAAAGGGTAACTCCAGCTGTAGCGCCCACACTCAAAACCCTCACTATCTCAGAATTTGACAAAATTTACAGGAAGCTTAGAACACAGAAAATAAGAAAACCCTTATTAAAGGGTTTTGACATACGCCCAACAGCTTGCCCGTGGCGGGGCACGGAAAAACCCAGATTTTTACATTTTGCCCCGCACGGCGAATCACTGTTTTCACTCCAGCGTTTGAACAAATTGACTTAGAAAGATGGGACTTGTTCTAAACTGACAAACAAGCGTTTATAAACAAGAAAAAATATATATTATGGTTTCTTGTTAAACTTAGGGGTGGAAAAAAACGAGACGACTGAATAACACCATCTGGAATAAGACCATATCGGCCATTTTCTGTCCCACCGGAATAAAGCCATCTGACTGATGGTCTTGTTCCAGTGGAAGAAGACCATCAAAAATATGGTCTTGTTCCAGTTTTGATTCACTGTCCCAACACCATCACTCTGATGGTCTTGTTCCACCGGAATAAGACCATAAAAATTATGGTCTTGTTCCAGTCAAGATTGACTGTCCCAACACCATCTGTCTGATGGTCTTGTTCCAGTGGAACAAGACCATAAAAATATGGCTTTAATCCAGTCGGTTAAGGCGAAAGTGTAAAACAATGTTATAATTGAAGTTCCCGGCACCCTAAACTAATTTTTTTATCTATTACACTTGTTGGCGAGGGAGCAGGAATTCAATTGCGAGGCTCCATATCTATCAGATTTCGCGTAGTCAATTTGAACCTAGCATTCAATCTCCAATGCTCGATCTGTAATGATTTGGCGATTCTCTAACGTTTTTTAGGAGTGGGTGGGCCCTGTAATGAGATGCTTATTCCTTCTGAACTTGACTTGGAGATTGTCAGGTTCCTATCTTATTATTATCTGTAAGTGTGGAAGCTAACCAAATTAACACAAACAACATTGATAATATGATGCATGTGAATAACTTAATGTTGTACTGCCGAACTCGGGAGGCCAGTTCTCGGAGACAACTGCCTGCTCGCTGGCGACGCAGGGAGTGGTCAGGTAGCTACCCTTTTGTTGGGTTAGCTTATTTATAGCCAGGCACAGGAAATTAAACAATACGGAAGAAAAATATGTACAGTCTTATCAAGAGCCAGGTACACTCGAAGTGTTGAAACGACACAAGATCAGCTAGTCAATCAAAACGTCGTCAACGCAAACGCAAGTTTCATTCAGCATGCACTCTCTCTCATACAGAGTTTATTGTAATACACTAGTATATTAAACTGGTAATGACACACCCTAATTTGACATACTGTCATATACAGGACCATATACAGGACCAAAAGGGAAGCATTTTTATTAAATTTCGAAGATTCACGTCTGCTTTTCCTATATATAACACAAACTTTGAAAGAAAATATTTCAAACTGGGGTTTCAATGCTCAATGAAGTCTCACTTATATTTTCTAGTTACTTCCTCGACTGACAATGGCAGCGTGAAAAACATAACTTATTGTTTTTTAACCTAAACTCCATTTCACGTTCGGAAGGAGAGTGGATTTGCAACTTTCAAGAGGACCCACTGCTGCTGGACACCAGCCGAGAGTTTCAAAACTTAGCTATGAGCCATTTATTGAGCATGACATATGGTATGGAAGATATTAGCCTTTCAATGGATGTCTCCCGTGTGACCTTTAACGTCCACCAACGGGTTCCAGTCGCACCTGCCGCGTTGCACACACTTTGGAGGTGATAGCTGGCACCAAGACAAAACTTTTGATACCAGTATCCAAACTGTCCGCGAAATGTTTATCGGGAATTTCATTTTTGGTAGCTGGCTCTAGCCTAAACATGAGATTGCTTTCAACATTACACAGAAAGGAAATCATTTTTGAAAGCCGATATAGTTAGTAGGCAACTGCACAACTTTTCAAATATTATTATGCTTTATGCCGAATCCCAAAAAATACTTTTGAGAAACCCAAAATCATACGAAGTTGTGCAACTGGCATCTTCAAAGTCAAGAGAATTTTAAATTTAATCATGCACAACAAGAAAACCAACTTTTTTCAATCTGCAGATAGACAGAGGTACCGGGGACAATGCTACAAAAGTATTGTTTGTGGTGAAAACAAGACTTGGATTAGATATCGAAAGAGAACATCAGAATCGTGATGAATTAGTTTAATTTGTCGCCACCTAGGTGGGACCTAATCACTTCATGTGTTTTAGCCTCGACTCATGTATACCTTTCGCCTTCCCCGATGAGCTGATTTAAGATTTTTAAGTTAATGCTGCTAAAATGTACACCTAGTAGCATAATATTAACATGTATGTCGCTCATAAATTAAAAATAAGAAAACGCGTCGCGTAGCGAGCAGTAAAGCGAATATTATATATCACCGTGGACCCTTAAAAATCGCAATGTGTGTGTATGTGTGTGTGTATCCGAAATACTAAAGAAAGAATATTATTTTTTGAAGGGTCAATTTTTTTTCTTATAACAATACCTCGTGTAAAAGCACATCAAAACAGTCCACAATGTTGTTCATAAGTTTATACCCCGACGCCTGCAAGCTAGGCACCTCTCTTCACTCCTCTGCAACGAGGGTTGGCTCGTTACTGGACCACAGCCATATTTTTTATGGTATTATTCCAGTGGACTTACACCATACACGAGATGGCTTTTTCCATTCTGATTCGCACGCCACTGCCTTAACCGACTGGATTAAAGCCATATTTTTATGGTCTTGTTCCACTGGAACAAGACCATCAGACAGATGGTGTTGGGACAGTCAATCTTGACTGGAACAAGACCATAATTTTTATGGTCTTATTCCGGTGGAACAAGACCATCAGAGTGATGGTGTTGGGACAGTGAATCAAAACTGGAACAAGACCATATTTTTGATGGTCTTGTTCCACTGGAACAAGACCATCAGTCAGATGGCTTTATTCCGGTGGGACAGAAAATGGCCGATATGGTCTTATTCCAGATGGTGTTATTCAGCTCCTCCGAAAAAAAACCACCCCTACATTTCAACCCTAAATAACTCCGGTTGTAATTTTTTTTTCGTTTTCATTTTTTTTTTCAAGCATCTCCAGTTAACTATCTATATAGAAACCAAATATGTATCGTGGGCTAAGATGGGTTCCGAAGTTATGATTTTTTTACTGTATAGATGTGTTTATACCTAGGTGTGCTTTTGCACGTCTGTAAGAATGGTATATGCAATATACCCGTAAATTCATGTTATATAAATTTTCATTTAAAATAATGTTGGCGCCACCGAGTGCTCAGACACGGGCACGAAGCAATGCAGTTTTTGCGTGCCGGGAATCGGCCGGGAGGATGCAAACCGTTCTTCGAGAAATTTCTCGGTAGCCCGGTGCTCGTCGATGGTACCGTACCCAAAGGTGATTGTCGGGATGGCTCCGACCGCCCAATCGAACAGTTGCCGGGGCGAGACTGCAGCGCCCCTACGAGTCGCAGATATTGACGCCCCGGCAACTGTTCGATTGGGCGGTCGGAGCCATACCGACAATCACCTTTGCGTACGGTACCATCGACGAGCACCGGGCTACCGAGAAATTTCTCGAAGAACGGTTTGCATCCTCCCGGCCGATTCCCGGCACGCAAAAACTGCATTGCTTCATGCCCGTGTCTGAGCACTCGGTGGCCACGCGGGTGTTCTCCTCCTCGGCGTCGGTAAAAGAAGCCAGAGTGATAGGTACGAATCAAACAGAAAAATGAGTGATTAAATTTAATCTTAACGCGCCAACATTATTTTAATGAAAATTTATATAACATAAATTTACGGGTATATTGCATATACCATTCTTACAGACGTGCAAAAGCACACCTAGGTATAAACACATCTATACAGTAAAAAAATCATAACTTCGGAACCCATCTTAGCCCACGATACATATTTGGTTTCTATATAGATAGTTAACTGGAGATGCTTGAAAAAAAATATGAAAACGAAAAAAAATTACAACCGGAGTTATTTAGGGTTGAAATGTAGGGGTGGTTTATTTCCACCCCTAAGTTTAACAAGAAACCATAATATATTTTTTTTCTTGTTTATAAACGTTTGTTTGTCAGTTTAGAACAAGTCCCATCTTTCTAAGTCAATTTGTTCAAACGCTGGAGTGAAAACAGTGATTCACCATGCAGGGCAAAATGTAAAAATCTGGGTTTTTCCGTGCCCCGCCACGGGCAAGCCATTGGGCGTATGTCAAAACCTTTTAATAGGGGTGTTCTTATTTTCTGTGTTCTAAGCTTCCTGTAAATTTGGTCAAATTCTGAGATAGTGAGGGTTTTGAGTGTGGGTGCTACGGATGGAGTTACCCAAAATCATATTATTGCTCCTATTATTTAGTCTTCCCACATTTCTGAGCATTTTAATCTTCAAATCTCCTCAGCAGAGCAATTATTACCAGCATACTGTTTGATGAAAGTACACTGGGTCAGGCGGGGATTGAAGGGCCAAAAAGTGATCAGCCCACACTACCTCAGGGGCCTCGACTTTCGAAGTCAGCGGGAGGGGGGGGGGGGGTGATTTAAAATCTTCCAACACTCATAGTCGCCACTCAGGGGTACAACGGGGTATTTCCAAATTCCAAAAGATTCACATTGATTTATTCCAAGAATATTTCTCATAGATCTCTCATCAGCATTAAATGCCGTAGGTCTTTCTATAACTATTTTAAAGAAACATTTTAGTCACTTCGTCGACTTTATTGCACTATATGATATAACATAATATATAATCTATATGCATTCTGGCAATAGGACAAAATGTTTGCAAAGGCAACCTATCTGAGTTTGGATTAATTGCTCTGGGTCAAATGTGACTTTTGATAAATTAGAAGTAAAATATGGAGCACGTTGCCATCATCAATGGGTACTCAATAGGTTATTATTGGTGTAGGTAGACAATCCATGGCCCAAAAATCGGGAATTGGGAATGGCTGAAAAATGTGATAGTGTTACCTGCAGAATGAGATGCAAAGTAGTATGAGATACCATGATATGCATCACGCAGGGCTCAACAATGGAACGCATATAAAATGATAGCCTTAGTTACTTTCGATCCTATAACCCCAGCGATCATCGGATGCCCACGCCAACAAACAGCCGGACTTAGTGGCAAGTGCAAATCAATGAGTTGCTTTTTGCAAGGAAACTGGTTGTTTGTGTTATGTACTGACCGATATATTTGGATCAAACACCATTGCATTTGCAAATTTGACAATGAGACGTTAAAGATATTTAAATGTCAACTGTGAGTTCAGAGTTGCATATGTTCTTAAACCACTTTCCCATAAGAGAATTAATCGAAAACGTATTGCATTCAGCGACAAGTAACGAGTAAAAGTTGTAGCTCAAAAAAAGTCGTCAAGAAATATTAAACTTGCATTCAAATACTTGAATCAAAAGAAGATGAGTTTGAAGAATTTTTAATAGAACGCATTTCTTGGAAGATATTGAGGTATGCGTGCGGTTTCAGGTTTACTCGCTCACAAACCAAACAAGGGAAATAACGATTTTGTCGTAGCCAAGGGCCAAAGATGACAGCAAAAACTATGTATACATATGTAGACGGGAACTCATCTTGATTGTCGTTAATTAATAACATTTAATAAAAATTAAGTTATTCAAATATTATGTTGTTGTTGGAACTTTGAACAAACCTGAGCAGAATGTCAATTCGGCTTCTCCTGCAATGATCATATTATTGTGACGCGTGCAAGAGTTGACTAATTGGTTCTGTAGCCGCTCAACAATCTCCGCCGAGCACATAATTGCTACACTTTTCCGTCTTGTTTTGATTATATCAAAAAAACTACACAACGAAAACTTAATTAGTAAAAACCATGTTGATCACAAATTTTACCTTATGTTTTTGGTAAACTTTCAAAACTTTAGCTTGCACCATTTACTTGCAATAAAGTGGTTAAATATTTTGGGGTTTGGCAACAACTAAATATTTTGAGTCTCAGTGCACCTATCTTTTTTGATTTTGATACGATTTCAAATCAAAATAAAACACATCGTAGATAATTCTCATCTCTACAACAAGCTACTTTTACATTCATTTTTGGTGAAGTATTTCTCTGCTTACGTTCATTTCAAAATAATACGGGGTAAATGGGGTTTTTAGAGGGTTTAACCCCAAATTTGAAAATGCCAACAATGGTTTTCATATTCAGGACATAATTCTGCACAGGAATAATCATGTTGGCAGCTCTTAACACGTCGGGCACCTTATGTGTCTCTATCATGCATTTTTTAGAAACCGTGCCCAGTCTATATGGTATGACATGAGCACAAAGGATGTCTATTCATAATTAACAATAAAGAATGACCTGTGCAATATATGTGGTCATGGTACTTTGTCAGTGCAAGGTGTAAATGTGTAAATACTATGTATCCATTGATGTTGTTATCGTCGTTAATATGTGTGTACTTTGTTTTCCACTAGACATCGGAGCGGGTGCAGACTGATCTTCTCGCTATCAGCGACGCTGGGACCCTGGAAAACTTTGATAAAATGTCGAATATTGCCAAGGCCATATGTGGAAACGGCAGTTTTCCTCAAAAGAACCCCCTTGGACTCTAAAAACTTAAAAAGGACTTATAATTCAATTATCAAATTCCTGGATCAAGATCTGAATGGTGCCTGTATTGTTGAAACTCCCTAGAATCAAATGCACAAGCTGTCATATTTTGGTACCGAATTGTACACATTCAACCTGTTCTTATGTTTAGCTGCAATGTATCATTAGAGGTACACTCCTATTGAGTTGCCAAATACCTTCAATTATTTATCAAAATTAAATATTGATTATATTTTTTAAAAGTGTTTCATAGGTACTGGGATAATAAATGTATATGTTATGTTTGTTATATATGCATTAAAATGAAATTGGTAACCATCCCAGAAGGCCACAGGCCCTGATAACTTAATGATAAATTAATTTGTTACTGTATTCTCTGGGTAAGTATTTATGCCCTCCCACTTCACCTCCAACAGTATTTTAAAGCTGACGTCATGGTTAAAGTTTTTAGACTGAAAAATAACAAATCCATGCCCACTCGTATTTCATTTTTTGGAAATTGCGGACAGATCCCCGTGACCATTCTTGCAATCTGGCTTTATGAGAGCAACGCCAGTCAGTGAACTGATTTTTGTGAAAGGAAATAAGAAAATAAACTTAAAAGCCAAAAACAAGAGGTCTGCATCTCATTAAGCAGCTGCGCTCTGTTGTGTGATGCATAATTTGATCTACAAAGATTAAACATATTTTGCAGGGACGATTGATTTAAAATTTTTCAAAAAAAAAGTACAAAACATGACATCTGACATCACAAAATTTTATCACAGTTAAATAAAACATTTTTATTACAACTAAAGAAAACAAACATCTGATTTGACGTTTGTATTTCGTGAATTTTTTAACATATTTAGTATTAAAATCTATTTTGGAAGAAAATTATTTCCTCACACTCTCGCCAATGCCAAAGCGACGACTGCACCGGCCCTACCACCGAAACCCCGACTCCATCCTCACAGCCGCGGCGCACTTGGGGATGCCGGGTGCGAAATACCTCACACCTTCACTCAAGTTCATTTACCTATGAGCTGCCATTATCTCTACAAAGCAGGTACGTAGCGAGCAGAGTTTGTTACGCAGCGGTCCGGGATCAAATCCGGCCATATCCACTCGGAGGCATTTTACGGTTTTGTCACTATATTTAGTCTATACAGTCGGAGTTTAATTTTTAAGCGCTTATTCAATTTGTTAGGAGATTTCTATGTTATCGAATTTTATTTAGATGACAGAATGTGTAAGCGAAAATTATGCATCGAAATGTAATTTTTCTATTTGCTAAAATAGTTGTAAAGGCAGTAAGTTGATCAGTTTACTATGAGATCCAACCAGTTCCAGTTTAAAATGAGATCCAATGAGTTTCCAAGTGAATTCATTTGATCATATGTCATCTGTTAACCGATGGAAATAAAAGTGGGTGAATTTGATCGGAGCTCATCGGAACTCTGATGCGTCTTTTCTGTACGATATCTTACAGGTAAAGCACACACAGAATATCTACCATATGGCAGGTCTGGGACAGGATGCCCTTGGGGAGATCATACCACACAAGGACCGAGATATATTGTTTGGTAAGTACCTTCTTTATTTTGGCAGATATAACTTAAATGGAACTGTATAATTAGACATCTATTACACAACAAAACAATAGACAATATTGACCTACAACAACAGACAAAAATGACATTCTCTTTGTCAAATTTTAGTCAGGCTTGTCTCTCCTTTCGAGTTGACAAAAATCGATATATGGAGTGATACTAGAACGTAAGAAAAAATCCAAAGAAACTTAATGAAAGAGTGTACCATCAACAGATAATGAATGTTTGACGAGGGCATGGCAAACATAGCTAGCGGGAACACATGATCTTGTACATATCCCCAGAAAAACGGTTTGAACTTTGAAGACATAACAACATCTCTCTCGCATTGGACACATTACACTGCACGAATAGAAATAAAATGCAAAGTCTGATTCATTGCAATCAGACTGGAGATCAATTATCTCTCTTGTGGATACTGAAACTCTGCTGCCTGTTTAGTTTTCACGCACTAATTTACAAAGGCTAAGAAGATTGAATCCATACAACATTCTACATCAATAAAATATTACAAGAAACAATTATTAGAAGAAAAAACATACAATGAGGAACATTTTTAAAAGTTTCATTATCCAACCAGTTTTTGTAACCGTCAGTCAAGGCTTACGTAACAGCGAAAAAAATTATTGTCTTTCACGACAAAAATACAGGATCATTCAAAATGTCTGTAGTACAGGTATTTCAAAAAAATTAAAAATTATGTAAGTGAAATGTGGGTATAGTTAAGTTCTCAGGGTTTGCAAATTTTAAATCACACATTCTGGTTTTGATTGATAACAATGAATTGATAGCCTATATGGACACAAAGACATTTGCTTTAAAAAAAAATGAAAATGTTAGCACACAAACTACATGCATATTATTCTTCTAAACAAAAAGATAACACGTAAGCCATCAGTAGTGCAGATACAGGCACGTACTAAGCGCTTACCCCGTTTGCATGTGTCCAATTCAAGGCAAACAAACGAAACAGTTACAGGCAGAGAATTAAATTTCACCAGGCAGCAGGTGCTCCTGCTGTTTACTTGAAATTCAATTCACACAAGTACAATATTAAATATGTATTCTTATAATCTCAAAGCAATGGACTTATGCCACATCGGGGAGATGAATTAACTGTTCAAGCAGAGGTCATAATACGCCTGCACTCTGCTGTGAACTGGTCACATGCGAGATTGTATATGGACCACGAAATATTTCTAGTTACTTCTTGGAAAAGATTGGACTGACATTAAATGTTGTGCTGCTGACAAATTTGTATAATGGCACTCTTAATCATCTCACACTACGTTATTTCTCAAAGTTTCAAAAGTATCATCTTCTAACATTTCCCATGTAAAATATGAAATGGCATATTAATATAGTTTTAAGAAACATAGAAACGTAAACTCCACAACACTGTGTTGAACCATAAAAATGGCAACATAAACATTTAAGACACATCATTGGCTACTTATCATTAATTTAGTTTAGGTAACTTTTCCCAATATTTTGACTATTCCTTCATTTTCTCTCTTCCTCGCCACATACATTTGGTTCGCAATTTTTGTTTCCTTTTGACATTTGCTCATGTCAGACTAGGGAAGTGCCTAAATACACATGTCGTTCCACCTGCTCACTTCCTATGGTATTAGAAATGAAACGGCAATCGGTGTATTAAATATTCTTTGAAATTATATGTTAACTTAGTCAGGACAAAATATAAATAAAAATGTTATGCTTATAGAATTGTATCTGATGCATAAAAAATCAAAGTGATTGGTTGCGCTTGAGGTACCTACTTTATAGTTTATAAATCCACATCCCACAAAAATGTAACGTCTGTAGATACAGAAGTCGTAAACAGACTGGTTACTATTACCACCTGTGTTTTGCTCCTTCACTGCCAACCATTCGCAAAGGACATACTCAGCAAAACAATTTTTACTCCTGATTCTCAAGAAATCTCACAAAAGATTCACATCTTTAGAAGAATTTCGTGAACTTATACAGCTTTTGTGAACTTTAAAAGTACAAATGCTAGTCTATTTAGCCAACAGTTATGAATGGATATTCTCCGCACAAAAACTGAAGATGCCTAAAAAATAATTTTTGCAATAAAAACTGAATGATGGGCAGCAAAGGGACATTACCACTAGATGGCCTACACATCGAACAACAATTAAACACAGTCAACAATGCCTGCAGGAGAAATCCAAAATAAAAAATGGGAATTAATTAAACGCGTAAGTACAGTAAGTACTAATAGTTTTCCCTTCACAAACCATTTACTCATGCGTAAGTATAATATTGACTCATATACTAATTTTTCATTTGATAAAATATTTATCTTTTCCTCTTCCTATATTCTAAGTTTTCGGTTTTGAATAAAAAAGACATATGTTTCATAATATACTTCTTTGTAACAGAGAGGCATATAAACTAATTCAGCAGTTATCCACATTTTTATCCCTGTGTCCTTATTATTTGATATGATTAATCAATTTATCAAAAATGTATTTTCTACCTAGTAATATGTGATACCATTTATTATGAACCAACTGATTCACTTCAATGGGCAAAGATTGCCTGGAGGTTGATAGAGGCGGAATGAATCCGCACTTCATAATAGTGATCACAATGATGGCAACAAGTCCCGGACGGTCGAGAAGATTGCTTTCTTGCCGTTCAGCCAGCCCTGCAAACCAACCAAGCTAATTAAATCAGACAAATCACCTACAACCAAACACCCTTTCAGTTCCTTCCTAAGGTCTCTTGATCTGCGTTAAAAGTTAAAACAACAAGTATTTATGCAGTCGAAATCCCTAGATGTCTCTGGTAAAAATGGTTCGTTCATGTTAGCTTTTTCTTCAAAACTTGGGCTTCAGGATAACGAGGGCTGCACAAGAAAAAAGCTGTATGTATGACGGAAATCGGATATTCTAACAAACAAATTGTAGCACTGCCATCTCATTTGTAACAATTAAGTATAAAGCGCTTTGTAAGCAAGTTTTAGATTACTTGAGCTCCGACTGCAGGCCAAACTGAAAGTTGAAATCCAGAGATTTACCCCCAGAATACCACTGAGTGCATACAGTGCAGCTTTTTGATATTTTTTTGGGTGAAAATGAGTCTTTCTTGGCTAGGTTACAGGTATTCAAGATAACATACAGGAATTTTGTTTTCAAGCTTGAGACCATAAATTCTAATAACACAATTACATTTACATGTAAATTAACTTGTGCCTTGCCCAAATGGCTAAACAATGGTGTCGAAGAAATATTTGACAGTTCCTACACCCAGTGTTGTAACTATTGCGTGGGTAGACCAGACAGAGTCGGGGGTCCTGGCTTTGGGAAGGCCCTGCATGGTTTCTCCAGGTATATAAATAATAACATTTCAAAGGATCAATCAGGGGCGGATCTAGACCTGAATCATGGGGGGAGGGGGGGGGGGCGATTTTATGAGAGACACATATCTGTACACCTGAATGCATCAGGCACCGAGAATGTGGGAGGGGGGGGGGGGGGGAGAGGGGGGGGGGGAAGTTCGCCAGCAAACGGGGATCAGGTGGCTGCACCCCCGGATAAAAATTGAGAAATCAAGGTCATTTAGGAGCAAATCTTAATTACCAATAAATAACCACCAATAAATTTTAATGCAAAATTGTTTGAAATATAAGGGAGATGTAAAATTAATTATGCAAATAAAATATACATAAACGCACTCATCGATATTTTATTTACTGAAAAGAAATTTATGGATAATATGGTCGATCAAAATTGCACATTTGAAATCTTAGTTTTCTTCTTTTACTTAATATGAAAATTATTTTATTCACAATTATCATTTAAGTACTTTAATTTGTAATAATTCTTAGCATACGCATGTAACGTTTTGGTTTACTTTAGGAAACAATAACCATTAAAAACATTATCCCAAACCGAGCGTGGTCGGCTTTCTTTGGCTGGCGCAGTCAGAATTTCTCATATTGAAAAATAGATGTCCTTACGTTAGGCACTTTGCATTGTAACGAAATAATTTTAAGTTTAATACTGGCGAATCATGGGTGGTGGTGGGGGAGGGGGGGGGGCGAAAGGCATCGGCTTCATTTTCCAGTTTCCATTTCCATTTGCAGACCCCACCAGCTATACAATGAGCACGTTAAAGCAAGAAAAAAACAAATCGTCGAGGATTCATGGGGGGGGGGGGAGGGGCGACTGACCCCCCCCCCCATGAATCCTTCGACGAGTATCCGCCCCTGGGATCAATTGAAGTCACATCATAGTCCCCATGGCCTGCAGAGATCCAAAACAGGAATGGACCCGGGGTCAGTTTTCTCTGTCGCCATTGCGGGGCCGGCACAATGTGCAATGTATAGAAAGAAGATTTTGGGGTGGTGAATTCGAATTAAAAAACAACAAAACAAGAATGTTGACTTTAAGATGGCCAAAATGTGCCTCAATTGTTGCAAAATGTTGGTCTACTAAAGACCCTAAAATAGGAAAAACAGTGTGTATTTCCCAACTTTCCGTCTGTGCCGCTCATTTTCTATGCCAGAGTACCGGTAGGGGAAATTTCTTATAATGAAGCCCCCCCCCCCCCCACCAATTGGACATCCAAAGACAAGGTGTGTTTTTTAAAGTTTGTTGAAACCGGGGAGGGGAAGGGGGGGTCCTACTTATTTGGTCAGGAGGGGCCCAGTGTCTACACCATCAAGATTTGCAGTTTATAAAATATTATGCATACATATTAAAGAAATAATATTAACTTACCATCAGCCTAGTATGGCCTGGATGCCTCTTTGGAGCGCTTCAATTGAACCTTTAGTCTTTTAGTGCCTATTTGAAACCCGTTCATTGCTTGTATAGCTGCTTGTGCGCTCACCCCATTGTCGTATGACACAAATCCTGCAAGCAAACAGAACATGATTAGAAAATTCATCCAACTCTTGCATTGGGGGAGAAAGGTAATGCAGGCTGCAGAAATGCACATTAGGGAACAATTTAAAATCCCGTACCTGGTTTTAATAGGCTTTTCTCAACTTGAATAGAAGGGCTAATCTTGATGACCTACTCCCACCTATGGACCATGCATCTGGGCCCAGATTCACAAAGAGTCTTAACTTTAATACCGTATTAGAGATAATATACGGCATTACTATTACCTCACTAATACGGCATAACTTTATTACCGTAATAGCGCTATTCCGAATTCACCAACAAAATATTAGCGTGGTATTAACTTTCATCACAAACTCAGAAGTGTTGTCATGACATTTGAAATTTAGACCAATCAGTGCAGAGTGCGCAGTTATTCAAATACCGTTTGTCTGCTGTTCTTTTCAATTCGTTTTCGTTTTATTCGTTTTATTGTCCATTATCAATAAGTACATGATTTGGAGACAGGTAGAAATATCTAAGACTAGTTAATAGCTATGTAAGTTAGTGTAAGTTAGTGTCGTCGGTCAGTTGGAGCTGTTGGAGCGAAGTGTCAAAGAGGTTTGAAGTGTCAAAGAAGTTTTACATTTGTTCGTAATTCACGGGAATATTGAAAAATTATCATAGTGCTACTCCAAAATATACTTATTTGTGAACAGACAAACAAAAATCTCTCAGAAAATAAGACATTAAAATTTAAATGTGATGGTCATAACTTCACTAAAACCAGTCGGGGCTGGTATTAGATTGAATACCGAATAGTGCTCTTATTACTGCTTAATATTCTTTGTGAATTGGGACTAGTGGCCTTTCTTTCATTATCTTGATATTCGTCATAAAGTTAATATGGTATTAGGAGTTAAAACTTAAAACCCTTTGTGAATCCGGGCCCTGGATCTTTAGGTATCCCATCGCGGTTCCAAACTGGAGGGGGAACCCAAAAGAACTGGGTTCCGAACCAGAGGAGGAACATAAAACACTGTACATTGCATGGCAACCCAGGACTGTTACAAGTAATCTCGCACGAACTGAAATCGGAATCAGAATCTGAAGTTTACAGAGAACCGCAGCCGCTATTAGAATCAAAAAACATTTCCTTTCCATTCCATAAAGGCCATGTAAACTCGGATTTTGTTGCTGTTTATGAAGACGTGTTCGTATAATATTTCAAGGGATCCGAACCAGATCAGGAATCGGAATTTAAAAGGACATTTATTTCATGGAACAAGCAATAATAAGCATGAATAATAAGCAGGAATAGATTTGCATTACTTTCCACGAACCGGAATCTGAAAATCTATTAAAAATATCGAAGCGTCAATTCGCACACCTAAAAGTGTGCGGCTTATTCACGTAGGGCCTATTCGCACACCTAAAAGTGTGCGCGCTTCTTGCAGAAAGGTTATTCGCACACCTGACTTGTGCGCGCAATTCACTCGGAAGCTATTCACACCCTGGCAGGTGTGCGACTAATTCACGTAGGGCCTATTCGCACACTTAAAGTGTGCGCGCTTCTCGCCGAAAGGTTATTCGCTCACCTAACTTGTGCGCGCAACTCACTCAGATGTTATTCGCACACTTATGAATTTTTAGATTGTAAGTGATAACTGACATGTCTAATACCATTGTATGGTCAATTGTGATCAATAAATTATTACTATTATTATTATTATTATTATTACTGCGTACAGCATGTCGCAGCCGCAGTTAATAAAACTAAATAGTTCACACGTAAATCAAGTTAAATCATGAATGCGACCCTTGTAACATATGCAAATCCTGAACGTGATCTTGTTCTTATTGGGATCATTTGAAAGCTACTATCCTTCTGAAAACAAGGGTACCGTCAAATCATTTTGAAGGCAGAACAATTGGTCTCGTTTTTTATTTACCTTAATTTACGTGTGAACTCTTTGGTTTTATGAACTGCGGTTGCGACATGCCGTACGCAGTAGTAATAATAATAATAATAATAATAATAATAATAATAATGATAATAATAATAATAATAATAATAATAATAATAGTAATAATTTATTGATGACAATTGACCATACAATGGTATTAGACATGTCAATTATCACTTACAATCTAAAAATGCATAAGTGTGCGAATAACTTCTGAGTGAGTTGCGCGCACAAGTCAGGTGTGCGAATAACCTTTCGGCGAAAAGCGCGCACACTTTTAAGTGTGCGAATAGGCCCTACGTGAATTAGTCGCACACCTGCCTACAAGTCTAGGTATGCGAATAGGCTTTCAGCGAGATCGCGCACTCCCCAGGTGTGCGAATAGGCTTTCCGCGGGTACGGCGCACACTTAAGTGTGCGAATAGGCTTTCCGCGAATACGGCGCACACTTAGGTGTGCGAATAGGCCCGGCCTAAAAATATTGAAGAACTGGAACCAAATTGTTGTGAAAACATTTCAAACCAGAAACAAAACCATAGTTGTAATTTTCCATTTTTTGTCTCGGTTCCTAACAGCCAAATTATGTTTGGATCTTTACCCTTATTATGCTCTAGTAACTTCAAAAGTTCTCAAATGTTGGCAATCTTCTCAAAATTGTAAGGTTATTTCAAATGGACATCTAGTCAAGATCAATATTCCATTGCCATTACAACAAGAGTTAAATAAACTACAAAAGTTAATCATAAACAAAACAAAACTCACCAAAGCATTTAGACAAGTTGGTCTGCTTATCGATGAACACTTTGGCAGATACGACATTTCCGAACGGCAAGAACGTCGATGCCAGGTCGTTGTCGCTGAACTCTTGAGGCAAGTGGTAGATAAACAGATTGCCTCCGTCTGGCCCTTCGATCTGTTTGCCGGCGGGATTGGACGCACTAGTCGCCGAAGCGGCACTCGCAACGCTCGCAGCGTGACTGCCGTTGCTGCTCGAACCGAACGCAGGGAAACCGGCTGGAAATTCAGAGAGCCAAACTAAGGACACATTTATTAGAGCGAGGTGCAAGACACGCCGCGGAACCCAGAGAGAAGGTCTTTATCGATCGGCGTCGATTGGTGAACGGGCACATGATGCCAAGTCATTCGTTACAACCTCAATCAGGTCCAATACACGTTGCGGAACCTGCCGAGACAGTTCTCAACAATCGGCAGGAGAATACGCGAGACCAAGGTGCAAATTTAGCTTGGTGTAAAAAAAGGAAACCGTTGAAAAAGTTTTTTTATGTTGCACTGTCAGAAAAACATGCCAATCGCTTTACATTTACGTCGTTACAGGAAGGCGCTAAAGAAGTGGTACCTATGTATTTGTGCAGGTCACAAAATTATGTAAAGAAACCCGATCAGCTATTCACAACTGGTTGCAACCAGGCAAAAATGCACAAATGTTAACCATTGTAACAGTCTTAAAAACCAAGTGCATCGTGTATTATAGCAAAATGAAGTACCTACACAGAAACTGCCAATAGCGGTAATCCATAAGAAACAGTGATCAAATGGCTCAAATAAGAGGGTTAAATAAATGTAAACGCATCCTACGAGGATCTCCGAAGTTGGTGATGTTGAATCATTACCTGCATACTGCGTAAGGTTGGAGTAGGCGGACGTAAGCGCATCCAAACTGCTGCCGTTGAGGGAGGCCATTGAGTTCAGTGAATTGTTCGACAGGCTACCAAGGTGCGACATATTCGTCACTGGACTCAACGAACTGCCACCCGAAGACTGGCCGGCGAGAGACCCTGCAAATAGCGGGAAACGGTCATTAGGAGTTTGTAATAATCACCATTTGGAGACAATTAGTGCTGATCTAATCCATGAAGGTATTGAGCCATCTGGCTTGATTACAATCATTCTTTGGGGATTTTAAAATGTACAAACAATTTAAAATGATTCAATAGTCTGAGAAAAATTTAATTGAACTGGAAATTAGTTGTACAGGAGATACTAGCAAACAGCAATAATAATGCAATGTAGTTATTTGGTGCCAATGTGCTATTTCCAAGTACCTACATTCCCACCTGTATGCAAAAATATCATAAAATAAAATAGTCTTACAATACACCCTAATTATTGATTATTTCCTTTTCTAATATGCTCTCAAAGTAAATGAATTTCACAACACAAACGGAAGTCACTACGGAACAGTGTTGAAGGCACTAGACAACACAGCAAACGAGTTGCGCTGAGCATGCATATCGAGTGCAAGTGTAATTGACGAGAGACAAATAGAATGGTATACCTGCATTAGCAGCTTTGCTTAGAAGAGCTGGACCCAACACCAAGATAGAAGGATGACAAGAAAGAGACAGACAAGCAGTTATTAACAAGCAGTTCAGCCTTCAATACAGATTTAAAAGATCTACGTGTCCAGCTGATGAAATCTTGCCAAAAAAAAAACTTGAAATTTTCTAAATTATTTGAGAAGAAATGTAAAATGACAATCATTGCAGCTAAATTTTAATAAAACATGTATTGAGGCAACGCACTAGATTTAATTTTAAATTCAGATTGAAGAAAAGTAATCTCAAAAACCAACAAAGAAGCAGCCAAAAGATAAACATGTGAAGATGCAACAATTAAAGAAATATGATTAAAAACTAAACATAAAAAATAAAAATTTTCAAGACACATACACATACCTGCTGTTGAGTTGGTCAGTCCTGATAAGGCTGGAACACAAAAACAATCAAAATGAGCTGCTTATCGACATGCAACTAATCAACTGTAATATTGACAAACCACACAGAAATGCAGCAATCAAGGTGGTTTCCAGTTACGTTGGTGGCTATCTGAGCCACTGAGCCAATGACTAATGGTAGCACTAGGGGAAGTGTTGAAGACTCTTACAGCATTTTCAAACTTGACTACGCATTTTCGATGTAGCAACACATCACTAAACAAAATGCCGCAGTGGCACAGTGAAAATAACATTTTTATTTGTACCAATTGAAAAATTGTTGCATTTAAGTTATGCTCATTTAAGCAAAAAATGCTATAATTGATAGCTACATCAGATGTGTAAATCAACTTTAAGTATGGATTCAGTCAAAAATATCTATCAGTGTCAAGGAGTTTAATTTGTTTAGTCAAAAAAATGTCAAGTTAGGTAGGCATTGAAGAAGTTTATACTTTTTAGTGTGGATTTGAATGATATGGCCGATACTGCGGAGCAAAATGAAACGGACACGTGGAATGTGAATCCAGTGCATCTACAAATAGTAGTAGGAGTAATAACATGTTTTGGCTTACAATTTGACAGCCACCACAAAATTTTGAAACGTCAGGGGATATTAACAAATTTCACAAGACTCGATATGCGCATTCCATATGGGTTTGAATGAGGGATCCGGATAGGTATCCGATGACAGTCTACTTATACAATGTGAAAGCAAATAAAAGCATTGTAACGGCAAAATACAATAAAGCAAGGCGTGTTGTATCATGTTGACATCAAGTCAGGGTAAACTTGTGGGCAGAAAATTGACTGCTTGTCAAAAGATTGAAAAGTTATGGCATAGGTGGACCCCAATGGCTGATAATTGTGAGAAGGAATGAAACTTCACCGAGGTCAACCAAGAAAATTACAGAAGGTTTGAAGTTTCAGCCATGTCTTGATGGTTTAAGTATGAGCTGAACATAATAAACCATATCTTGTTGAACAAGGCAAATGCCAAAACATCAACCCCTCTGTTATTCTAGAGGTACAAACTTCAGCAAAGGTGCTTTCCTTTTATCTTTCATCTTCCAAATATAATTTATAAACTACAATATTTTTTAAAGGCCAATTTCCTATTCAACAAGTATACAACGAAACAATGTTAGATGCACACTCTCACGTCAAAGGACACTATGTAACGCGTTTATGCAACTCTACTAAAAAACGTAGTGCAACACGCATATCCTTGCGTCAAGTGCCCTGCAATGAACGCAAGCTTCCGCTTCCCTGACAATGATGGAATAAGCAGAATCGTTTGAATTACCAATCCATCACATGTGTTATAGAATTAATAAGCAGTGGGAAAAGTGTGGCTTACAAGTCAGTATCAGTAACTGGTTCTGCCGAATTAGTAAATTAACCCAGAACAGCAGACAAAAGGAACAGCATTGTGAGATATGTATCTAAAAAACAGGCAGCAAAGCCAACTTTCCAAAAAGGATTGTTACAGCACCCAGGAAAAAATGGCATTTCAACTTGATGCAAACCAATAGTATGTAAAAAGTGTGCAGAAATTTGAAAAGGGTAAATCTAAACCAACCTGGGCTACTTAAACCAGATGCACTGGATCCTAGGAACATGAAAACAAACGAATATGATAATGTTATACTGCATAAATATTGGCTCAATTCTGGCTAACACTTTTGGTAAATTGTTAAGTATCAGGATGCAGAATAGGGCTCACATACATGGGAAATATGACCACTATAAGATAACAATTCAATAGGCTAGGCCATAAGATTTATCATAACATTATATTTATTTCATTAATAATGTATTATTTCAATATCTTTCTAAATTATTTATATATTTATTTAAGGCTTAATTTGGCTTATAAATCCTTAATAGGTCATCTCCGGCCAATTCTGAAGACTAGAGGAACTGAAATCCAAATCCAAAAACACTTTTCTCCCTTTAAAATTTGGAATGGAATAAAAGATAGTTTTGCTCAAAGTGCTATACACACAAAATTTTCTCAGAATAATTGCCCAAAATTATTTTGGAACCATCCAACCCAGTTTCTTTACTTTTGAGTAAAAGTACACATATACTCTTTGTGCTGGCTACACATTCATTCATGATACATTGACCTATTTTGAATCATGCAAGAAAAAGTACCCCCCCCCCCCCCCCACCAATCATACCAACCCTTAACCCTTGGGCCAGTCTGGCACTGCAATTTTCACAGAAAACCATTTCTATCACCTTCCAAAATCCTACATAGTCAATTGCTCGGATCTAACTCTCCATCTCCAGTATGATCGCACCCAGGCACGTAGGAACGCTTTTCAAGTTAGGGGGGGGGGGGGGGCAAGCTGCAAGACAGACAGTGGTGAAACCCGGACTGTGTGTGGGGGGGGGGGGATAGGGGGTATAATTTTTAAAGCAAATCTGAGGGTTTGAGATAAAATTGCAGCCTGGGAACATGGGGGTAAGAAATATACATTTAGAATACTTAATTTTAAGATATCAAATTAACGCATTACGAAAATTACTATCACGTTTTCTGTGATGCCTGTAAATATCGCACATCGAATACAGCAGAGCGTCTTGCCGTGGCGAATTCCAGCTCTATACTAGCAATACAAAATTCTTCCTCTCCCTCTCCCTCTCCCAGTCTGGGTGCATGTATGACTCAGACTATAACATAAACAGTGTTAGTCTGCATTTCTGCTACTGCTATAGTCATATTCCTGGAAGTGATTTGTTTTTACGAGTCAAAAGATTTCGTTCAACATCAGCTAAGCAGAAACACTAGGTATACTCAACTCTGAGCAGCAGACAAAATGAATGATTTCAACTATAAAATTTGCCCCCCAGTTGCCCCCCTATGCCTAAAAGTTGGGTGGGGGGGGGGCATTGCCCCCTTGCCCCCCCCCCCCCCCCCCCCCCCCCCTGTTCCTACGCCAGTGATCGCACCACTACTGTTTGCATATTTTTATTATGGGATCTTTAGAGAGCAAGATGAAGGGGAACTTCATTAACTTTTACTATTTTTTTTATATCCGTGACAATTAATTCAGAGGGAATCCAGTGGATAAAAAATGATGTGTTATTGAAAAAAAAAAATAATAATAAGAATACAATAATTCACCTTGTAAAGGTTCATAGGCCAGTAGGGATTGGGAATCTAGTAAATGACAACAAAGCATCCTAGGTCTGCACTCTGCAGGCAACATCACTGGCTGTCGTATGCTAAAACCTAACCAAAGTTTCGGCTCGGAGGCTCGACAAGTCACAGGAAACCTATTACCTAAGCATTTAACTAAGTCAGGTCACAGAGACTCGGACTAAGAACAACCCATAGATACGTGCCACGTCAGCGAGCAACAGAAACCACCTCAGAACGTTTTCGTGTAAAGAATGGTAAGAAATGATCCTTGTAAAGAAAATTGGAAATTTCATGCAACAATCGACAAATAGTTCAAATATAACCATAAAATATAATGTAATCAACATACACACAAAATGTACTTTTTTCCCCTGGAATAATGGTATGAAAGACTTCAGCGCTCATGCAATAATCATATTCTATATGTAAAGTCAATTCCAGATTTGCTGGCTTTGAAATAATTATAATGATTGCACCCTGGCAAAACTCTCATCCTATTTTAGGGAAATGTTTTTCCAGGAAACTATGTATGTAATTGGAGGCATTAATAAACATTCTTACCAGATGGTGACACTTGGAGGTTTGCTCCATTGGCTCCAGTCATAGCAGCTAGGGTCACCAGGTTCTGCATGCTCATTGGATTCACATCTGCAACAACCAACCAATTACATAGGCAACTATCGCAGCTCTGCGTCCCATCTAACCAACTACGTTATCCAAGCAGACGTAAGCCAGTAATAAAAATAGCAAAAGGTACTTTTTGAAATTGCTTGATAGAGTTGCCAGAAATGTGATTAGTAATTGGCTGGGAAGACTCCCATTGCAGTACAATCAACCAAAATAAATTAAACACCAGCCAGTGCTATCTAAAATACTAGTCTAACATTAGGCTACCCAAGTTGTTACAATTTCCTAAACAACCTTACTTCATTTCACATTAAGAAAGGAAGTGGGTTTGCATCTTCCTCTATAGGACCCACTGTGGCTAGAAATGAGAGAAGAGTCCAAGAACTGCCCATAGAGCCTTTTGTCCAGCTCAAGACATGGCTGGCTAAGTTTTGGAACTCTTAGCTTGTGTCTAGCAGCAGTGGGTCCTTGAGGATGCAAATCCACTGCCCTTCTTAGTGTGGAATGGAGTTTGGGTATTCCTTGTGGGAATATGAGCAACAGTTCTTCTTAACTCTTGCCCCCTGGGCATATACTTAAGTCTAGTTAAGCAAATATTAATCAAAGGAGTTAGGACTTACTGTGATTAGCGACTGAAAGATTGGCCAAAGTGGCAAGTCCTTGGAGGTTTGCTTGGTTTATGTCCGAAGCCGAACTGCCTCCGTTACCAGACAGACTTAGGGCAGTGTTCTGCAGAGCAGCCAAATTCTGAAGACCTAGAAAATTTGTCTTGGTATGAATAAAATGAAATGGAGCTACGAGAAGCCAGCTTGTCTAGCTCAGAGAAATTCTTGTTTCGTCGATAGGATGGAATTTATAACAGCCCCACTGACATGCGTACCTACATAAAAGGTCAAATTATGATGAAAGCAAAGCCCCAGTTTGCCATGACTCTTGAAATTTGTGTGCCATTTGTCAGCATTCCACCATAATTGTCGTTTTCTTAATTGCAAATATTGTTAGGTTATCCATACTTCCCCCAAAATATCAATAATAAATACCATATTACCACCTAAATGAGAACATGATGGTAAAGCCTTGCCACAGTAATCTTTTTATATACCCATATGGGTCCAGATCCCCAAAGCAGAGTAAAGATTTAACCCTCGGGGTACATTGATGAATAGCCAATCACAAGCGGGCATATGCCCGTTACTCATAGGTAATATGGGTAATATGGGTAATCTGGATGGTGATAACAAACTTACCCCCATTTTTGCACTAACTGCTTTGAGAATCCAGGCCATGGAAGATACCAAGATGATAAATTTCAATAATTGGGGCAAATTGGAGGTCCTGTAAAGGTCCTGCATAGATTCGGCACTGTACATAGATCCTCATCGGCACTGGATCCCGATGTGCTGCCGTCCCCGTTACCGCTGCGAGTCCATTTTAAGCCGCAGACAATAAATGCTTAACCAAGGTAAATATGCTCACCAGCAGAATTTTGAGCAACTTGTTGTAACTGCTGCTGCACCAACATTTGCTGTTGTATCGAACTGAGTGCAGACAGATTTGCTGCCGAGGTCTGCCCATTGGACGCTCCCGCATTGGACGCTTGGATCTGTTGCAGCAGTTGCAACGAAGAAGGTGCCAGGCACCCGTGGGTCTCTCCCTGAGAAAACACGCACAGGCACATAAGATTTTCAAACATGCTTAGGGCTGAGTTGGTGCCATTCACATAGCCAGTGGAGTTACATAATTCCACATGCCAACCACATGGCTTGATGATACCCTGACAGCAGTTCCAAAACCAGCCATTGAGCAGAATTGAAAATAATAATGATTGATTAATCAGCGAGTTGAGGTTAGAGTAATGACGTAAACAGCAACAAAGTTTGATAGTAAACAAGGGAGCCCCTGCAATACATGTTAGATCTCACTGGTGGATAGCATACTTAAATTTGTTTTTGAATTGATATTGAGTTGTCGGCCATGAGTGTCCACCAGAAGGCCTTTGTTGCAGGTGCTCTAGAACTCTACATTGTTAAATTCCGCTTAAGTCAGAAAAAATCTAATCTAATAAACAAGCAGTAGGTACCCTCTGGACATTGAAAGCATTCCAGTAAAATTTTGGCTATGTCCTCATAAAGGTTTTACTGAAAACAGCACAGGCAGGCCAGGTACCGACCATGTGGATGAGCACATAAATCTCGTAATGACAAACCAGTTTGCTTATCAGCAACTGCCTTGCTCCGTGAAATGTGAATCAACCAAGCTGATAGTTCGGGCACTGTCGAGTTTTGCAATGGATTTCACGCAATTTTAAGGGCCTAAATTCCGTAATTTTTAAGCTAGAAGAAAATTCAAAAAGCCTCCTGCACCTGGTCTGTACGAAAAGCACATAAATGGCATCACTTTTTCCGTACTTGCAAAAAAGTTGGCATTCACAATGTGAATAAATTTTAATTGCATAATTGCTGATGATAATATCGCGCCACCACCGACCCGACTGGACGAGCTAACTACTGTAAAGCCATCGGAAAGGTAGGGTATAGGTATTAAACATTACCTTGATTGCAAGATAACATAATCAATTAACAGAAATATAATGGAATCTGAATATGGAAACATGTGTTTTCTTCAATATGAACAAAGTAGTGATATAGAAGTATTCATAGCAAAGAGAAGATGCTAGGGGTTTTTTATTTTATTTTCTAACTATAAAATTAGGTAGGTGTTTTAGGCCAATGCGGGTGTGTGGAATCTGATACAAAACTTGCCAGGGAACAAATTCACGAGTTTTGCAAGGCAGGTACTGATAATATAACTGGTTTGACAAAACTAGATTGCGACCGATCAATGAATATGACATCCCCTGCCACCATGTGCTCATCCACGTGGTCGGTACCTGGCCTGCCTATGCTCTTTTCAGACAAACCTTTCTGAGTAGACAGCCGACATTCGACTGGAACGCTTTCAATGTCCAGAAGTGTACATTTATGTACCTACACACATTCTTCTTGACATTTACCTTAATAACAAATGGTTTTTGGCAGCACATGTTTGAAATTGTTTGCATGTAATGCCTTGTTTAATGTTTTAGAGCTGTTGTAGCTTACACTTGCATTTGCAAGTGTGGAGTGTTGACTGTTGGGGTTGGTCTTGGTGCAAAGTTGCCTCATGGTGCTTGGGGGGAAGGGAAGGGGATAAGTAACAATTTTTAACAGTAAAAGAAAATTTTGTGATGTTAAATTTTGTTGGAAGTACTAAAAAGCCTGCGGCTTTGCTGACACACGACAACAATGTTCTACCCGGCTCCTCAGTTGCTTTACTTTTGTTGAACATCAGTCTTTGCTTGAAAATTTGAGGAAATGATCACGAGATTCGAAGATACCAGTGTTGAAACATTGGCTTCCAGGTTTTCCTCTCGATATTAATTCCCAGCAACCCCAAGTAGCACAAAAACCGTTATCATGAATTTTCGGTGGTCGTCGAAAAGCTAACGGAAGATAACTTGCGTTCAACTTCGGGTAGAACCAAATAGAAAATTTGGCAAACGTGAACGTTGAACGCAAGTTAATTATATAGCAAATAGCGTGGCAGAACACATGGTCAGCAGCCGCGTTAGCTGTGATGGGGATGGTTGTGTTCGTGGCATGACCTGATACTGGACATAGTCAGCAAAATTAGTTCCGTGGCCTCTGGTGCCTGTGCCGCATCTTGATCAATTTCAAGTGTGATTAATTTATTTGAAAAAAATTAGCAGTTCATGGAAACTGAGCGGGTCAAAGAATAGAAAAAACGTTGCGGAGCAGAAAGCGAAAGATGCACATCTACTAGAAAGAAAAAAAATTAGACTAACTTTTTTGTGATTATTTTCAGATTTCTTTTATTGTCAGTACTACAAGTGCCACAACGAGAAACTGTACTGACAGAAACTGTACTAGAGAACGTTCTTTTTCAACGCTGGCAAGAATTAAGAACCACCAAGTCAACAATGGCTGAGAAGAGACTCATCATTGGCCATAATGTCAGTTGAGAGCAATTCGTTGAATAAGCTAGAGACTGATGACATTATTGAGAGTTTTGCGACAGTGGAAATCACGGTACAAAAACCTGTAGTGTGTTGTCAAGACATCACATCGGCATCGCATTTTGTTGGTTTTTCCAGCTACCAGTCATCGACTGGTAGGTTGTGGTCAACCACAACTTTATAAAAAAATGTTCAAATACTGAAATATTTATTCCAGTTTGTATTTCTTAAAACACAAATTATCTGCTACATTTCCTGGGAGTGGGGAGGGAGGGAGGGAGGGAGGGAGGGAGGGAGGGAGGGAGGGAGGGAGGGAGGGAGGGAGGGGGGGGGGGGCACCAATGGTATAAATCGGGCACTTATCAGACATGTTTTTCGAGTGTGAGTGGTGGGGAGAGAGATGTAATTGATCTGAAAATGAAATAATGTAGTTGGATTTTAGAAAACGTGTCAAGAGAGCTTACAGTCAAGTACTGGGGGCCCATGTTCACTCCAGCAAGATTCCATAGGTTAGCTTGCATCTGCTGGAGCCTCTTTTGGTCCTTTTCTTTTTGGGTGTCCGCAAACTTGACCACTAGTGGTGATGAGCAGCCCTGCATGATAACACAAATGGGTAAGCGACAGCAAATTTGGCTAACCACAAAAGGCATGAAAACTGTTGGTGATAGCTGAACATTTTTCTCGAGGCACAGTGAGTAGTTTGCTCAGTACATTTTAAGAATGGCAAGATAAATATTATTGAATTATAAACTCATTAATTAACATAACAAAGTCTTGCAGAAGGATCCAAGGTTAATATACCAAGATGTCTTGCCATTCTTTAAAAACCAGAGTATACATTTTGTATTTACATGCCTAAATGTCCAAGTATTTAGTCCTGCTCTGATATGGTCAAAATTTCGGATCCATAGCAATATCAACATGTTCTAAAACATGGATTGGTAACAAGTTGGCACAAAAGGGGATGATAATAAACAAGTGAAAAGTAAAACACAAATTCACACAAACAATAAATTGTCTATATTAACATCAAGTACCCCCGCTACCTAATATCTAGAATAGCAAGCTTCGTGACTAGAATGAATATTAACATTGACTAGCATCCCACAACTTGTTGAGCTATTATCAGGTTAAAAGGAAGTTTAGCTGTACTTAAAAATTAAAAATTGTGAATTTCTGACGGTGGCAACTGGCAATACCACAGTCTTGGGAGGTGCTCCACTGCTCAGCTCAAAAAACAAAATAAAATGAAGCAAAAAAAAAGCAAACTTTTCCTGAACGTAACTGAAAAATTTGAGCATAACTGGCTAATTCCCCTCGTGTTAAAAGAACATAATCACACATAATTTCGAAACAACACAGGAGTGGGTACATACTGTTAAGAAACACACAGAATTCGTCCATACTGTCGGTACAACATGAATGGCATAAAACAATCGCGCTGAGCCTGCAGAGATCTGATCATCTGATTGAGTAAGAAGACTGTAAGGTATGAACATGAACAACCCCTTACCTCCATAGTTTGAGAATGGTGCATGTTCTTGATTGCATTTATGGCACATTGTTTAGATGTATATGTTACAAAAGCACAGCCTGCACAGAACCAAGAGAACAACATAAGATTAGTTTGGACTAGTAAACGAACAAACGATGACCCGTCTTGTTAAAATTGCATACAGGGGCACAGGGGGACGTCATGAGAAAAGTATCTCTTCTGTTTGGCTAATTGCAACTTCTCACTGGAGAAAAAGAGAGAGAGAGAGAGAGAGAGAGAGAGAGAGAGAGAGAGAGAGAGAGAGAGAGAGAGAGAGAGAAAAAGAGAGAGAGAGAGAGAGAGAGAAAGAGAGAGAGAGAGAGAGAGAGAGAGAGAGAGAGAGAGAGAGAGAGAGAGAGAGAGAGAGAGAGAGAGAGAGAGAGAGAGGAGACGAAAACAGTAATTTGCTCCACCAATGTAATATGCAATTGCGCGACACAAATGTAATATGTGGGAAAATCATGCATTTTCCAAGCGAATATAGAAAGCATATTAATAATTAGGCTATATGCATAAAACTAATACTATACCAGGTAACTCTCAATGCGTGTGAAATTGCTTTACTTCAACAGGGACCAAAATATTGAAATTTGTGTCTATTTGATAACGTGTTCCCAAAATGTTATCCTTAAGGATAAGGATCAGTTCAGATTGTTTATTTTTTGAAGAGTTGACTCAAACTTTGTACATCACTAAGTAGCTACAATATCACTCGAAAATAATCAACTACTTGGGTCTTACACTTTTATCGCATGAATGTTTACAATCCCTTCAAAATCTCCTAAGCGTCAGATAGCTTTGCTTTCCGGGAACAAAATTAATTGCAAAATCGACATCTTTCAGCAAAAAGAGTATTGATTGATACATTTCTAATTTAAACTGACATCATTACATGTGTTATGCCGAATGGATCGTGGAGCAACTTGAATCGAACTTCTAAAGTCATTTTTGCGTTTCCTAAACGGCAATTTGTTCATGCGCCTGCCATAACGTGTTTTTAAATCCTTTATGAGAAATAATCTAGGCGAATGCAAGATAGAAATGTTTTATTACAGTTAGCTAATCTTTTCCTTTCATTACTCCAGCGATCGCGATAACGAGAGGCACGGAGTATCAACAACGTCTCATATTTTGTCGAGAAGCAGTCGTAGGGTGTACAAAGTTAAAAATTGAACATGGAAAATTTTGAAACAGATCCATTTTTTCCACCGTTTGAGGGTCACATCGTTGAAGTAATCATTTCAATATTTCAGTGTGTGGTAGACAAAAGACCTCAAATTGGGTAACCATGGCCCTTTTTTCGAACTCTCTATTGTACTTTCGTATACATGGCTCCAAAGAAGGTCAAAAGTGAATAGTTTCGGGGTGGTTCTAGTGTTCCGGGGGGATATTTTCGAAAAAAGGGCCATGGTTACCCAATTTCACATCTTTTGTTTACAACCTATTGAAATATTGAAATGATAACTTCAACGATGTGACCCTCAAACGGTGGAAAAAAAGGGTCTGAAAGCCACTTTCTGGCGAACTGATCCGGCCACTCAATGGATATAATGGACCATAATGGATAAAATTTTGTTTCTCAAGTGCTGTTATTTGTTCGCGAATAGTTCAAATTTGTTACATCCACTTACAGACATATATTTGTTTAAATACCTATAGCAATGCAATATAGGTAGTTGCATAGATAAACTTATCGGGCACCCAGCGAGGGTGAAACAGGTCAGCGCGATCACACAACAGCACAATCGAAAGTACATTCCAATCCTCAAAAAATAAATATCATCGGGTAGGGGAAGAGTACGGTTATAGGCATAGTTTTGACAACTTTGGTGTTATTTTGAAATACATATGCTGCGTGATTCGTCAAAAATTGCCTAAATGTACCAATTCGATGTTTCGTGACGAAAGCGTAAGATATAACATAACATAATTTCCTACGCCCATTCTCAACACTATTTTTCTATGCTCTGTATTTTTCACAATGTTCTGTATTTTAGTTGAACCTCTATACCCTCTCTTCCCAATAGCCAACACGAAATTTGTTGCTTGTTTTCGAGTCGCGGATTAAATTTTGTAGTGTTTACAAGACAAAATAGTGTACGAGCAATAATTAGGCGCAAGAAACTTAGATTAAATATCATTAAAATTTGCTGAAAATCGAACCCTATCGAGTAAATTATAAAATATCTCAGAGCCTGAAACCGTATTTTTTGCATATTTTTTTGCATTTGTTTACGCATTTCGCGCTTCGTGGAACGTTATTTTGCAAAAATCTCTCTGTCTGTTTATTCTTTCAGACTAAACTCATGCTGGAATTGTTTAGCAATTTTGCGATCTTTATCATAATCCGCTTAAGCCCATGAAGGGCCAGTGTGGATTTTCCACATTTGAATGCATCCCTAAATAGTCGTAGATCTTGCACAAGTTACTAATTTGAGAATACGTTAGCTTTGTTGAGATATTATTAGGGGCTAAAAGTGAAATAGATACCGTAATTAATTCTCCGAACTAATCAATGTCTCTGTACTTAATCTACGGACACATCTGCATCGCAGTATGTTATAAAATAACAATGTATTTAAAAGGGAGGTAGGTATTCATGATTAACACACAAACGAGTAGGTACTTTCTGCCCACATGCCCACCTTCTCCATTTCCATACAAACAATAACATACACTAAGAAAATGGAGACACATCAAGAAAAGGTGCAGTGTAAAGCTGATGGGGATATTTTAGGTAATAAGGATAGGTTTCAAACATCTTCTAATTTCCACTTGACTGCGTGCTATTGCCTCGTAGATAATAATATTAACTACTAAAAAAACCTAATAGGTAAAAAAAAAAATCTATTCTGCGTATCAAAATATGACTGAAAGCATTACCTATTTTTAAACATCCACATTTTTACTATATCATTTGTGATAAATTTACGATTTTGCTACGATTACGTCATTCAATGATGCAATCATACTTCAAGAGCTTCCGAAACGTTTTAGAATGCAATGCAAATAAACGTACTATGCAAATTTTTTTGAAATGATAGCAGATATAAAAAAGTGATTGTATATCGAATAGGCCACTTACGTGCGCAATACATCCCTGGAAGAATTAGTACCAATTATATTCGATTGCTAATTGAAGCGAGTTATAATATAGGTACTAGTATTTTGTCTCGTTATAAGAATAGGTATTTCTGTTATGTATATTTACCTTTACTTTGGCCACTAGTGTCCCTTAGTACGGTACACTCCTCTATGGTACCAAATGGACCAAACATTACTCGGACGTCATTCTCCGTACATTTCTTAGACAGCATCCCCACGAATAGCTTGCGCTCTGCAACAGAAAAGAGACAGCGTTTATGAAAAACAGATCAACCAACTTATCAATTACGATTTACGCGTGTGCCATAATTTTGCTGCGGATACAAATTAGAAGATTGCAGCTAAAAATAGAAGTACACAGGTAACACAGGTACTATGTGAAGCTGTCATGTGTGTCATGTTACATTATTTTACATATCCGAATATATCAGCCATCTTAATGGCGTCTGACATTTACATAATCCTCGTCCCAAGCAATTATGATAAGCAGTAAATACATTGTTTTTCGTTTGTATCTAAACGTACCAAATGAGTACAATGCGCTTACTGCGTGTACGCACCACACAACGCACTCGTAGAGTGGTGATTCATGAAAATAAACACGATGACAGGTACACGGTGCGCGGTGTACAGCAGCAGAAAGACCAAGCACGATTCAGAATCAAAATACAAATATTATTTCCAAGATTATACCAAAGAAAATCTACGCCTCCCATTTATCTGCACTTAAATTGGTGCTTCTGTGCTACCAGTATATTTACAGTATATTTTGGATGTAGGTAACGCTACCACGATATATGGTATCTCCAAAACTGGGTGACGAGCATCCTTTAATACTTGCAATACCTTAGCCTACCAAAATAAAGTCTTGTTAATCACAAAATCTTTTTTTTGTATTTATGTAAAATCTAGTGTGACACGTTCCTGTGCATGTCATAAATAAATGCGTTGGGTATGGGCAAAGATATACTATTGACACTAGTTATGTTCGGCACATCTTTGTCCATTTTTATGGTCTCTTGAACACTGCTTTGGAAAACATGCCATTGGCATACAGTGAGGCTGAGAACTTGAGAATGATATTGGCAAAAAATATCGGCGATATTTTTCTGTTGTCTGAAAATTTGATTTTTAATTTGAACTAAATATCGACTACAACGCGTATGTTTTTAAACGGTATAGTTTTGAGTTTATTGTAGAGCCTTCTCACTGCTAACGTTTGTTCTTATGGCCCTTATGGATCTTATGGCCCTTATGTTGCTAAACCCTAGAACATAACTCTAGTGCACAGGAGTCAGGAACAATCTACTAGTGTAACACTAGATTTTACATATATTAAAAAAAAAAGATTTTGTGATTAACAAGACTTTATTTTGGTAGGCTAAGGTATTGCAAGTTTTGAAGGATGCTCGTCACCCAGTTTTTGAGATCCCATATTTCGTGGGAGCGTTACCTACATCCAAAAAGGTGTCAATTTCATTAACCATTTGAGTATAAATACAGAATGGACGTAGGTCCACAGCCAAACATATGCTTCACAAAAACAGGCTTTCATAATAAGTTCGAAACTGTAACTGTGTGCACTGTACACTGAACACTGTACACTGTACACTGTACAGTGTACACTGTACAGTGTACACTTTACAGTGTACACTGTGCACTGTACACTGTACACTGTACAGTGTACACTGTGCACTGTGCACTGTGCACTGTGCACTGTGCACTGTGCACTGTGCACTGTGCACTGTGCACTGTGCACTGTGCACTGTACACTGTACACTGCACAGTGTACAGTGTACATGCTGGCGAGCTTTCACTTGATTTGAAATGTCATTCCGTGGCACTGCTGACTGCATACATGCAGGAGGTAGGTAGTTAGGTGGTTAGGTACTAGGTTGTGTGGGTGCCATCAATCTGAATCAGCATCCCATTTCGCGCGGACATCCCGGATTCCCATTCGGACGATAAGAGTACAAAACGCACCGACTACATTTTCAACAATGCAGCTAAGCATTAAATAGATCGAATTCAATTATTCATCCCCATAATTACGGTAAAATTGAAATGCAAGAGAAGAGAGAAATGCATTTGTTGAAAATTGAAATCGTCGAAACAGTAAAAATGTCAAGCCGAAAAGAGAATTATAAACACAGCAGCCATGTGTGTGTGTGTTCAAACCTTTCAAACGCGACATAGTAAAGCCAATACATAATGGTTTAGTGTTCAATTTAGAGCTGTACAGACATTACTTAACACATGCCTAGAGGATGAGTCTATTTCTATCGCCAGAGACAAACAGTGGCCTATTGGTTCCTTCACTTCCGGCGACTCGGCAAGTCGCAAGCAACCGTCTTGAATATCAAAACTAGGTGCACTACGCACGGTCACGTGGCCGGTGGCACATAGCAGTTGCCGGGTGACAACATTATTGTCATGCAAAGACGATGCCACGACATATCAACGCCACCTGAGGAAACTTTCTTCTCTAATTCATTCATTCAAGAAATGTCGTAGACGATGAGGTATGTGCCCTGTGAGAGCACTACATGCGATCACTTCTATAACATCTTATTTACTCGTGCTGTCTAGCGATGTTAAAGGGTTCGGCATCGATCTATCGGTTTCGGTTCAGTAAATTGCATTCATTAAGTTATGTCTGCATTTAAAACGAGTGCAATTATTGCATTGTGTGACAAATACTTGTAAAATTGAACCACATCGAATTTATTCGCGATTTTTGGTGCAGGAGATTTAAAAAAAAACCCGTTGCTGGAATGTGTCATATTATTAGAATAAGCACACTGAACTAGATTCCCGTAAGACATTTCTTTGTTGGACAATTTTTCAGTGATCAAAGAAGTTTTCAACTGCCCATCAAATTATGAGTTGACGGAAATAGCCTATACCCACAAATTTTAACACGATACTAAACTATATATATATATATATATATATATATATATATATATATATATATATATATATATATATATATATATATATATATATATATATATATATATATATATATATATATATATATATATATATATATATATATATATATATATATATATATATATATATATATATATATATATATATATATATATATATATATATATATATAAAGCGGAACTGTAACCAAAGACTTTGTATTTATATTTAAATGTTATCACCATTTACCAATATTGGTATACTCAAGTTGTAAATAACTGACACAATCTAAATGTGAAGTTGCGTGCACTTAGAAAAGTGACTTTTCCAGAACCATAAGCCTAGCATCCTTCAGAAGCCAGTGTGATGCTTCTATCAACAAAACTCGAAAATAGAATCCAAAGTGAAATTGTACTACAGATACGAATCACTCACTCTAGTCACTTGGGAGTGAAAACTGTATCGGCTCTTCAGACCAGCACAAGAATATGACAGACACATTTCATTGAGTTGTGATGGACAGACCGGTGGCTGGCAGAGCAGAATTCCATGCTTCCGCAATACGTAAACACAGAAAAACATCCGAAATCATTTTTAGAGGCATATGATTCTACCAACGGAATAAATCACAAATTACCTATGTAAATAGTACACGGAATAATACATTGTTATATTCCATAAATTCATGGGTCCCTCAAAAGTGCACTACAACACGTTATTTAAAGTTCCCAGTAAATTTGTAAAACTTTTGATTTGGCTTCTGGACCAACGGAAAACACACATTTATTGTTCTCCGAAAAAACATAAAGAGCTCTAGTCAGTGTTAGTGTTAGTGTTGGTGTTGGTGTCGGTGTTGGTGTTGGTGCCAGTTAGCGGCCAGCATCAACTGGCAAATCTGGCAGCAGACGGCTCTCAGCTGCTGCAGGTAAAGGCTAATTGAATGAGATTCTTCACGCTCTAAACGCCCTCTAAAGTCTCTATTCATGAAGCATTGCTCGCTCCCACACGTGCGTCGCGAGCAAGTACTACGGCTACTTATCGTTGAATTAAAGGAGGTGCTCCCTGACCCTGACTAGCACCGTGCTGACCCCGTCTGATTGTAACATTTCACACACAGTGCCTGCAAATCATATTTCTACCTCTCATTGCCATGAACATGTCCCATTCAGCAAAAAAAAAACCCCAACTTTTCGAACAATGTCACCGTTTTTTTCGTTTAGCGACCGCTAACCTATGCCATCAAAAGTGACAGTTTATATCCAATGTGCACCACTGTATTGAATTTCTACGGCATATTCAAACACAAGCGACAGCGGCGACAGGAAAATTGTGACGAATATTTCGATACTATCCGTCGGAACAGCCAATTTAGTACAATACCGAGTAGGCACCTTCACAATAATCGCAGCACAGAACTGGTCTGTCTGTATTTTTACACGGCGATTATTTTTGGAAGTGTTTATCTATTCTTGGCAAGAGGCGTGCAGCAGAAAACATCGCTACGATATAGGTAGGTAAGTCCGCCAGAACGGTTGTCTATTTTCCGGTTTCATCTGTCGACTTGTTCCATTCTTCCCGGTAACATATACTTGCGCAGTACCTATAACCTCGTTTAGGGGTTGTAAAAATGGTTAAAAATTATGAGGACGCGCGGCTTTTCCTGGCTACTAGCAGGCTTCCAGTTGCAGTACCTTTGCTAGTCAACTCTAGATGCGGAACATCAAAATACTGCCAGTGTATTAGTCACTGACGCAAGTCGCAACTAACTACGCGCAACACATTACAAACAATAACGACGTGGCATGTAAAGCAACATAATAATGATATTTACACGGTTCCTCTTTCCTGTGATGCTAATATGTATAGATAACACAAGAAAAAATATGTCAACATCTCTTGGATCAAATGCTCTTAAGGGTCCGGAGCAGTTCCGATTGTTTATTTTTGAGTTAAGAGTTGACTCAAACTTTGTACATCACTAAGTAGTTACAATAACACTCGAAAATAATCAACTACTTTTGTCTTATACTTTTATCGCATGAATGTTTCAATATCTTCATAATCTCTTAAAGCTTCAGATAACTTTGCTTTCCGGGAACAAAATTAATTGCAAAAGCGATATCTTTCAGCAAAAAGAGTATTGATTGATTGATACATTTCTAATTTAAACTGACATCATTACATTTGTAATGCCGAATGGATCGTGGAGCAACTTGAATCGAACTTCTAAAGTCATTTTTGCGGTTCCTAAACGGCAATTTGTTCATGCGCCTGCCATAACGTGTTTTTAAATCATTTATGTGAAATAATCTGTCGAATGCAAGATAGAAATGTTTAATTACAGTTAGCTAATCCCTTACTTTCATCACCCCAGCGAGCGCGATAACGAGAGGCAAGGAGTATCAACAACGTCTCATATTTTTTCGAGAAGCAGTCGTAGGGTGTACAAAGTTAAAAATTGAACATGGAAAATTTTGAAACAGACCCATTTTTTCCACCGTTTGAGGTTCACATCGTTGAAGTCATCATTTCAATATTTCAGTATGTGGTAGACAAAAGACCTCAAATTGGGTAACCATGGCCCTTTTTTCGAATTCTCTATTGCACTTTCGTAAACATGGCTCTAAAGAAGGTCAAAAATGAATAGTTCCGGGGTGGTTCTAGCGTTCCGGGGGGAAATTTTCGAAAAAAGGGCCATGGTTACCCAATTTCACATCTTTTGTTTACAACCTATTGAAATATTGAAATGATAACTTCGACGATGTGACCCTCAAACGGTGGACAAAAAGGGTCTGAAAGCCACTTTCTGGCGAACTAATCCGACCATTTAAAACAATCGGATATCCTCATCTATTTCTGAACATCATTTGAAGTCGCGCGTTAATATGTAACGAGTACCAGAAGACATTTTATACTCACACATATCCACTTGACTTGTCGATTAAAATTACAGAAAAATAGGTATTGTTTGAATGTTGATATGAGTTCTTGTGCAAAGCACCCACCCTGCACACGCTGCCCTCTGAATCCCCCACCAGAGTAACGAGCAAGATTGTAGCTTGAAGTTTACGGTTGATGAGTACGGCGGGTTGCCAACGCACAGGTAGCGTCTCGGGTGGACGCGTATGAATCGGATAATTAGTTATGCCACAATACGACATGTCACTCTATTTCCGGCGGGGGCACAGGGGGGGGGGGGGGGGCAAAAACAAGCTGAAAAATGTAGGAAACGGAAACCAAACGGTGCAGAGCAAAAATAAATATACGAAACAGTTACATGGCGTCACATAATTTTGGGGGCCTATCGGTGGTCAGTTGAAGAGAGCGCGAGATAAGACATTGTATGATCAGAGTAAGCTTGCGCTTGCAGGCGTGACTGACTGTGGCGTGTGCAGTTTGGACGAGCAGCGACGTGTGCATTCTTCACTGTACGTGGCCCCTGTGCAATACGGAATACTGCACTTTGGACTCTCGCAATGCAACTTAGTAGCTCGGAGTCGTCACCGCACGTGTACGCATACTTTGGCACAGGGAACATGGCATGCACTACATGCACCAAGGAAATGAAAATGTCGTATGGGCGGAAGCGACGGACGAAATAATTAACTATTCCACAAATTGGTAGCTTATTCAATTACACTGAACAGATTCCAGAAACCGAGCGCTCGCGTAGAAAATATGTAATATCTGAAACTGCGTAATGTACACTTCTGGACATTGAAAGCGTTCCAGTCGAATGTCGGCTGTCTACTCAGAAAGGTTTGTCTGAAAAGAGCATAGGCAGGCCAGGTACCGACCACGTGGATGAGCACATGGTGGCAGGGGATGTCATGTTCATTGATCGGTCGCAATCTAGTTTTGTCAAACCAGTTTCCTTATCAGTACCTGCCTCGCAAAACTCGTGAATTTGTTCCCTGGCAAGTTTTGTATCAGATTTCACACACCCGCACTGGCCTAAAACACATAATTTTAAAGTTAGAAAATAAAATAAAAAACCCCCAGCATCTTCTCTTTGCTATGAATACTTCTATATCACTACTTTGTTCATATTGAGGAAAACACGTGTTTCCATATTCAGATTCCATTATATTTCTGTTAATTGATTATGTTATCTTGTAATTAGGTAATGTTTATTACCTATACCCTACCTTTCCGATGGCTTTACAGTAGTTAGCTCGTCCAGTCGGGTCGGTGGTGACGCGATATTATTATCAGCAATTATGCAATTAAAATTTATTTACATTGTGAATACCAACTTTTTTGCAAGTACGGAAAAAGTGATGCCATTTATGTGCTTTTCGTACAGACCAGGTGCAGGAGGCTTTTTTAATTTTCTTCTAGCTTAAAAATTACGGCATTCAGGCCATTAAAATTGCGTGAAATCCAGTGCAAAACTCGACAGTGGACCGAACTATCAGCTTGGTCGATTCACATTTCACGGAGCAAGGCAGTTGCTGATTAGCAAACTGGTTTGTCATTACGAGATTTGGACCCTCTATGTACGTCATACAGTTCCTCCATGTGCTCATCCACATGGTCGGTACCTGGCCTGCCTATGCTGTTTTCAGTCAAACCTTTCTGAGGACATAGCCGAAATTCTACTGGAACGCTTTCAATGTCCAGAGATGTACGTCATTTTTTTCTATCATTAAGCTGGACCGTATCATGGCTAACGGTGGTTGCATAGCAACAAAAATGGACACGCACACTCGTATCTTAGGAAAATAATAATATTATGAAGAGATATGGTGAATCTACAGAAAAAAGAGACAATGCAAATATACGAGTCCGATGAAGTAGTTAGAGAATATTGCAGTGTTTCTGCGATGACGTAGATGCATGCAAGACTGAAACAATACCGAGTAACCGTTCCTCCACCGCTCGACCGTAAGATGTCACTCGGGTTATTGCCACATTGCAGACGTTTGGTGACGGACAAAGAAATCGACGTTATTTTAATGCAAGACATGATCATCTTTACAATTGAATTCATCATTCCATTAAAGAAAAACTAGCACGTGCGTTATTCTTAATACATATTAAGTTTTAATCATATTTTTCAAGCTCGATTGTAATTTTTTTAGATGATAGTTTTAATTCGGTGTTGTGTGGTACCTGCCATTTGCGCTTGGAGCTGGGGTGTGGAACAGAATTAAAACTGCAAGTGTTTGAGATCAAATGAAATTGATGCTACATAATCAGTGCACCCGTCGTGACCGCATCATGTAGTGAACTCTAAAACGGTGTTGATTTCCATATGAAAGCAGGCAAAACTTACAAGATAGCGTCATTGAAAGTGTAGTTGTCCAGTACACCGAGCACGTGTCACGTGTGCCTTCCAACAGTTGGATGTTTGTGCTGGTCACTATACCGCCACGGACATTGTCAACGCAGGTACCCACTAACCATGTATGCATATTTTTGCATTTAAATGCCCTTCCTCTTAGCCCAAAACCATTTAAAGACATTCGTCCAGGCGATAGCCACGAACTACTACGAGTTGATATTACGTCTTTCGCAAGTCAAATGGATGTGCGAATATGGAAAACAGTAGCTATCACTATCAGCTAAATGAAACCTACATGGAGGTTTGTGGCATACAGGTAGATAGGTGGAACGTAATTGGGGAAGGGGCATTACCGGAGACCGTGGATAATGTCAACTGTTATCCGAGACTATTAACGCGTACCTACTTTGGGGGTCATTCGTCTACGAAAGTAAGTGCAGGTTACAATAGTACAGTGGGTTCAAGAACCCCCCCTCCCCCCCCCCCCCCAAACGACGATTCAATAGTAGTAGTTTATAGTACGACTTAGCGGTATAACAAGGTATAACCTCTACATTGAGAACAAAAACCTTTTGACAGGCAGTGGTTACAGGTAAGCGAAACGCCCACCTTCGGGCACACTCATGGCACATTCGCAGCATTGCATTGCACCAGGACATGCAGGCGGAATTAAACCGGAAACAGACACAAACGGTCCGTACGTGTCTTTGGAACTAATTCCATCATCACTCGACGGAACGATCATTTTTACGCCGCTCCCAAATTACATTTCACGTTAAGAAGGAGAGTGGATGCATCTTCCTGGAGGACCCATTGTTGCTACATACATGAGCTTGAGTTCTAAAACAGCTTACATAGTATTACGTCGCTTTAGACACTCTTTCATTATTATTATTTATTTATCAGCAACAAATCGTGTCTAGCAGCAGTGGGTCGTCGAGGAAGAGGGAAAATCACTCTCCTTCGTAATTTGAAATGGAGTTTAGAAATATTTAATTTCTTGTTGATTCATTCGCGCATTCGGTATGATAAATAGGCCATGAACGTTCAGGGGCGATCAGGCAAGAAAATCCCGGAGTGCCGTTCAAAAATTAGGCCCGGCATTCCATACCTAGCTATCCTTAGACACAAATACTGCAAAACATATTCGATCAGCATTTAGATGTAATGCACTGATTTTACCACCTATTTCCTTTTCTATAACCTTAAAGCCGCAGGTAAAATTAAAACTGTTTCTTTGGTCTTAGTCCGAATTCAGCAATTTAATGTAATTGATTTGTACCCGTGGACAAATACAATAATTTGTATTGATGCGTGCTAACCCGTAAGGATGCATGCTAACCCGTAAGGATGCTTGGTGAGTTGGTGCCTATGCCAGTCCTTTAGCTCGTCGCTTGGTAAACCTACTTGTAGGTTTTGGTTTTGGCCGATTGTCGCATAGATTTAACGCTAAAACGGACCTTCTCTTGGCTACAAATATTAACGTAAAATTGGGGGGGGGGGGGGGGGGGGGGGAGAGATCCACGTTCTGTTTAAGAGTTTCTGTATGGCTGATACCATATTTTTTGTTGTATTTTCAAAACTACAGCGGGGGGAATTTTCAAAAAGTGACAAAGTGCCTAAAATGGCACTTGTTTTTTTCGAAACTGCGTTAATATTTGTAGCCAGGAATAAGGTTCCATTAAATGTTAAATCTATGCGAAAATCTGCCAAAACCACAACCGTTTGGGTCTCTCTGACCTAAACCAAAACAAAACATTGCAACCCACCCGTCTTGGAATTTCGACGACGTGCACTAGGGGCCAGTTTTACCAAATTTCCTAACGCCTAGTTGCGACCCCAACCATGAGTTACAGCTGAACGCAAATCACGTGCCGCGAATTCGGTTGTAACTCCTAGTTGAGACCCCAACCAGGAGTTACAGCTAAACGCAAATCACGTGCCGCGAAATCGGTTGTAACTCCTAGTTGAGACCCCAACCAGGAGTTACAGCTGAACGCCAATCACGTGCCGCGAATTCGGTTGTAACTCCTAGTTGAGACCCCAACCAGGAGTTACAGCTGAACGCCAATCACGTGCCGCGAATTCGGTCGTAACTCCTAGTTGAGACCCCAACCAGGAGTTACAGCTGAACGCCAATCACGTGCCGCGAATTCGGTTGTAACTCCTAGTTGAGACCCCAAACAGGAGTTACAGCTGAACGCCAATCACGTGCCGCGAATTCGGTTTTAACTCCTAGTTGAGACCCCAACCAGGAGTTACAGCTGAACGCCAATCACGTGCCGCGAAATCGGTTGTAACTCCTAGTTGAGACCCCAACCAGGAGTTACAGCTGAACGCAAATCACGTGCCGCGAAATCGGTTGTAACTCCTAGTTGAGACCCCAACCAGGAGTTACAGCTGAACGCCAATCACGTGCCGCGAATTCGGTTGTAACTCCTAGTTGAGACCCCAACCAGGAGTTACAGCTGAACGCAAATCACGTGCCGCGAATTCGGTCGTAACTCCTAGTTGAGACCCCAACCAGGAGTTACAGCTGAACGCAAATCACGTGCCGCGAAATCGGTTGTAACTCCTAGTTGAGACCCCAACCAGGAGTTACAGCTAAACGCAAATCACGTGCCGCGAATTCGGTCGTAACTCCTAGTTGAGACCCCAACCAGGAGTTACAGCTGAACGCCAATCACGTGCCGCGAAATCGGTTGTAACTCCTAGTTGAGACCCCAACCAGGAGTTACAGCTGAACGCCAATCACGTGCCGCGAATTCGGTCGTAACTCCTAGTTGAGACCCCAACCAGGAGTTACAGCTGAACGCCAATCACGTGCCGCGAATTCGGTTGTAACTCCTAGTTGAGACCCCAACCAGGAGTTGAACAACTTGGTAAAACCGGGCATCAGAATATTGGCCCTCTTCAAAGCGCCAACAAAGGGTCACAACTCACAACACCCATGTTAATATGTCTGCTAGATGGATCGCAATTCGCAGCTCTGTTTCGCAACAACATAAACAGAACGCAGATTTATATAATTAATTTAATATAGACAGTTTCTATGTCCGGCAGGGCCCCAAATGTCAGAGCCCGGGGTCAGATCGCACCCCTAGCGGGCAGTCCGCCCCCGATTGTGTGATATCCTACCAGATTTCACATACCAGATCTAACCAAACTAATTTCATATTGTTAAAAAGTAAAAGCAATTTTAATATGAAAACGTAATATTGAACTTAACAGAAAGTTGCTAGAATAAACGAACTGTTATTTATATGATGGTGGTAGTTTAATTTACAACGCATGCAATAAAATTGATAGAGCAACTTCCCGGTACCAATTTATGTGCTACTAGTATATCTACAAGTACAAGGCACGGATATCTAATAAAGGAACACGAGAATATTATTACGATTCTATAGCATGTCTATAAAATAGAGTAAATTTTATTTTTAATTACGTATAATAATTTGATAAACAAATACATGAGCCAGCAGAATAAGTACATAACACCGGCAATGGCGACGCTTCTATGCGCGTCGACTTCTCCGTTCTCACTTGTGTGAACTGGCACATAAGGAAGAAGCACACCGACACTACACCACTACACAAGACCTGTTTGTTTAACGGACTGGACATGTCAAGAGCCAAGACGCAGTGCTTGTCTACAGTACTCGTCTATTGTGATTTGTAGAATTGGTATGTGCCGGGATTTCGAATCGCTTCATTGCAATATAATTCAACAAAACCAACTCAGTGCATGGTTAAACGATAGGGTGAATTTAATCCTGCGGGAGACTGAATCGTTTAGGTGCTAGGTAAAAGCAGTGACCACATTGGATCTTGGGCATTCATAGATACGAATTTTCTTGCATGGTAATTGGACAGCGATTGTTTAAATCCATCAAATCTCAACAATCTTAGAACAAAATAGATACTGTTACAGTTTATTCGCAGTTCTCATTCATTGGTATATTCACACTCATGTACATCCTTTCCCACTACATCACTTTCATTGTGTAAACATTATTCATCATTCCACGCAATCCACGCAATTTTTATAACAAATACTTGTTGCACCTAGTATTACCTATAACTACCTATACTGAGTTCCATATTTGTATTTTCCAATAACGTGAAACAGTAAACGGGAAATAGTTTTACTCCACTTCGTTGTAAGCAGATGAGCTGTACTCGACAAGTACACTGCCAACCGCAGCTCGACAGGATATAGAAGTTTGAAAACTTGCAACCTTTATGGCTCTAATGTCAGTTATGAATCACACAATCAGCAGGGAGCTTTCGTTCGTGCAAAGCTCTCTGCTTCTCAAATTGCAACAGGGGTTGGAGTTCTACAAATGCACCTACAGTACGTTTCAGTGGGCAAATTACAGAAGCTTTGCGTAACTTCAAGATAAGATGAGATGTTCGTCGGAACTTTACGCAAGCGCTAAGATGAACTTAGGTGGTGTTTAATTCGATACTACAGAAACATTTTGTCACTTATATTAAAGTTGTCGTTCGTAGTCATCGATTGATTCAGCCTGACAGATGCGTTACGCCGTGGTTCTGGGGACGAATCACAGAGACTTTGCGTAACTTTAAGATAAGTGAGCTGTTTACGCTAAGATTTCGTTATGTTATTCTCCCCCAGGTTCTTTTGTCGCCTCAGAGCATTGGGCATATTATATACTAAAACATTGTAGTATACCGGTTAGCTGGTGACATCCTAGCCTGAGACGTACCACAGACAGCACAGCTTGTCCGAAGAGCTAAACACACGCCGTTAGCTGAAGTCCTATGCTCGACACTTACACTAACACTAGACAGAAATTAGACGTCATTGACATAATTATGCTAACCTGGTGATTTAATGTGTTACTATCCTAAAACGAACACTTTCTCTGTTCCCGAAGAAAAACGTTAGTCATTACTGTTCGTTTTAATTTTTATGTGTTCCCAGAGACGAATTTTCAGCTCTCACGACTCAAAAATTAGCACATTTAAAATATGTGTGCCATACCTTAACTTAGGGTTCAGCACTTACTTTAAGCTTATGCCATTAGAATGATATCCACACATGCGAGCTATTGGCAAGTTTCAACTGGAATATGCCTGATTGATGTTGCAGAGAAAAATCAAAATATGAATCAATTTTAAAGTTTGAAAAATTATTACTACTACTACTACAAATGATGACAGTTCTGCTCTGATGTGACAAGACTTTCGAGACAGGCTTGGTCTCAGAGAAGAAATGTCCACAATCTTCTGGCCGTGGCTCTGAACATTTTTTACTCCAAGGCATCGTGACGATGATAGACACTGTTATCAATCGCTAACCATAATCATTGTACAATGATCATTATTAACGGTGAACTGACACATCATGTTTACAAATGAACCAAATAACTTTTATGATACCTGTCGCGAGTACCTCAGTACCCACAACCATAAGTTCATAACAATCGAATGTTAGATTAGAATGCAATTGTGCAGACACAGAGATCACAAAGTATGATCAGGAATTGAGCGTGGCCATTCGAATAACCTATGAGCTAGGCGATTCTAGCTTGGTTAGCTACCTGTACTCAATGGTTACTTGCGTCGGCAACACGTGAACGGGGAAAACTTCCGGTGCGAGCTTGACATCATGGACACTCGCAAGACCATCCAAGTGGGTCTCCTTTGACGGGTGTGCTAATGGCCAGGGCTTACGAGTTACACAAGTAATGACAAAATAATGTTGGCGTCAAATAACAATTCAGTGTCATGTGACAATTAGTTGAAATTGATCTTAGGTATATAAAGTTGATGATATTAATTATAAAATCATTGAGTGTATCGTTTACAAGTAGGTAGCTACTTTTTTTAACACGTCTTACAACAATATATTTTAGATTATTGTAATACAAATAATAATAACCATCTGAAGTAAAAGGGTCATACGTCACGGACATTGTAGATTGCAATGCGTTGTCATAGCCGATGAGCTTGTGGTTATCAATACAGAGAAAAATTCACACCTGCATGCCAGCGTTTAAACATTTTGCAGACAATATCTGAAATTGTTGAACATGAAGGACAGACTGAACGAACAAGAGGTCACAAGTTCCAGCGACGCCAAGCTTTGAAACAGGTTGAGCCCTGAGAACCTAGCTAACCTATGCAGTTTGTAAATTAAAATTTGCGTAATGCATTTTCAATATCTTATCAACACTACAGCTGTATTGACTACAAAACTCTGTGCTAATAAAACGAAGAAATTGATAGGCCAGTATTTTGCCACGTGCTATACAAACTTTATGAGGGCAGGCACCTACGCACAATCATTGGTAACACCTATGATAACACTTAATAGCACCCCATTGAAACAACGCACGCTAATATTTTTATTAATGAAGACAACTAGGTATCTCGTGCCGATTTCTCACCCCATCAAAATTCGCGAGGCTTCTGACCAGAAAAATCTACAGGTTCGAAACGCAATGAAATTGGAACTATTCTACTCGTCTAAATATTCAGGAACTGACGATAACTGGAAAATTGTTGATCATCGTAGAGAGCGAGCGGAGCGAAATCTTCAATGTCACTACCCGCAAAAAATTAATGTTTACGACGTTCCGCATTCACTCTTATAGTTATAACCGAAACAAATGGCTACGCTCATCTTAATCGCAGCTAAAATAGCGTTTGTGAAGACCTATACGTCAACAAAGTCTCTGGAATTTGCAATCCGAGCGTTTCTGGATATGTTTTGCCTGTACTCTGTCGCCTACTGAAGTTAACTTATAAAATGCTCCACTTGGTGTATTTGTTGCTACTTTTATCCATCCACACACAACTATCAAGTCACAACATTGAAGCTAATCACTCTCCAAGGCATGCATGGCTTGTACCTATAGTTAAGTACTAATTATCGCAAAGAGATATACCACAGCATAATATCTATACCTCTAGCTGGCAAGCAGGTACCTGTGATACCTGTATGTGATCGTTAGCATTGAACTGTACTAAACAGGCAGACTTTGACATGAATGCAGCGATAGCTCCTCATTTCAAAGTGCATCCTGTTGATTTGGATAAGTAGTTTCTGGATATAAATAGAAAGCACAAATGGAGACCAAATGCTTAAAATAGAAACTACCCTCCTCTCCTAGTGAGGTATTTTTTCGGTTATCTTTGGACAGTCAAATCCAGTTGTCACGGGCATTTTGTCACTTTTCAGTTCCATTGCGACTTTGTTGCTTGAGAGTTGAGACTAGATAATTTTAAAACATCGCGCCGATTACTCTAATAGGTAACACTTCTCGCAAACCAGCGCCATTTTGGTTATCATTTGGCGCCATTATAAACGGCCAAAATCACGTGGAAGCAAAACATGTGTTAATAGGTAGGTATGCAAATTGATTACCTGGCATAAAGTAAGGCATCTGTTGTTGATAATAGGTTGACTGTGAGGGAGGTATCCAGTAGTAGCTTGGTCTGTAGTAAGCCAGGGGGTCAACGCCGACGCTTTGGTACGGATTATAATAATGATGACGACGACTGGACTTCATAATATTTCAAAAACAATTTTTATACCACGACACATCGACGCGATACAAATTTCATATTTTATTGGTAAATCCGTACATTGCACACGGACGCACTCGAAAACTTTCCAGCGTAAATGCAATTGTTGGGATCGGCTTGGAGATCGCGAGCACAAATAAGAATGCACGCCAATCAATCACTTAGCGATTGTAGAAAATGTCAATACGTCGTGAAACGCGAAATTCTAATTTAAACTTGTAACTGTGAATGGGTTTACCCAATTATGAAGGTCACAAATATTTTCTTGTATCTTATTTTCTTAGGATGACCGCTGTATTGACGACGTTCGGTACAAATAGCGCCACTTATCAGTAATTATATTTTACGGATGTCCTCGCTTGCAGGTAACTACTTTGCCGTGAACAACAGGTAGTAGCTCGGTCACGTTGATTTACGCCGTCAGGATCGGTAGCTATAGTAGCTACTGGTTATTTATTCAACGTAATAATAGTTCGCTTCCACAATCAAGATCACTGACTTTTTGAAATCGTGGTGGGGGGAAATAACACACGGACTTCGGTATTTTTTTCAAACGAGATAATTATCGGCAATTTTTATTCAGTGATATTATCACAAATCAAATTTGGCTCATCGTACAAGCCGGAACGATAGCGGAATCCGATAATCGATCCAAAACCAACATGCCACCGCGAACATATACAGTACGCGTTCACTATTAGTCGCACTAGTTGATTTTTTGTAAAAAAAAAACACGAGCTGTTTTTTTTTTCAAATCAAGTGTAAAAATATATTTTATCAATCACTTCCGATCAACAAAACAACGCGAAATAGTTAATATATAACGATAGTTCACTGGACAGCGTCGAAGATAATATATCGGTCCGTTCGAGCAATGCTATCTAGCAACACCTCTGCCAGTCATAGCGGGGCTGAGGCCGAAGGAGAACTGAAGGCAGGCAGTTGTGTGTTGAGTCGCCGTCGCACTGTCGTACTATGTTGGCGGGCGGCGGGAGGCTATCAACGAGCGGTGTGGTACGCGCACCAGCCGCACTAACAGGCGACTCATCACCACTGCGACAAGGCATGTGAGCCGAGTCTGACATTTTTATTATTGTACCTACTATATCCTACACTACCACTGCTATCAGCAATTGTCAATTTTTAATTACTCGCAAAAGCAAAATTAGAGAAAACGCACACGATTATTCGTTACAATAAAACTTGTAGCGGTATGTCGTATGAGGGGTTGGAATTGGATTGTTGGAATTTTGATAACGTTTAATAAATAAATATGCATTATTATGAAATGTTGTAACTCACAGAGAGAACTATTATTTTAAAAAATTCACGTGTTTTTTCACTCATTCCGTAATTAGTGATGTCTGATGATTCATCGAAGAAAGTCATATTTAAAATAATAGCTTAAAAATGTTTACTTCTGTTGCTAAATACTATCTTCCAAGTGTTATTTTATGTGAGTGACACCGACTTTTGCAATCATTTCGCCACGGATACCGTTTCACACAGAAATACACGAATCATATGTTTGTACGTTTAACTCTGTAATAGTGTAAAAAATCCAACTTCATCACATCAGTTCATGCTCTAACTTGGAATGTGGTTGAGATTGACATAATATGACGATTGGCGTAGTATCTATCAGAGCTCCACTCTTTGGTAATTCTTAGTGTTATTTGTGCGGTGTGCAACTGAAAGAGATCACTCGAGCTCACAAAATGGGCTCGTGTAGAAACTCTGTCTCTAAGATGGTGTTCTGAATACTCGGAACTGTGGTAGGCACACACATATTTATGAAGGCATATGTGTGTCATTCACCACGAGTGCGATACCTACACTACTTTATCCTTCTTGATCCTTTGCCACGTTGATCGATGGCACGAATAGAGGTGAGATGAATTGTTTGTGATTTCAACGAAGACGAGCCTTTTGGAAAACGTTTGGAAAACGTATGGTTCTTATTTGTTATGCAAAATAAGGGACATCAAGGTGTGCATAATACTTAGTCCACATTATTAACATTCGATGAAAAATGAATTATTTAAAAACATTTGCATGACAATGTGTAGGGTAAAAGTTTTTCACGTTTTTTCTGTGATTATTTAAGTCGTAGCCTATTTAAAAACAAGTGTCATTTCGATACTGGGTAAAATCAACTGGTAAACAAATAAGGCTGAAAAAGGAAGTATAATGTATGGATGGCACTGTCGTTTATCATAATATATACGTATAAGCTTTCACTCAAGTATAGATCTCTCAATGTCAAACACGTCAAATATGGCCATAAAAATACTTCTTTTATGACCGATCACAGAAGCAGAAAATTTGTCATGACCACTGGATGATGCAAATTGCATATAACACTTGATGTCACGCGGCAGGCTTCTGCTCCAGTACTTGCACTTCGCAAAGAAAAACTAGTCAACGGGGTTCATACAGTGGAATCTCTACAGAAAAATCAATACTCAATCATTAAGTAGCGACTCGTTGGCAATTTACGCTTAACAGTCACCATTATCATCTCAAGAAGAAACAAATTAATTAGTCACGTATACCGTTTCAATCTAGCCTCCCCTTCCCGCTCCCGCCACTCCGTGGCTCCTCGCACTCCTAACTACTTGATCGTCATATGGAATAACAAGTGCACACATGTGCATGAATGTGCCTAGTGCCTAGTGCCTAGTGCCTAGTGCCTAGTGCCTAGTGCCTAGTGCCTAGTGCCTAGTGCCTAGTGCCTAGTGCCTAGTGCCTAGTGCCTTGTGCCTAGTGCCTAGTGCCTAGTGCCTAGTGCCTAGTGCCTAGTGCCTTGTGCCTAGTGCCTAGTGCCTAGTGCCTTGTGCCTAGTGCCTAGTGCCTAGTGCCTAGTGCCTAGTGCCTAGTGCCTAGTGCCTACTGCCTAGTGCCTAGTGCCTAGTGCCTAGTGCCTAGTGCCTAGTGCCTAGTGCCTTGTGCCTAGTGCCTAGTGCCTAGTGCCTAGTGCCTAGTGCCTAGTGCCTAGTGCCTAGTGCCTAGTGCCTAGTGCCTAGTGCCTAGTGCCTAGTGCCTAGTGCCTAGTGCCTTGTGCCTAGTGCCTAGTGCCTAGTGCCTAGTGCCTAGTGCCTAGTGCCTAGTGCCTAGTGCCTAGTGCCTTGTGCCTAGTGCCTAGTGCCTAGTGCCTAGTGCCTAGTGCCTTGTGCCTAGTGCCTAGTGCCTAGTGCCTAGTGCCTAGTGCCTAGTGCCTTGTGCCTAGTGCCTAGTGCCTAGTGCCTAGTGCCTAGTGCCTAGTGCCTAGTGCCTACTCTGAGTCGGCCAGCCACCTTCGTGGTGCAACCGTGCAATGTTGCGAGTTGCGATTAGTAATGGCCACTGCGAATGGCAGGCAGTCCATTGTGTGCGATTGCATGCACCTATAGCTTACAATCAACAACCCATTGCATATTGTGCGTTTCACTGCTCTCATCCATTGTTTTCATTCGATATCGCTATCGGAGATAGACCTGATCTTGTGCTGGAAAACAAACATGTTTGCACATTTCCCACATAATTAGCTCGACGCACAGATCGAATGTACTACGTAGATACTAGACTAGCGATGGTCCTTGCCAGTGTCAGACTGGCCACAGCGGCTAGGTGGCCATGTTGCCGTCGTGGTCTCGGCTTTCTGGGCCACGGGGCCCCTAACTTTTTCGCTGCCGGGGCCTTTATTAGTAAACCCGGCACTAGTCTCTGCAATTGTTAATTAATACGCGAGATCTTGAGAGAATTGAATTCCGGCTCCTGCACCTACAGCCTAAACGCCATTCCATTTTAAGAATGAGAGTGGATTTGCAACTTCTTAGAGGACCCACTGCTGCTAGACACGAGCAACGAGTTTTAGAACTTACAGGACAAATGTCTTGAGCCAGACAATCGAGTTTTGAAACTCTTAGCTCAAGTCTAGAAGCAGTGGGTCAGTCAGGAAGATGGAAAATTGCAAATAAACCTTCTTAACGTGAAATGGAGTTTAATTAAGAAGATTTTAATTCAATCTTGAGATGCCGGCACACTCTTGGTGTAATACTATATCAGCCTCACTTCATGGAGGTAACATGAACTCATGAGCAGGAGATCAGGGAGGAGATCAGGAGATCAGATCATGGCTCTAAGATAAGAGTTCTTCACTTATTGTGTTTTACTGATGCCCAGTCGCACCGACGTCATTATCAGAGATTACCTCCTAGATCGTTGATTATAATTTGGTATTGTGTTTCACCATTGATATCGTCGAATTAAATTAATCGAATAATGTATTATTATATTAATTAAAATAATCATAAATTAAATATAAATTAAATTTGATATTAAGTCCAATTTAATTTGACGATTTGAATAGTAAAAAACCATACGAAATCATAATCAACGATCAAGGAGGCAATCTCTGATTAGGACGTTGGTGCAACAGGGCATGATTCAAATGCATCTATAACTGATGATGGCTCCACTGATGATGGGTACGTCCCAGTCGGAGAAAAACAATTTTCCCCCGACTTGCCCCTGAAATATTTTCTCTGTGCACGCAGCCAAAAGGCCGAGGGTTCAGTGGTGATTGGAGGACTGACAGGGGAGTGGAAATGAGCTGGCAAGATAAATAGTTCCGATAACCAATGCCCTGACGACCTGGCAGTCATGGCTGATAATTATATATATATTTTTTTTATAGTAGTAGGTATAGTTTCTCATTTACCTGTTTTATTTGTCCTCAAATATACTTGAGATTCATTTCGTGTTTTGGCCAGCCAATAAATAAACCTACCTGATTACCTAGGTAATAGAACTGCAAACTTTTCAATTTTCACGTATATCGCACCCAACTTTTCATGCGTATGGGTGTGTGTTGGGGGGGGGGGGGGGGGAGGGGGAGGTAGCGGGCATTCAAGACAAGTTATTGTTGGAAATGCGAGAGAGAATAGGAAGTGGAGCAGCAGAATATGAGATGAACGGTCTATGGAGGAGAAGAACCAAAAAATTGTCATAAAACAATATTTTTAGACTGAGGCACCAAAATGAACGCAGAAAAAAACAGGAAAAAAAAATTACTTTCGTTACAGATGGGGACACCATGTTATTGGCCTCTACCCTCCCTGAGAAACCATCAATCATCCAATATTGGCTTGTATGCCCCGACGAAGCGATTGTCTTCGAGGTGCCAAACAGTGATTCATGGGATGGACCAGAGAGGCTGGATGACTCGGTGCCGAGTGCCAACTCAAAGTCGATTGCTCGTATTTACTTTGGCAAACTATGCTGACTGGGTTCAAACTAATCATAGTAGATAGCAGATATTCCTCATCACTGGTAATGCGCTTCCTCAACTATTGCTGGATTTCTATGAAAAATACTTATATCTTACGAAGTAATTATCGCAGCTATAATCGAAGTAGAGATCAAGAGTGCATTGCTGTAATAGCGTTAGATACAATGTTTTCATCGTCGAAATATGCATTGTGTCTTATACCATTTCAAAATAATATTGGTTTCTATCAGGGATCAGAACCGGAACCGGAACCGGAACCCGAAATAACCCCTATTTTCATAGACCAAGATATGGAAATGGGACCTCTCTAGTCTAGTCTAGCTTTAGATAAAATGACTGTCTATATATCAACTGTAATTTGATTCCATATGACAATACACACATATTATTATTATTATTATTATTTTTTTTTATTATTATTATTATTAACCAGAACCTTTATTCAGAAAATTTGAGAACCAGAACCGGAATCATTACAGTAATTTAACTTTTTATGGAACCGGAATCGGAATCGCTACTGGGATCGAAAACACATCGGTTCCTCTCAAATCCATAAAGGTTCCACAAACTTGAAACAGCAAAACAAAAATTCCAAGTTATTTCATTCAATGGGAAAAATTTCACATTTCAGTCGGCTGTGGCCTAGAGTGAGTTGCAACTTCGTAGAGCGATCATTGAGAGAATTCGGTGCAGTGATTGAGTGAGCCGAGGTAAACAATTTTGATAACATCAGGCAGCTTTTACACTTCGAAAAAACCGCGATCAGCAATGCGCCAGCATTTGTGATTGTGGATTGACGTGACGGACCTACAGTGTGGCTGTGACATTTTTTATCAGTAAAATTTACTAATAAATCCCTGAACGATGTTGCTTATACCAAGGCATCGACGGAAATAATTATCTTTTGCGAACCGTTAACGGTACCTTAATTTAAAAATTGGAAGGAAAACTTCAAAACGTAAATTTTTCATGGAACCTTTATAAGAACCGTTATTTTTGTTGGAACCGATATTGGAACCGATATTGGAACCTAAATTTTTATCCATAGAACCGGAACCGGAATCGGAACCTGAATTCATTGTTTCAAGAACCGGAACCAGAACCAGAACCGCTATTCAAAATATCATGGAACCAGAACAGTAATTTGAACTAATTCAGAACCTGAAGCAGAAGCAGAACCAGAACCGAAATGAAAAAAAATCAGAACCAGAACCGGAATCGGAACCGTTATTGATTTCGGTTCGGATCTTTGGTTTGAAGGTCAATCTGCCCACGTGAAGAGAAAGCTCAACCAATATATATAAGTCATGACGGTCATGACGTCAGTGTACATTTCTCGAAACCAGCGCAGTGTGCACTTAAGAGCGTTTTCGTTCTTGAATAACATTGCTCTAAGAAAAATATTTCGGTTTTAGAGTGACCTATTTACAAGCAGCAACAGCTTTCTTGAACACACTGGCCAGCAACAAGAAAAACAGATCCGTGATAATTACAGAAAATCTACTGGAGCAGGTGAACATAATAACAGTTTGTAGACAACATATTATGTTAATGATAACAAATTGCATGATATTCGCCTAGTAGCCAAAATATGTTTTGCAAAGCGGAATTCCATACGCGGAAATTCTGTATTGAGCGTGAGACTAATGTCATTGATCTGGCGTGTAAGCAGTGTGCAGTGTGCAGTGTGCAGTGTGCAGTGTGCAGTGTGCAGTGTGCAGTGTGCAGCCTGCATCACATACAATCTGCGTCGCCGTTGTTAGTTTCATAGTTTCATAGTTTCATAGTTTCATGATAGAATGACAGAATCGTATCTACGCTTTTCGGCAATAAGGTCATTTTTCTACCTGGCATCAAAAATACCTAGTATCGATTAGAGATTAGAGATGTTGATGTAATAAAACGATTAGGAATGGTAAATATGGTGGAACAAAGTTGGCCTCACAAGCACCGCTTATGGCTGTTGGTGTTTCTTTTCCCACATCGCCATGTCTGCCTCGTGTGACGCGTCAGATCGCTATCCTATCATCTTATCCCAGATGGAAAATGGAATTGTTTGACAGAACATTTTTGTGGGATGAGAAAGGAAAAACATTGGGGTGTTCCAGGCTACGAAACAGTTGAAGTAATGTAAACGCACACATAAAATTAATTCAGTGAAGTTAGTGGTAGGTACTGATTATAATAAGATGACCAAACCAATATTACTGCATTGTAATCAATCTGGTTGTAAATAAACAAATAAAAATAAAATAAAATAAATGATCAGCATGGCCACGAATCACAGATATTTTAATTTCCCGCCGAATAGAATTGGCATTTGTATGCAACGACTTTTTGGCAGCAAAGCAATTTGTTGGATCATGTTCTTGGATATTGCATATGTCCATGCCCGACTACCAAAAGATGTTACTAATATTAAAATGAAACAAAAAAAAAGTTCATTAAATCTGTGTAAGACGGTTTCTGTCAGCGTGTATGACAAACTTATACATCGTTCATTTGCCTCGAATTTCATGCTGATCAGTGTCTAGAGCAGCACCCTGTTTCGCTTCAAAATGAGTTTTCCCTGAATCCCTGAGTAAGGTGAACAGACAGTGAGTTTTGCCTCCGCAAGCAAAAGCATGGAAAGGAAATTAATAATAAATGTGAAATAAGATCAGTTCCCACTGGTCAACTAAAAGTCACCAATTTGTATATCTGAGACAATCACCATTACAAGTTCAAAGTCCTGAAACACAATGTATACTTGCTTGTAATGCATATTATCTATAAGAAACAATCACGTTCCATGTACCATCGTAACGCTTAGTTCATAGGTCAACTTGATAACTTATTATTATCAATAAAAAAAGTTTCAGGTCAAATATAGGTACTGTCAATATGGATAGTTTGTCACCGAGTCAGTACCTACCCTCGTAAACTTATTTACCACACGATAAGTTATTATTCGGGGTCACGTGATGGACTATCGTGTGATTTGATTTGTTATTGATGTACCACGTAAACGTGACCCCTCATCATAATAACTAAATACTAATCACGTGATAACATTCCGCGGACAGAGTAGCTTCAGTTAGGCATACGTCTTGTTACATCTACAATAGCTATACCATGTCAGTTTATAATGCTGAAATTATTTGTATTTGAAATAATGCATTTCGTCAATATGCCATCTGTTCCTTGGACTTTTAGAAGCTCTTCGTATCATTTTGAAAGATTCTATGTTCCATTTGTTAGTTTTTGATTATTATGCACTCCTAAAAGCCAATATATAACACTATTTATTTATAATGTCGTAAGCTTTCGAGCCCTTGGGCTGGGCCGTCGGGGAACGTCGGGGCCCGCCAGGCTCAAAAAACGCTCCGACTCCCAGAGACCGAATACGAAGCGGATTCGCAAACACTGTGCGTTAAAATCGTAAAGGCCCAGGCCCAGCCCACGGTCTTGAAAGCATGCTAAAGCGTGACTCAATATAATATAACGATTGTATTGATAATCTGTCTCGTTTTTGGCCTCTCCGAGCGTTTTCTGAGCCCGATAGGCTCCGACGGGACCAGCCCACGGGCTCGAAAGCTTGCAAAAAGCGCAATGTGCACTGAAGCTATAGTACGTCTCAACATAGGAAGCCTAGCAAAACGGTATCGTACAATGTTAAAGTTTATGACCAAAGCCCCCAGGCACTAACCCTAGTAACTGATCCGTACTATACAATCTATACAGATCTCAAGGACCCGCAATATAAATTTATTTATTACAATGTATATAGTACCTACTTCCAAATTTTGGGACAACGTTACAACTGCATTTCATCTGTATTGCATTGGTGCCACACATGACACAACACCTGAACGTTGTCTTGAAAGCAAACCTACTTCCTATACTGCATACGCATTGCTCTTCAGGAAAGAGGGTAGTAGCCACACAGTTGTATTCAACAACTGATACAACCCTACAATTACAAATCAGTAGATAAGAGTTACTTTTTTGGATGCCGGCATACTGAATGTGATATATTTTTCACACGCTCTGTCGATCATCAATTAGTTCTCTCAGCGTCATACCAACCTTAGACGCAATAAATGTACTCGGGTAGCAGTTGCTCAACAGTTTCTCAAACTCAAAACTGTCGGTTTCAGTTGGCAACGACTCCGCAACCAACGGTATACAAATATTGAGGAGTCACCGGCCTGATAAGAGATATGAGGGTTTGAAAACTCGAAATTTAACATGTGCGGCATAGGAAATTAGGTTAAGACCAGCACATAACACAGGATAGCTTTAATTGTTACCATAAAATTGAAACAAATTTCTATAAACTTGAAAGATAATACTCTGTTGAACACTCTCAACTAAAAAATAACTGGGGTCACCGAACTAATTTTTAAGATAACGGCATATCAAAATTGATATTGAATTTTGAGGGTGAGATTTTTGGCGCTTTTTTGCAATTTTTTCCCATAAAAGTAAATCTGTGAATACGAAGACCAAACGCTAAAGAGACCCACATTCGAACTCCTAATGTAAAGAACTATGTATGTCCGCTGCTCGCACGGAAAACTTGCGACAAGTCAGTGACCGTTTTCCTCGATTTCCCGTTCGACTGCCCACTGAAACAATCGATATTCATAGTAATTTCAGCAATAAAAAACATGATGGAAATATCCGAGTCACGAATTGAGCCTCTGATTGTCATCATTCTCCTACGATAATAAAAAAAGCACTTATACTTTGAGCCACTGATGTTCGATTTTACATTATTCCTTAAATTATTTAATAACCATAAAGGCAGCAAATACTGTAGGCTTGGCACGAAGTTGCCAGCCACTTGGCAGGGGGAGTGGACGGGGGAGGGGGTCATTAACGTATCTAAATTAGAGATGTCAGTGTCCTTAGCTTACAGGTATCGGCTATTCGATTACCCTGCATATCCAACGATAGTTTGTAGACGTTATTCCAACAAGCAATTATCCAATTAATGTTTGGGCATGCAAAATTGTGAATTAAAAGACATTAGATTTTTCAAAGGTTTTGTATACCGATCTATATAAGATACAATGGTGCTTGGCTTTTTGGGTTTTTACCAAAAGTCACCAGGTTTACTACCCCATGAAATGAAGATATTTCAGGGTCACGACTCACGGGTCACTAACTATTATTATCTAGTCGATCTTTGCATAATTACCATCAATACATGGATAGGCAGAGGGGAATATACTATGCTGGGAACTTGTATAATATGCACAAAATCAACTATAGCTGAGCCAGCATATTATACATAGTTGGTCCCTATAGTTTGTACGCATTGGCTTCAGGTCTCAATTTTCTGCTCAATATTATTATCATCAATAAAGTTACACATAAATATCAAGTTTGTGTCCACCCAGCAATAGGAAAAGCGGTTCAGAAGCATATGTCACTTACGGCTTATTTAAAAATGTCCCAAAGGACGACGCACAATACAAAATTAAACAAAAAATGAAATTCTCCTGCCAAAAAATATTCTATTCAAATCTCTGACGTGTGTTGAAGTGGAAAACTAATGCGCTTCCTTCCACACTTCAGCTGACTAGTCGGCCATTGATGCTGCAGGGACAGCTACAGCCACAGCCACAGCCACAACACAATATTACGCTTACTATGTTGGTCTAGCAAGGGAATAACTAACGACATAGCGTGGACCGTTATGGTATACTGGTTTTGCTCAGCTCCAAAATTCAAATATCTTACCACGATCATAGGGTCCACATTCTCATCGCACATGACATTTTTTGAAGTCCCTTCGAGTTTCTTTCGCTAAATAAACGCAAATGAAGTTTGTTGTCAAGCCACGATTTAATATCCATTACCTCAGGCTCTTAATATTGAACAGCTATATACGAACCAACAGGCTAACTTCATTTTAGTTCTTTAAGTCCGATAAGGACAAACAATGGATTAGAAAAGTACAAATTAACTCTGAACTTCCATAGGTGGAGGTGCCGAGTTGAGCAACAGAACTTTGCTCTGCGGGCTGCGTCTAGGAGCAGAGATTCAGAGAACTCTTCTCACAAAGTTTCTTTTTTTCTTCGAAATGTTTACGGATATATCTCCTCAAAACGCACACCGAAAAAGTGAACACATTATTAACTTTTCCCGCAATGATTTCTTTCTAGTCGATCAAGAAAGTTGAAAAAAGCTATTGTCTGATTGAACGTGTGTATCCTTTATAGACAGGTTACTATAGTTTCAGCAAAAACCCATTTCATCTGTTAGGAACTTGGCTGGAACAACTGATCGTAGAAAACACGGTCGATGATACATCAAACTGCCCACTAGCAAGAGTGCAAGCCCAAAATACACAAGTTGAATGGCGATGCTACTGAGCCGAACTTTCAGGAAACTCATGGGTAAGGAATCAAAGTGGTATTTTAATTAATTGACAATGATCCTTGTCGAGATGCCAATTCTCGTCTGCACGCACAGTTGCATATATGTATACCATGTATACCATAGTAAAAAAGAACTAGACAAGGTGCATTTTTATAATTAGACGATGAAGCATAGAGAAGGCATAGGCTGGTAAGTTATTAACTATAAATTATAATGAAAATGCTGGTCACTTTTTTACAAACGCCAGTCAAGGAATGTTATAGCGCTAAGAATTCGAAGGTACACTCGATAAATCTTACTAAATTTAGTAAGAAGAATATTCGAAGCAGTTTAAAAACTAGCATGAAATGGGAAAAATATTAATTGTTTCATGTCTTGTCTACAAATAAGAGGCAACCCAATAGTTATTTAATATAATGCCACGTGGGTTTCAACGATACTAATTTCCATTTAGTTGGAAAATTACTAAAGACCGCAAAGCTTCGATATTTTAACCCAGTGAAAATCTTGGTCGGAGAACTGTTCAATCTCTCTGTATTTGCTGAATTGATTGCAGCTTCAATTGAATGTGAAACTTTGATGTATGCAGTGGGTATAGTGAGCAGCGAGCAGCGAGCAGTGAGCAGCGAGCAGTGAGCAGCGAGCAGCGAGCAGTGAGCAGTGAGCGGTGAGCAGTGAGCAGTGAGCGGTGAGCAGTGAGCAGTGAGCAGCGAGCAGTGAGCAGCGAGCAGCGAGCAGCGAGCAGCGAGCAGCGAGCAGCGAGCAGTGAGCGGTGAGCGGTGAGCAGCGAGCAGTGAGCAGTGAGCAGTGAGCGGTGAGCGGTGAGCAGTGAGCAGTGAGCAGCGAGCAGCGAGCAGTGAGCAGTGAGCAGCGAGCAGTGAGCGGTGAGCGGTGAGCAGTGAGCAGCGAGCAGCGAGCAGTGAGCGGTGAGCAGTGAGCAGTGAGCAGTGAGCAGCGAGCAGTGAGCAGCGAGCAGTGAGCGGTGAGCGGTGAGCAGTGAGCAGTGAGCAGCGAGCAGCGAGCAGTGAGCAGCGAGCAGTGAGCGGTGAGCGGTGAGCAGTGAGCAGTGAGCAGTGAGCAGCGAGCAGTGAGCAGTGAGCAGCGAGCAGTGAGCGGTGAGCGGTGAGCAGTGAGCAGTGAGCAGCGAGCAGCGAGCAGTGAGCAGTGAGCAGCGAGCAGTGAGCAGTGAGCGGTGAGCGGTGAGCAGTGAGCAGCGAGCAGTGAGCAGCGAGCAGTGAGCAGCGAGCAGCGAGCAGTGAGCAGTGAGCAGCGAGCAGTGAGCGGTGAGCGGTGAGCAGTGAGCAGTGAGCAGTGAGCAGCGAGCAGTGAGCGGTGAGCGGTGAGCAGTGAGCGGTGAGCAGTGAGCAGCGAGCAGTGAGCAGCGAGCAGTGAGCAGTGAGCAGCGAGCAGTGAGCAGTGAGCGGTGAGCAGTGAGCAGCGAGCAGTGAGCAGCGAGCAGTGAGCAATGATTTGAGCGATGAGCAGCGACTTGTGAGTGAAGCTCGGTCGTCCAAGATTGAAAGGCTTCACGTGCATCGTCAAGTTTTATTGGCTTCGAACGTTTTTAGCGTCCGCTGAGAGCGGCATTCGCAGTAGTCGCTAGTCGCCAGCCCACGGGCCGTGGTCCATTCGGGAGCACTCTCAGATCAGCACAGAACAGCACAGCCCCGCTCCCGCTCCCGCTCCCGGCCACTGTTTCGCACACATAAACATCCGCGCCAAGCTGCTCTATTCCCGGTCCCGCACTGCCTTGCGGCCTGCTGGGAGAACTAGAAGACTTCGTGCTTGGCGAAGGAGCTCGCGAAGGAGCTCGCTTCTTTATTGGTACTAGCTAGACTCAATCTTAGGAGATTCGCTAATGCAAGTGACGAGAAAAGGCTTCACAGGAAATGAAACTAGTGATGTTTCATTGGCTTGATACCAGCTATGATTAAATTAAATCGCCAGTGACGTTGCTATATAGGGCTGGTACAGCTGGAGAATTAGCTCCTTGCTTTCATGGGTTTTTAACACTAAATCAAAGCATGTTAACAATGGCTTTAGGCCAAAGTCAAAATGTCAAGGGCCAGCTCCGGATAGTAGCAATAAGTTAGAAAAAAAAGGAACTAAACCCAGTTTAAAAAGGCAACCTGTTACTCAAATAGACAAATATAGATGAATGAATGTGGTCTTGTCTATTTCACTACCTTTTATTTTCTGCGTAATAAGCTTCCCTGAACAGACTAGGATGCATGGAAAGATCATTTTGTGGTTTTGCTAATTAGACAAATCACACAATTCGCTCATGAGACAAACCCATCATGGTAATTACTAGTAGTAGTACGTCGTGGCTTCAGCTGTCTATATATACGTCCCCCCCCCCTCCCTAAGTTTCGTTTCTTTACAACTTCCAGGTTCAACCACCGAAAAAAACCCGCCAAGACATCAGCTTGAGACTGTGAAGCCTGAGTAGAGTATAGAATCTCCTCACTCTAAACTTCAAAGTAACCTAAACTGGCTAAACTATCCGCTGGCCATTAGCGTCGTTCCTGCGCGTCGGCGTCGGCGTCCGCGTCCGCGTCGGCGTCGGTGATCCCATTCCAAGCGCCCCGACGCTTGGTCGAGGCGTCGCGACGATCTCCTCCGCTAATAGGAAATGTTCCACCTAGCTAAATGCCAGTACAACAGCTAAGAAAGAGACGGCTGCGATTCTTATGCCTGTCTGCTAGCTGCAAGACGGACTAGGATAGGCAACTCGTACACAAGCAAAATCCACGCCTTGAGCACATGAATGTTCAAATTATAAATAGAGTCCAGATATTTTGGAAAGCATTCTCCAAGTACAGACAAATGTAGATGTCTATAGCACATGCCATAATTATTTAAAGTTGTAACAAGCTTTCAAAGAACATCTAAATATTTGTCGGATTTTTTTTATGGTTTTGATTAAAGATGGCGTTGCAATTGGACATGTGTGCGACCATTAGAATGATTATAATTTTAGTATACATATTTGAGGTAATCGAAATAGAACCTATATTTTGGGCGAGACCTTTAAAGGCTGGTTAAGGAATTAACCGTCAGTTATCATCATGACTTCAGCCAGTCAGATGCCACGTCCAAGCAAACGTAGCATCAATTCCAAGGTAGCGTATACTGACAATCTTAATCAATAGGTATAGTTATTGATTATTTCACTTTTATGTGATCCCTGGACGATATTATTGTGGCGTGATGCGGTTGAGTCTGCTTATATGGGAAACCCTGGTTTCGAGATGTACTAGTGGTTAGATGCTCGACTGATGTTTTCTCCAGGGAATATGGCGATGCGACCGCGACATGCGAATAGACGTGCTACCCCAGTAGGCCAAGCCTCTGCCCCCCCCCCCCCCCCCCCCCCCCGCCTGTAATGCCCTTCCCGACCTCGGTCCCGTCACTCCTGTTACCTTACTTACCCTACCCACTGCCAACCTACAAACTCACTTATAAACTACAACATGCAATGCGAGACATACAGAATGAAGAGGAGATCAAACGTGCTTTGTCATAGAATATTATAATGCATTGCATTAGCACAAATATTACTAGGGATTAATACGATTTAAAAAGTACGTGTAATTATTTTGTAACCGTTTTCCTGAAATGCAAATAAGATACTAATGAAGTTTGAACGGTAATAAAGGCCTGGTATTCGAAATGGTTTAAACTTCTCGATGTTGGTTTGAATTTGAACGGGTTTCCAAGTATCATTTTATTCGAACACTTTGAAAATATGAATCCCACAAAATGGTCATAGCTATATTGAAAGCACTTTATAGAGTCAACTATACCAAGAATAATGTGATGAAAAACGACTTGAAATAGAAATAACTGTGCCTATTTCATTAGTATATTGACATAACATTCCCACTGTAACTGTAATATACCTGAGTATACGTAAATTCCGGCATTTGAGATGGAGGTCGAAGGGTGTTGGCTGGGGGGGGGGGGGGGGGGGGGTGAAAGGCGCAGTTGAGGTCACATCCGTCGAAAGATCCGTGAAGTAGTGAAGTTCAGATTTAGATGAGAAGCAATACCGAATGAACTCACCCCACAAACCCAAGTACCTCGGTCACTTGAGGGTTTTGGTCGGGAACCATGTAGCTTTTATAGCAATCTCGGTAATGGGGACTGATCGATAGGTAATTCCATCAGACAGCTAATTCAGTGTACAGACGGAGAATGTGCATTTAGGGCAAACATGAGCCAGCCAGACATATCAGAGTCCTTGAAACTGGAATACCATGAACAAATATATGGTCTGGAATCGCTCCGCAACATTTATAGATGCATCAAAAATTTATGCTAGTTTGAAATAGGTTAGGGACCCAAAAAATTGTCTTGATTTCTTGCGATAGTTGAAAATGTAATTCATATCACTTGAAACACATTCTTATTTCAGTTGATGTACTGGTGAAAACAGACGTCTGCGTCGAGTACCCCGTGACCTTGATGTCTCTCCACCATAGGAAGCCGTTGCGTAAGTTCAAAATGTTTCCATGCTTTAATTCTTTGAGAAAAAAGCAAGAACATCTCAAACAGAATATTTTCAAAATTCTTAGTCATTAGAATATCCAAGTAGGTAGTGACTACTTAGGAAGAAAATATTACGATTATACTGGCAATTGTATTCCACGCAAAACACAACCGTAAAATTATTTCCTTGTCGAAGATAATTATACACAATTTGTAATCTTCCCTCTTCAAACACCGGCTGTGTAACGCAATTACCTACACAGGTAAAAATTACACGAGGTGCATTGTTAAGTCGGTGTTCGCATTTTACTGCAACATCGAAAATAGAAAAGCTTATAGCAAAAAAAACTGTAATATCTTTTTTGTATTTAAGGAGCTTACCTAATGCCAACAATCGTAACACCGTAGCTATGAAAGTATGCAACTATGCAAGTATATGTAACTATGCAGTAGAACTAGCACGGTAGCACCCCTTTCGCAAAAACAATACGCACGGAAAGGCATTAACCCCGACATAGCATAAAATTAGTGACGGTAATGACTCCTGTCCTCTGTTGATTACGCGATGCTATTGGTTGAAATGCCTTCACCCAAAAGATGGTACTGGAAACAGTTGATATTATGTTTCAATTCAAATTAATGTAAGTGAAATTCGAATATGTATTGTTACTATAGTTAGATACTATATCGATAGTCATTATTCAATCATGACAATGTTTATACATTATATGTAATGTGTTTACAAACTGATAATAAATAAATAAATAAATAAATAAATAAATAAATAAATAAATAAATAGCACCACGGTGGAACCAGCATATTGGTGGAAATTACGTATTAGCAGTTAGCACCCTGTCCTCTGTTTTCTGTTGTCTCTCTATTGTCTCTGATGATGTATTAGACGGGGTTTCTCTGGTACGATTAACTTTTGGTCCCAAAAAGGACATATGCTTTTTTAGGTCCGAAAGTCAATCTTACCACAGCACTAATGCACCCCATCTGATGACTGCTCAGAACGGCTTCGCCCTTTAGATTCGTCAGGAATCGGACCTTTAACAATAATGCATGCAAGAACTATCCGACAATCCGACATGTTCCTCGCATGCACTACACTCTAGCATGATCGGCGTGCCTCCAGTAATTAGCTGGCGCACCTACGGCGAGCCCCCCCCCCCCTCCACGGTTGGAAATTAGCCAGAGACGGGGCTGCACATTGCACCCAAAGAATACAAAATGAAGAAGAGAATAACTCTACACATACACCGTGCATCAGGGGTAGATTATAAAAGAATTTTGCAATGCTTTTACAGCGGTGTATATGGAAAAATTGAAAGTTAACGACATGTTAACTTAGATAGTTCCCCGTGGTAGAAATACAGGAAATTGATAAAAGATTAGGCAGAGAAATGGCGAGGGATAAACTCCGATCACCATGAATAAATTATACGAAGTATATGGAAAAATGAGTCTAAAATGTGTTTTTGATTTCCGCTAGCTAATGTCCTGCACTGCACCCTACATCCTCCCACCCCCAACCCTCCACCCAATCTCTATCTCTCTCTGCGTTATATCCCCTCTGTCCGTATATACTTCATATATTGGCACACACATATACCCACTTGTAGGTGCTCTCGAATGGGCCCACTGATACGCGAGTGGGTGTGTGTTAGGACTGTGCTGAACAAAGAGCAAGCACTCTGATAGCTAGACGTTATATTAAACGTGTGCGTAGGCAGAACAGGTATATAGGCTAATCAAATGCCAATTAATTAAATTGCTGCGAACGGACTGATAGAAGGAAGGGTAACATGCAATCGCCTGGCAGAGTGGGCTTATGCATGTATAGAATATAATACATAAGCCAAATGTCAAATTCAATACCAATCCGCCAATGTAAGGAAGTTTTAATTTATTGTGAGTTTGAGCCAAAATGTTGTTAGAGGGTGAAACCGATTTCAATGCTGTGTTGCGCCTATTGAAGCTGAACCCTTTTGAGCGGTAATTGAAATGCGATTTGGCTGGATTTGCACTATGTTCGAGAGTACGTTTGTTTATTGTAGACAATCGGATAGTAGAATTTATTTCACTGTATTATACTGAAAACTAGAACAATGAATATTTGAAAGGATGCTGAATTGATATGCGACACATCTTTATGAAGAGTTCAATTCACTGTTAATAATTTCATTAGCGGTTTTCCAAAGTAATCCAATTATATTTTTTTATATATTAAAAAATGTGTTAGTATATTATGCCACGTGAAAAGAATTGCAGAAAATCAGCTTCGCAAGTATAGCTTCTTGATTATACATGCGAATCGCGTTGTAAAGCATTCCAGTTGAAAAATCTATAAATATTAAACGAGGAGGTAAGGTATGAGAGCGTATAACATCTCAAAAATCACTTTAAGATAATATATTATAAGAGTTGTTTTCTGAAAGTTTTCTAGCTTACCATTTCTATTTTCGCTGTCGGCAGGTTTCATTTGAATTGGGTGGTGCATCTGAAATAATAAAAACAAAAACAAAATTATTTACAATATCAGACAATTTAGCAATTTAAAATGTTTTGACTATCCTGCTGCTGCTGTTGCTGCTGCCTTTATTGGTAACATCACGTCGTCTTTGTATCAACAGATTGATGCCAAAGACGCGTCATTCATTTGAAACTGTGAGGGGTTCCACAAGCAAAGGAACAAATCCAAATCCAAATCCAAATTCCAAATTCGATTCCAAATTAGAATTTTGGATTTAGTGAACAGTCCTTTAACGTAAAAAAAAAACTACAAAATATAGAGCAGTATTCATGAATGAATTGGAGACAAAGCGAAACTATTCAGAACACTATTTACATAACATTGTATAAAATGATATATGAAGACGAGGTGAGCTCATGATAATATGTTTGGCTCCCATCGCGAGGACAAGTTAACTATCAGAGAATGAATCTGGCTCAGATGTGTTTTAAATTGAACTAGCTTTTAATGAAAGACCGCTCTCGACGAAGGACAAATGACTATGGTGGATAAAGACAGAGGATGACTTTGTTCACGAGATGAAAAGAGAATCGGATGCAACTGAGATGATTAGCATGGTGTCCACCTTTCGAGTCAGGCAAACATACACTGCTGCAACGTTGGTCGCTCAGTCAGTCGTCAAAGTCGAGTGTAGGCTATTTTCAAATGCAAACCCGTTGTAAAGCATTCTTGGCAAGCGAAACCGAATCCAAACTGAACAAACCTTTTGTAGACCCTTTATGTTTTAACCTTTTTATTTGTCGCTGGTTCGTCACGTTGTTGGATAGCTCTAGTGTCTAAGCGTGGCTAGTTCAATTTGGATGAGCTAATGATGGATTATCGTTCGGGTTCCCGGAGACAGCGCCACGCGGTATCGTTTAAGGCAAGGCACAGGATTAATTGGAATAAACCGCCACGCTTAGAAGGCAATTAGGATCAATCTTGAGCCCCCCGCCCCTACCTCCAACAACCAACCCATATAGCCCCAACCAAATATAAATTTTAAGGAAATTGGCGGTGTTTAGATGAATGCTAATTGAGCAAAATCAGTATGACTTGAGCATTCAAATGGTGATTAGGCAAGAAGGGATTTATGGGTAATGCCTCCAACTCATAGTAGGTTATGAGTTGCATACTGATGAAGATAGACCAATTATAGCAATGCGTGTCCGAAGAAAGTCTGAATCTAGAATTAGAATCTCGATTGTTCATACTAGAGATGTGACCCATCCGATTATGATGGGAGTACTAAGTAGGTATACCTAATATCTACACATAGTACCTATACCTTTACATAGCCATCCTTGATCATTTCTGTCGCACTTGGGTAAACAAAAAAGGTATCGTCGTGCGTAGATCATGTAACATTGGCATTCATGCATTCAATTTTCACTCAAGACTAATTGATATTGGGATTTTATTCACCCTATTAATACATTGCTCTAGCTTCGACGTATGTACATAATAAATATCGCCAGAAAATAATTGCTTTCCCCACAATGTCAGTACTACATAACATCATCGATATAACCAGACGAGCAGACGAACGAACCCCACTAGCTTTCTGTAGCTACCCGAATAACGTAACACATCCCAAAAATAGAACATACCAAACATTCATTATAATTATGAATAGGTCTAGAAAGACAGTGTGCTTCCTCGAGTGGAGAATGGAGATTTGAACAGGCAAGAAACGGAACGAAGTCGTAGAGTCACAGCAGAGCACTGGCTGTTAGCGGCGACTCCGCGAACCTACGCAGCTGTAACTTTCAAATAACTGCTGGCATCTTGCGGTCTTCCTCCAACTTGATTCTAGACTTGGCGAACACGAATGAGACGGAGGGTCGGCGATGTTCAGATTGGGGATTCAGGAGCAGAACAGATGAAGCACTTGACTGGACCACTACTTGGTTCAATCTTTGTCATATTATCAATCCTCATTCATATCACGAAGTGTTCTGATTGCGTAAACAGTTAACGAAGCTTGCTGTCGAGTTAGCTGTAGGGTTCTTTTTCAAATGTGTTATGCTGCTATATTGTTATTTTGTTATTTGTGATTTTCACGAAAATAAGAAGAAAATCACTCGGAATGTCGCAGTTAGTGCATTCGAAAGACTGTTGCTAAAAGAAATGACACGAACGCATTTCTATGGAGAAGGGCACAGGTGATGTGTATTTTTATCAAAATAATTCGAAATATAAGTAATCTTATGTTCTACATTTTCGTCCTGCGTTCTCAAAAATTATTCCCAAGCAATTTATTTACGACACGAGCAATATTTTAAATTTCAAAACAGCTCCCCAGATTTTTTCTGTTGCTTTTGTTGTTTTCCTTGTCTTTTCATTTCATTTTGTTCCTCCTCCCTTCACTCGCGCGGCTTCCCTGCGGCAGCATTCAGCTAATTTCCTCTCGAATGACATGGCATCAGATTAATGACGTAGGTATACTCGTCTTTCCATGGTCGCCACCGACTCAGGCACCTGTGACGACGCGGCATAAATTTGCCTTTGCATCGCTCTTTCAATCACGTCACGGGGAATACAAAACGGTATTTTGTTACCATACCCTGTACGCGACTCGTCGAATGTCCACCGTGTCGATTTCATCAAATATGAATGCCAAAGTTGATTGTGTGACAGTTTTTTTTCTGTGTCGTGAAAGTTATATAGGCATATGCGCGGGGTTTTTGGATTAGGTGGGGAACAGAAAGAAAGGGTGGGTTTTTGTTACGCGCTAAAAACATGGCACGACCATAGAATGATTCATACCCTAAACATATCACGACTTTTCCAGGCAAACACGAATACTACTTGGGGTTGATTTTACTCAAAACTTGAAACCTGTTATGTTACTGTTTCATACGTAATTCTGCGTGGACACTCTGATTTGGGACTATTGTGGGTGCATTAGGTCGGGTTTGGTCTAGGGTCCAGCCTCCCCATCACTACCCCACTGCGTAAGTCTCGTGTTAAATCCAGCTCCAACCACAGTTGCACAAAGAGCACAGAGGCAGATTCGACGCATGTGTTGCGGAATGCCTAACTCCAGTGAATGAAACAATATTGTTTGGAAGCAATGTCTCGAGATGTTCAAGTTAGTGCACTGAGTTTCTTACCGTCAAAACTTTCCATCCCGAAACAATTTACAATTATTCAAATTGTGTACACACATGGGGTGACAGTACAGCGCTACCAAAAGTGTTGCAGCACGAATATAATTTTAAGCGGAAATCAATCCTGCACCGCGTTCAGAATTACGTGGATGTTTATGTTACGGATGAGTATCCCTGTAAAAATGAAATTGTAATGCAATTCATCATTTTCATGCAAATATAGGTGTTAGCAAATTGAGCTGATGATGGTTTTCTGGGACTGGCTTTCGCCTATCAATGACCATCGGATACGCTCGGAAGCGGCTGCAGATTCCCGAATACCCCATGGGATGATTTAACATTTGCATAATCATTTCACACTAAATAGTTCACGTACGGACATGCATGTAATCAAACGATGCATCACAGTGCGAGCATACGCATGGCGTGGTGGCACATCGCAGGGCACTGCACCAGTCGTGAGCGGAATAATATCAGTAAACTGATCAGCGGTGGGGGGGGGGGGGGGGGGGGGGGGGGGCTCGCTGACAGCGTCCAGCAGGTCCAGCGGCGCCAAGCCAACACAGCATCCATACGTGAAATAGATCCGTCGTGCGGTCACCAACCATTTCTACTCCTAATCAGTTAGCGGAATCCACGATGCAATATAAAACGAACATTATATTCTCCAATGTTTCGTTTTTAAACTGCACTTCTTTGTGTTACGATCGAAATGCTTTCCCTTTCTCCGCGGCGAGGCGCTTCGCATTTTCTTCAACAAGTCGCTGCAAAGAAAACTCGGAAAAGCGTGAAGGGTGAAAGCTCATAACCACACTCTTTCATCACGATGCCTCCAAGAAGTCATCGACAGGAAGGGCCAGCTTCTCCCTTTTAACACGCAACTCGTAACTAAAAAGGGGCAGGAGGGTGGGGGGCGAAAAAACGTGCAAAATTAAACACGATTTTCTAGTATTCGGCGACGAATTTATAAGGCAGAGAGAGAGAGTCTAATCGTCGTGCCCGTCAGATGCTCACCGGCTCACACAGCTTTCACGAGATGACAGGAATGTTAAAGGCTCGCAGCATCCAGTACCCAGGCGGCTGCGACCCTCTCTGGAAGATTCGTCAGTTTGTGCGTGCCTGGCGAGATGCTGACGGTGGCTTTTCATAAGTTCACTTTTTTGAATACCCATCTATTTCTTTCTCTCTTTCTTCTCGCTTGTATTCACGCTCCCTTGTTCGCGCACGTACACGCGGCGTCGGCGTCGGCGTCGGCGTCGCGAAGCTCATGTGCTGAATGTTGAAGTGAATTGGGGCTGCATGCTGCCAGCAACACCAATGACAGCAACAACAGCAGCATCAGCAGCAGTTGCAGCATCATCAGCAGTTGCAGCATCAGCAGCAGTTGCAGCATCAGCAGCAGTTGCAGCATTATCAGCATCAGCAGCATTCGTCAAGGAATATTCAAATAAAATAAAATTTTAGTGAAAATAAAAGGCATTCAAATGATTGATGACAACTGAGCTAGTTTTGTCGGTGCACTCAAAAAAATGCCAAACAATATCGGTTAGCTTGTTTTTATTCGTGCATTGAAAATGTGGTCGCACCTGGCCAGGTACTACGTAATAGTACGTGCAGGTACGCGGATCGAAAATGTTCGGGTAATACACGGTGTCTTCAAATTTCGGATTATTGTTTATGCAAGCCGCATAAATGTTTTATACACAGTCTCTCTCGTTCGTTGATTAAAAAATGCCTATAGCTTTTCAAGACAAGTGGAACAAAGATTGGGATTAGAAACATGGTACAGCGAAGCGCATGTCTTTGAATAATTTATAATAATAACCATGCATTCCCCTCGAATCCCATCCACAAGAAAGTCGTGTCGAATCCGAAGCAAATACGTTCGCTAAATTGCTTTGAGAGACCATTTTGTATGCGAAAGCGTTATGACAATGGCCAACAAATATTAGGCTGCCGTAGAAGGGAACTGTCGGTGGGGTCGAATTGCAAGAAAACGACGAAAGAACCTGGGCTTGGATGCTGGGGCTTATTATAACCCCGGGGGTAAATTTGTTATTGCCTTGTAGATAACCACCCAAATTCACAGAAAATGTAATCTGATTGTTTAAAAAAAGTATTAAACCCCGATTTTAGTCACAATATATCTATCTTAACCTCGTTAATTGAATCTAGGCCCTAAACTATAATGCAAGTCATGGTTTAACCTCGATGTGTGTGTAAGTTACCCTTTCCCATGCAATGCAGAAGTTGATGTATGAATGCTGTATAGTTTTCAAAGGAAGGGAAAGTGAAAAGCAGCCAGAGAGGGGGAAATGTGTGCTGTTTCCTTTTCGCTTGCCGCGTAGATTGATCGAAGGAGTCGAAGGGAGGAGAAGGGTTACGCCTTCGAGTAAGGTTACACTATCGCTATTATATTGGTAAACCTAATCTGACAATTAAGATTCGAAATTCATTTTTCTGTGTGTGGTAGAAATGTGTTTCCGTGTTTCTAAAATTATCATTACAACAGATATGCATTTGCTTTTTGCCTATTCACACTACTAACTAGATACCAATATAGTTTCAGCAAGAATTCAACAGCGAATAATTACGCCACGAATATATAACCAACTTATAATAGTGAACAAGCAGCTCATTTATCAAATATGTAAATTGATTATTAATGTCACGGCAATATTCCACACGATTGGAAGCTTTGAATTGAAAATTTACATAATCATTTTGATTGCCACCTGTCACACGAGCACGGCACCTCCACTTGTAAGCAGTAATAGCGTTAGCTGGTGCGGATCACACCATTCACACGTCAGTACCTAGATAGTATCATCCAGCACTGCCGTTCCATAAAGACCCGATGTTAATATATTCAAATTTCAAATGCATATAAGCATTGAACATTTACTGCTAATATCAAACACATATCTTCAGATACCTCCAAGCGAAAAGCCATACAATTCAGCAAGTCAAGATTTGAAACACATCACACCTAATGTATATAAGATAACCTTTAAGATGTTGATGTCAAGCACTCATTACGGTTAACAGTCCTTGCAAATGAGTTAACCAACACCACGACACCGAATTAACCCAAACACTGCTAACTGCTAATGCTGTTATTCTCAAGCCAACACTGTGCAAACAACGCCATATCGTCACACAGGTGCACGTCATCAGGCCACACGGTCGCATAGCTGCTCGCCTAATGATCGATACACTACACATAGATAATGCGTTTATCCAGGTATTTATTTCAATTGGGTTAATTACCTCATAGTTAAATTGGAAGTTCGCACCAGACAGGTGCAAGTGATGGCTGTGTGAAGTGTCTGGGTTAGAATGCGGTGACGTTCGCAAAACTACCACATACATACTCTTGTTTATCAGATATAGAGTGTATATTGTTGATCAAAGGGATACGATGCTAGCAGGTTGATGGAGCGTAGTGTGGACCAGGGTCCAGGCATCATTCGTATGGGTGCTAGCGAGAATGCTTGCCTGTGGTTTCATGCTGAGACTCGGTGAGCTAGTCGAGATTGTGGGGGAGATCTCGGTGTTACGGGGAACGAAGGGGTTAAGCGGGGGAGGGATGATGGAGATGTAGCGCCCATGTGTAGCTGGCGCTGGGGTCTCGGATAGCGGTAGCTGTAGGTGACCGGAACCAACTCACCTTCATGTTCCATCAAACTGTGGTGAAAGTAGATGTAGGCTGGTCTGCGTTGTAATTTATTAATAAATGATGATGTAGCATGAGTGTGTGTGGAGGCATATCAGTCAGTCACTCAGTGTTGGGTTGGGGCTGGGGCTGGGGCTGGGCTCTCGCTGGGCTCTGGGTGGGCTCCGGCTGGGCTCGGGCACCGCATGTGGGGTAGCTGTACTAGGCGGGAAGCCGGCGAAATGTCGACGGGCTAGCTCGGTTAGGGGGCTGGGGGAAATCCCTCCCCCTATCCCCCCAACCCAGGTCCCCCCACCTCTCATCCTGATTTCCTCGGCTTTGGTGCCATCCCTGCTGGTAAAAGACCCGAGCTAGACTGACCGGCAACTCGAAACAAATTTCCCCGAAACTTATTAATGCACAGGACGCAGAGCGGGTGGATGGACAGGACATATGATGCAGACAGCAGACAGCGACGAGGTAGAGTGCTTCGGAACTGATTATTCAGAAAAGCCACGTGAATTTAATAACAAATATTGGCCAAGTAGAAAAAATATATACAAATGCAATATGCACAATTCATGAGTAGATGTATATACACATGACAGGGTGAGGCATTGCGTACTATACCGAGCTGCTGCTGCTGCTGCTGCTGCCGGTGTGTTTGCACGTAATTGGCCAGGTTCTCTACTAGCTAGCAAACATTTCACATCATTTTATTATTTCATCCAACTCTCAATGAGTGGGTACACTTGAAACTAATTCCATTCAAATCTCACTGGGCATATTAACTTATGTTGCATGATTCATGAAAACACTGCTTATTTCATCATTCATAACATAGCAAATATAGAGCTACAGTTCATATTTCCGGAACCTACAAAGGAAATAACTGAAAAACCTACGTCGCGATTTAGTTAAAGTTTTAAAAGCCAAGTTGAAAAACCGAAAACATCCTCCAAAAGCAGGATCCCTTATTTATACTCTACCTTACCCTGCCTCCAACTTATTTTCTCTATTCCTTTCTGCATCGTCTTATTTACTCCACATTCTAGTTTATTTAATATTCTCTCTTTGTCGTTTCTCTTTTGGCTGTTTCCTCTCTGACGCGTTCCTAACCTAATTATCTAGCCAGCCGAGCGACAAGGGACTATTTTCCATCCCCCGGCTTCGCGAGACGCTGGATGCTGGATGCTGGATGCTGGATGCTGGATGCTGGATGCTGGATGCTGGATGCTGGATCACGAGCCAGCCACGCGAACGCGAACGCCAAGCAATAACGATCACAGGATGGGGAACGGGCGGGGGCGGGGGGGGGGGGGGGGGGGGGGGCTGAAACCTCGAAAATTACATAACAAATTCAATAAGAGACAACGTGTGCGGGGCCGGCCCAATCTGGCCGACATTGAAACATTTTGCTATGCATTACTTGAGAAGATTATCACGAGGTGCGTGGTCGCTTCACGGAGGAGCCGTAAGATCTCAGGACTAGTATGTCTGTCTGTCTGTCTGTCTGTCTGTCTGTCTGTCTGTCTGTCTGTCTGTCGAGTTCGCTTCTCGCCCAGGGCGCGACGCACGAGGGTGATTCGTTTAGTTTTAACTGATTGTTATTGAGATAAAAGTGTGTACGTTCTTTGAAAAAAGTGTATATATGAACATCATCTGGGATTTGAGGCTCGTTGTCAGAACTGCTTCGCGTCAAAGCACGCACAATATCGTGGCAGCTTTAACGTGCACCTTCACCTCCCGCTTAAACATGGCACCTCTGGCGGGGTCAGCTTTAACAACGCACCTCCATCACCACTGAGGCAGCTTTGGCACGGCACCTCCATCACCACCGAGGCAACTTTGGCACGGCACCTCCATCACCACCGAGGCAACTTTAGCAAGGCAGATTCAACTTGGCACCTCCACTTGGACCTGCTGTAGCGTGGCACCACCACCTGGACCTGCCACCTCCATCACCACCGAGGCAGCTTTAGCAAGGCAGATTAAACTTGGCACCTCCACTTGGACCTGCTGTAGCGTGGCACCACCACCTGGACCTGCCACCTCCATCACCACCGAGGCAGCTTTAGCAAGGCAGATTAAACTTGGCACCTCCACTTGGACCTGCTGTAGCGTGGCACCACCACCTGGACCTGCCACCTCCATCACCACCGAGGCAGCTTTAGGATTGCAGCTTTAGCATGGCACCTCCACCAGGACCTGGCACCTCCACCAGGACTTGGCACCTCCACCAGGGCCTGGAACCTCCACCCAGATCTGGCACCTGCACCAGGACCTGCTTAAGAGTGGCACCTCCACCAGGGTGCGACAATACATTCACCAGCCTTCTGCAGCTCTTGTTAACAAGACGCTCGCATTTCTCGCTGAAACTAGGTAGATCCGAGTCGCTTCTCGGCGTATTTTGCTTTGCGGTTTGGTACCCTTGCTCACGTCCATCTCGTTATAGCCAGCAGCAAAAAATCACAAAATGATTGTTATTTGTCACCGCAAGGGCATCATAGACGTTTACATGGAAAAATTGCTAACACCCTAAGCGTGTCTTATTGAATCACCCTTCATGACCCAAAGCACCAGATTTGCGTTAGAGACCCATGAAGTGAGCAAATAAAACTTAAGAGCTGCACCAGGTTAGGGTATCTAATGTCGCCACCGCCGTAAAAGTTAATCTTCTGTTTCATCCTTTGTTCTTCTTTCACGCGAATGAAGCACGTTGAATCAATGGACCTGGAACCCTGCTAACTAATCAACAAAGTGAGCAAATGTCTCAGTTCTTTAATGTCTTGAACACAACCGCAGTGCTACGAGCTTTTGTACCCATAAACCTCGTTCCACTTCGCTGGCGTTATAACACAATTCTACGAAAACGAAGGTAAAAAATTCCTCGTTTTCTGATATAAAATACACTTCTCGTTTAATTAGCATTCGAGAGTATCTACGTTTTGAGAATGCATTTCATTCGTAACGAGCATTCCACAGAAGATTGGCTCATCTGAGCCCTGTAAAATATATGGCGTAAAATTGAAATTAACTGTTCCCGCAATATTCCCGTGGGGCCGAGAGAAACGGAACCAGTACACGGCGATGCGCTCGAATCGGCGTTTCTCTGCTCTTGATAACCAGCCGAGGATAAATAACTAAGCATTGTGTTGAGAGAAAAAATCCATCTCCTCAAAGCGAAAACCAATGATGAGAATTGAGGAGGGCGGAAGCCCTCGCCGGACCGTCGCCGCGCGAATGGAGGAACATTAAAAACACGAGGAGATCATTTGTTTCAACAGATAAAACAATGCTTACGCCAGCTGAACGGCTAAACTATGGATTCAATTTTGAATAGAATCGTTTAGCTGATTGCAATCGAGTTGGGATAACAGTTTTCGGAGCGGGACACCGGTGGTTAAGAAGCGTTTCCAAAATTTGCATTTGTTGGCCATGATTGACGAGTGACGAGGAGGACGAGTTTATGACGAACTTTGTTGAACAATTCACGCAGCGCTGCTCAGTTTTTGGCTACACGCTACCGCGGTCCCGAAATGCTTGGATATAATTTCAGGTTTCTAAGCGAATTTTTTGAATAAAAAGGGAAGGTATAGGACAAAATAACGAGATGCAAAAGATGCTGTGACGAAACGAGCGAATCAGGTAAAGATAAGGAAGGAATCAAGATGTGAGGGTTAAAAGATGTAGATGGAGGGGTGTGGAAGGGGCAGGAAGGGGCAGGCTGAGGGGAGACAGCATCCGAGGGTATAATAGAACATCACAGAGAATAAAATTGAATTGAAAATGAAAAGAGCTCCGTTACCAAGTCGTACCCTAGCAACCGCAACTCGGCTCATTTCCCATTCTTGTTGCCTGCTTGTCCCTGGTTTTCCTGCACGCACACACAGCATCTCTGCGGGCCCCGTGACTTGATATCTAGCGTTTTCTCTCCTAAGCCAAGAAGGACGCTGATGACAAAAACTTGTACTAATTAGAGACACACCCTTGCAAGGAGGGGGGGGGGGGGGGGGCTAAATCTCAGACCGAGCCAATTATTGACTAAACACGGGTGGTAGAGTAGAGATGGACTCTGGTGCTTCGGCAAACAAGGAGACACTACAAAAACCCCTGCAGGGGTGACTTTAAACTCCAAATGAGCGCTTAATTGACAGAAAGTGTTAGATTGGTGTGACATTAATACTGAGTAAGGGCTCAAACTTTTTTTGTTCGGAGCGTTGCGTTTAAGGTAAGAGCGAAAATGTAAGTGTATAGCTGCGCCGAGAGTGGCTCATAGGCATCTCATAGCTGAACGCTGGTGGACGCTTAGTGCTGGCTTTCAAAGGCGGCTACAGCGAGTTTAGGGGGCGATATAGAAAAGTATGCGCATAAACATAAATTTCCTTTCATCTCATTCTCCCGAAACAAGTTTGCACGAAATAGAACAACATTATTAGCCGCGTATGAAACCTGCAATAATGTAAGCGTTATGGAGGAAGAGCGTAAGTAGCCGAGTTAACCAGGTGGTACCGCCGTCAGTTCAGGGACATTGCATCCAATTACGAAAATGCAGCCTGCCAACAATGTCAAAAACTGTCCTTAACGCAATTCTGTGGCCGTGCCAACAATTTTCTACCGATGGACAAGCTTATGCACTAGAGACCGCGACATATGTGCTATTGTTCTAAGGTCATTTTAAATTGCCACAATTAATCTCGTCTGATACGTTTAGCATTAGCTTCCCTTTTCGCTAGCCAAATGTCTTCGAAACAATGCCGCTTGTATTGAAGGTGCGGCCGTTGTTTGTCAGGTCGGTAGAGAAATTCGACGCCGACGCCGACGCTGATGACTAGCGTGTGAGAACATTACACAATTCCTGTTCGTAAACCGAGATTCCAGCTAATAAAATGATCGCTAGACAAGAAAGTGAACTTGAGAAAGTGACTTACCCCATTGAGCGTTTTTATGTTGTGAAGTGCATTTTGGGCGTCCAGTGCTGCCTTGCGGGTATAAAACGTCACGAAACAGCACCCTAGAAAAAAACGACAACAATTAAAAATGTAATCAAAGCAGATCTTGATATGTTGAAAGTATAGCTATAAACCTTACTATAACTCTTGTAATTAGCTGAAATCAGTAAATCCAAACGTGTAGACTCGGACAAGGCTGGCATTCCAAGTTTACAACGTATGCTTGCATTGAGCACGGGTCGTTACGATGTATATTTAAAGCGAAATGCAGGTAATAAATGCATCAATGCCTAAATGCATCACCAGCTCATTGGATCTAAGTACCTATGCACCTACCACAAACGCATTCTTTTTAATACAACTCTGCCAAAAAGCACTTCAATTTCATAGCGCCTTGCGTTTTACAAATACGAGAGATTCTATTACCCCATCTTTGCTACCGTTGCAGGGGAAAAAAGGGACATCGCAAATAAAATCTACGTGTTTACTACACTGTGGCGCCAGGGCCCAACCCCGCCGAGTTGTTGCGACCTGAACGTGTTTGTGGAAAGTGGGCAATAGATTGCTTTGCTGGAAACCCCGAAAGAGATAAGCGGCCAGCATTTCTTTTATGAAAATGCATTTTCTCGGAAGATATTCGAATGTTTAATTCCACCTGGGAGTTGTGATACCTGCATTATGTCTCGCAATGCATTGCACTGCACTGCAATGCAATGAATGCAATGCAGGGCGCCGTGTAGTGGGAATGGGTGGGTGGGTGGGTGGGGGGAGGGGTGTTAAGGGTGAGGAGCAGGGAACGTGAAGGGTCTGGGAGCGCTGCACCGCGCCACGAAAGGGTGCCACAGCGCTCTCGACATCGATTTACACAGAAATATTGTGTCACATTAGACGGAAGACATTTTGCCGATACTTTTGGATACTGGTTCGGCGGATTCGGAATATTGCTAAATCGAGTGGAAGAAACTGCTTTCAAAAAAACAATGAAACTACTCCCGGATTCTGAAAAAAGGGTAGAGAGTTTGTTATTCGGAAAAAACACCGTTGGTCTAAAGTTATCCATAAACCAGTACTTCCGATAACTCTTCTATAATCTATATTTTCCGGTATCGATTCGAGTAGGAAAAGTCATAATAATACGAGCGTGCAATTTTCTTTCGTTATTGAACAGACATTTGAGAGTATAGCGACTCGAGTATAGGCAGTACATGTGATACTGGTGATAAGTAATAACTGGCGAGTAGTGCGATGCATCCAGACATGTTTCTGAACCACCGAGCCATTTGCCATTTGCCATTTGCCAAGCGACTCAGTACGGACCTCGCCAGAGATTCCCCAGGAGATGTACAGTAAAAACCGTGCTGCGGTGAGCCTTTATAGTCCTCCCTTGTCTCACTCGGAGTTATCATAGAAGAGTATTTTCATCCTTGTCCTTCACATTAAACTTACCCCATCTACATCTATCTATGATGTCTTTTTATAGTCGGCTCCAAAGGGACTAGTGACATATCCAGAAACCAAGTTCTTGGGATGGGCTTGGTCTTCCAGGGCTATACCGTCGGCTCAAAAAATGTTTTTGTCTGGCATCTGATAGTAGCAACTGCACGAGGGAAAATAATTTAATTTTGAAACATAGTTGCTATGATGGTTTTATAAATGCCAAAGTCTGCTTGTCCTTCATGAATAAGATATTATATGAACACTTCTAAAGAGTCTTCATTATGTTAATTTCATACCGGAAAGCAAAAAGTACCATAATGTATTTAATCACTATCAAGAAACTTGATTAGCGTAATCCACTGGTGAAGCAAGTTAACACTTGGGTGCAATTAATACATCTTTCCGGATCCGGACTGGTCTCGCGTAACACGTTGGCAGTGGCAATGAATTCCAAGGCGCCCCCGAAGTCTCGGCTCGGGGGCTGGGACTAGGGCTGGGGCTGGGGCTGGGGCTGGGGCTGGGGCTGGGGCTGGGGCTGGGGCTGGGGCTGGGGCTTGGGCTGGGGCCCAGTGAATACCCCACCTCGAAGATACGCCACGGCCGAACCAGTGTCGCCGGCGCTCGAAAGACGATGTAGCCCTCCCGTTCTCGATCCCAAGTTTCTATTGTCCTCCCCGGAGCGCACCCTATACATCTTCGCATATCATCTCTATTATATTAACCTTAAAAGAATTTTCCCGAACTTTCTCTTATCTGTTTAGAGTTTAATAAGATTGAAATAAATACTCTCTCTGTAAAGTGAAGTGAAATTGGACACACTGAGATACTAGCTGATATCATATTATGCCAAAATGGATTGCGGGACCGACCTTTTCAAGTGAAATTGGGATACCGAATGAAGCAACAAGGAGATACCAGATATATAGGTATACTGGAACTATCACAGATCACATACATATTATCGGTTGAAAACAAGATGAAAATTATCTCGGTTCAGGAGTGAAGTAGGTCGACCAATGGAGCCGAAGCAGCAGATCTGAGTCGCTTCATTAAACTGCAGACAAATTGAGATTTAAGAACGAGCTTTATTGGAAAAGTGACATTTTCCTTCACTGTCATGATTCCAACTGAGATAGTGAATAGCACAAATCGCTCTTGAGATGTCATCAATATCCCAGTAAAGGAGCTGAAAGTTTTCTAATTGTCGCTCAACTCATGTATACATAGATATAATATATTTTAATAAAACTGTCATATAATCGACTTGACGCTTCAAGAAACTTGCGAGCGTAGGTCTAGTATAAATCTTCAGCACCACCAACTCTCAGAGTCAGATAATATACCAACCTCTGCATTGTGTCAAATATCCTGTGGGAGTGACAAAGTAATAATACCCTAATATCCCATCGCACTATCCTCTCCCGAAATCAGCGCCTGACGTAACGTCTGTAATTTAGTGTAAGGGTTCTTTCCCGTAGATTTCCTGTTGCCTCTCTAGACACTGACTCCATCCAATCGTTGCCGGGGCCATGGGGCTAGCAAGGGCGGACCCCTCCCAGCTCGGATTTTGCACTACGCATCACTGGGTCCGCCGAACCTCTTGCACTAATGACAGAATCCAAGACAGCAATGTGTATCACAAGTGCACAGACATGCGTCTCTTGAGAATCCTGTTGGAGGACCTGTCTGTCCCATCCCTCTTCAAAAAGGTCCTATCAAGATTGGTACTAAATGGAAGATGCGATACAAGACCTAGCGAATACACTTCAACAGTCAAGACACCTCGCTACGTCTCGGCTTCCTCGCCGCGCCTAGGCTAGGCACGATCCATGCAATGATTTATTTAACCTGCGAGAAAAGAGCTGTCTTTTTATGTTAAAATCGATTTTGGCCTACCGTGAGGGGGAGTTAAAGTGGGTGTCGTAAATGCAAAATTAAGGGACTCTCTAATTAGATGAAGAATATAAAGATGTTTATGTTTCGTTCTTCTGTCTCATACAGTATATAAGAGCTCAAATATAAAAAAAAGCGTTTACGTCGGATATCTATTATTTAAATTAGTCTGTAAAGATGCAAGGGGTTGTGATATCATAATGGTAGTAACCTGAAACAGCAAAAGAATTGAAAGGAAATTACATATGAAACAAAAGAAAGCATGTACGCGGTGGTGGCTCGTAAGCAGTACGTATGTAAGCAGTATTCTTTGTGAAGAGCACGAACAAAGTGGCTGTAAGTACGAATTGTATTCGTAGTCCCCTCTGCCACCAGTTCCCCCTCAGCTCGGGGAAGCGTGCGAAGATTTCCCGTTTCCCTCAAGGGCAGGAAAATTGATTTAAATGTTCACCTAGAATTGCTATCTCACATTCAAAATGCACGTCTCTTCACAAATATGTAGACTCAGCAGGTATATACGATCAGTAATGTATGTCATACAATAGTTACGATTTCAGTACTGAAACGACACAAGCCACACTTGCCACACATTGTTTATTGCTAATAAAGGGTTCCTATACCTTACAGACCGCTCAACCGTTACTGTGTGGCATGTATAATGTCAAAGAGATTGACTAACTTTAGAAGGCCTACCAAAATCGATTTAACATAAACCATTTTTCTATTCATCAAAAGATAATGCCCTATTAAAAGTCAGTTTGTAAAAATGATTCAAAGTTTGGCGTAGACGGTTCATTGCTGCAGCGACGAAGGACACGAGCAAATAATAACATTGCGTTCTTTCATGAAAAAACACAAAACTTGAGATTTTTTTAGAAAGTTGGGTCGTTCGGGAATAGAAGCATGAAATTATTGTTACTTTTAATAATTTTAAACTCCAATTGCCATTTGTGTAGGTAGACTACTTATAGACAAATAAAAATACTCGCGCAGTAATAAATTGTCCGATTTTTTCTTCACTGACGGAAAGTTTTAGATAGCACACGTAGGTATCGTGAACAGGAGAACTGTTTTCTTTACCGCGTTTGTTTAAGATTTGAAAAGTTTCAGCGTTAACAGCTACGTTTCCTGGTCTCTCATTACTTTCATAGGCTTCTAATTAAACCAGTAAACCCAGCCCAAGCTTTGCATTGAGCATTGAAGATGGCCCAGTGGCAGTGATACATTGGTGTTTAACGACGCACCGTGCTGAGGCAGTGATACATGGTGTTTAACGACGCACCGTGCTGAGGCAGTTTTACATTGGTGTTTAACGACGCACCGTGCTATGGCAGTGATGCATTGGGTTTTAACGACACACGATGCTGTAGCAGTGTTACGCGGTGTTTAACGACGCACGGTGCTGTTGCTATGTTACGCGGTGTTAAACGGCGCACGGTGATGTAGCAGTGTTACTCGGTGTTGAACACCACACGGTGATGTATAGCAGTGTTACGCGGTGTTGAACACCGCACGGTGATGTATAGCAGTGTTACGTGGTGTTTCACGGCGCACGGTGATGTAGCAGTGTTACGCGGTGTTGAACACCGCACGGTGATGTATAGCAGTGTTACGCGGTGTTTCACGGCGCACGGTGATGTAGTAGTGTTACGCGGTGTTGAACACCGCACGGTGATGTAGCAGTGTTACGCGGTGTTGAACACCGCACGGTGATGTATAGCAGTGTTACGCGGTGTTTCACGGCGCACGGTGATGTAGCAGTGTTACGTGGTGTTTAACGCCGCACGGTGCTGTAGCAGTGTTGCATGAGGGTCGTTGAGTGATGGAGCGTTGAAGAGGGTGATGGTGAATGTACATGACAGTTACCTTGGCTTCAAGAAAGGAAGGGAAGGAAACCCGGCGCAGGCACGTTAAGTTCGGGGTGTCCCTTCCGCAGGACTTTGCTCAGCCATCACGATTCGTCCATTAAGAGGCCTCCATGCCTATAATCCGCTTATCGCAGCTTAAGATAACAATCACAACAATCTTGGCAAGTGCCGACACATAAATAATTAACAATCTCGGAGATTAATGCAATTAAAATGTTCCGAGAATCGAGATTAGCACAAATACATATCATCAAATGTAAAAAACATGTAATTTCTTGTATATTGAATTGTAATTAACACGATAGGGTTTGATTTTGATAGCTGATTACAATCGATGTTGAATCAAAGTTTTCGTGCGCCAAATGGCCATTCTACAAGACTTTCAAGACTTTCTGAAATTCCCGTGGAGTCTTAAAAATTAATGCGCGCTCCGAACGTCGGGCTCGGCTACTGCATCCGCTTTGCTTGACGCAGCTAACAAAAATAGCAACAGAATGATTTTTGTTGACAATTCCGTAGAGGGTGATCGCTAAAAGTTTGTGGCGCAGACCCTTACGTGTGGCATCGAAAGAGGGTCTAAATGTGCTCGAAAATCGCTGAAAAAAAAACTGTGCATAGCGAAAGAGTGCTTGCTGTTTCGGGACTAAGCCTTTTTACAAAAAAGAGTGAATGGGTATAGTTTCACAATCGATGTCTAGAGCTCATTTAGGCGATTTTTGAGAAATTGCTCCATACACTTTTTTGAAAATATCAAATTGTGATGATGTCCTGAAACTAGATATACTCTTCCTTCATCTACTGGTATTTTCAAATTCAAGATTGGAATACTTTGAGGGGTTCATTTCATGGATCGAGTGGACCTCTGCATTCAACGTTTAACTGGGGGTGGGGGTGAAAGGATTATCTGACTACAGGACGCTTAATACCCGCGTTGTCGGGACTAGCTGCACATTCACGAACGTCTCAAGATAATAGCTTATTCTTGGGATGATAACAAAGAATGGTAACCCATTCGCCCTCTCACCGGTCTTGATGTTGCTCAACTCCGAACTGGGCGGGGGGGAGGGGTGGGGGGGGGGGGGCATCCAACAGGTCAGATCGCCCTGCGAGATTTTTCTCAGCTTGTCTGAGGAAAATGGGCGTGGAAATGTGCTGTGTACGAGAGAATAGTGTTGAATTAAAAAATACATACTTTTTCTACGTAGACGATGTTTGAAATTATACGCAAAGAAGGCTATTTGAAATAAATAAAGCTTCTGGAAAATAAATAAATTGAAAATCAATGGCATGGAGTGCGTAACTCATGAACCGGAGATTTTTTTATTGCTAGCAAAACTTATTATGACGATCTTGTATCAACCTGGTGGCCTGTGGACCAAAGGTCCTGAGTGCCATCGAACGCGGCACACTTCGGGAACGGCAGATCTGAGAAATATGGCCAAACTTATTTCAAATGACTTTAAAAAGAGAAACAAAAACAAAATATGAGGACCTGAAAGTGCGATTGGGAATTGGGGAGAATTGTTGGCCTGAATACAGTGGAATTTAATGCCGTGATCGAAAATGAAACAGGAAAAAACAATCAAGGAAAGTAGTGAATATGGAACGGTATGCCGACAGCATGGTTTAACAATAGCAGGCTGCCTTATTTACTTTCCTGGAACCTTTTGATTAACAGGAGGCGAAGAAGGTTGTATGTGACAAACAAAAGATAATTTAGTGGAGCTGGAAAATGAAATGAAACTGAGCTGGCCTATGGCGGCATTGGACGGCCGGCAATCGCATGGCACTGGCACTGGCACTAGCACTGGCACTGGCACTGGCACTAGCACTGGCACTGGCACTGGCACTGGCAGACCCAATTACTGGGAGCGGGCTTCAAGTCGAGGCGACTGGGAGCATGGCAAGATGAAAGGAAGTGGAAAGATCGCAGGAAGCAAGGAGGCGATCTGCTGCCTCTCTCCGTCCCTGGAGCAAACATCAGTTAGCCTGGCCGTTTTAGGCGAGAGGGGGAGGGAAATATTGACAAGAGGGGCAGTCTGGTCAACTTTTCCAACTTAATGAAGTCCCTTGCCAATATGTCTAGATGCTCGAGAACATTATTGCAATATACAACAAATAGTTATTCTTCTTAAGATATTTGTGCGGAAGAAATAGAAATAGAAGACGACAAAATCTTCGAGTCCATCTCTTTTTTTATATAGATTGTTGATCGTCTTTAAATAAACCAGCGTAAAACGAAATAATAACCGATGCTAGACTTATAAATACGATTAATCGTCTAGAGTTTTCCCGACGAAAAACATTTTATACTTTATAAAAATATAACACATCATGTATTATTATATACATAAACATTTTTTATTTTAATATAATGTATTATTCTTGGAAGAAGACTGTGTACTAACCTCATTTTTCAACATAACTTTAAACACATTTTCTTAGCTTTAACACGGCAAGATTAAATCGTAACTCATGTTAGCAGATCCTGTTTAACAGTATAATAAGTCACGTAGATTTCCTGTTGCCGAGTCAATTAAACTAACTTTGTTTAACATAATAACTAATTAGAGCTTTCTATTACCTGAGACTACGCTATGCGGAAAGCAGCGTCCTCCACCTAGTTTTATATTTCGCCAGAAGGTGCGCTAGCAACCACATGCCGGCTAACCAATAGCGCGAGGGGCAGGGGGCTCCATGGTTTCCCTTTCCTCAAAATAAGAACAAGACTGCACTTGCACGAGGTCCATGATTCGAGCTGGAACGCCATGAACGTGTACGTCTGCCCTCATGATTTATACCAAGCTAGCATCACGAGGTATCGAATTATTAGTTGGTCGCATGTGGTGTGTGCTGTAGCAAACTTGCGATAAATTACTCATAGGTACGCTACTTGTAACGCTCGCATTATCAAATTGCATTGGTTTTTCTCAAATAAAACTCAAACGAACGTGTGGTTCACGAATTTTCTTCTAGGTATTTGAAACCCAGAGCGAGAATAATGTGGCAAGGTAATTAATGAACATAGAAAACTGGGAAGTAAATAGGCGAAAATCTAGCAGCAACACAGGGCTGTCAGACACGAGTACAATGTTTCTCGGGTAAATAAGACAAACTAAAGTGCACTGATGTTTAGATACTAGAGCATAGATACTCGCATTCAATTCGTCGCTGAAACCCAAATCACGAGTGCCTCAAAATTACCCCGAGAAAATCACGACCAAGTGAATATAGGGAACGAAGAACGAAGCAAAACAAATTATAGCCAAGAAATCGAAGAGAAAGTCGCTTTTCTTCTTATTGCAGTTAGTCTAGTGAAAAGTGGAAAGCAGGAAAGGGGGGGGGGGAGGTGAGACGAATGAAACGATCGAGAACTAGACGAATATTCTTCCGCACGTCCGCTTTTCCGCCCCAGAGGAGAGTCGAACCCGGTTGCGCGCTACCAATGTCATTTATCATTATCTACAACAGCACCAGTGCTATTACTAGGAGCAATACCGATAGGGCATCAGATACGCTTTTGGATAACCGATGAAATATCGGGACGTTATCCTAGTATGAGTGTATGCCAGCGGGTAGGACCACAGGCAGGGACAGGGGCAGTGTCCCTTACACTTCCATGCTGGCTGCTCGTGGAATGTGAATATATGGCATGATTTGGAGCCATAGAGAGCTGTATGTGAGCAGCACCACACGGCACACACTGCCCCCCCCCCCTACCCACCCACCGCTACACCCCCTCAAAACGGCGTCGACGCTGTCGCGTTCATTGACGGAGCATCCCTGCAGAAGAGTGGATAATAAGTTTATATCCTTCCTTTCTTCCGAAGAAACCATCATAAGCTAAATTCGATTTTATGTTTAGTGAATGTAAAAAAATAGTATCGCATTTTTTCCCTTTAAAAGAGCGAATTTATAGAAATATATTCTATTTTACCCTATACACCGAAAGAGATGTTAGGTTTTGGAAATTACCTTTCCCAAAGTGATTTATCAATATAACGACTGCGACATCGATACTCTGGGCACGCCGCATCGTGCTTTACATTACAATCTTGAAAATATTGCCGCTGTTTTTAGTATGGAATGTTATTATCATATCAAAGAGCATCGTTTTCTTTTGTCCAGTCTTCTCAAACCCTTTTCAGAAAAAGAAAATTAATTTCTTTGAATAAGTACATAGACAATTTAGCTGTATAGATATAAATAACTATATTATAACTATATGGTTATATTATAAGGTGACGTGGAATTTTGCAAGCAGATCAATTCTTTGTCTTCTCACAACTCTATATACTCAGGCCAATCGAGATAGTGATAGGGACAAGGTCCATTGGTCCAGCCATCCCCAGATGTTGGAAAAAAGTGGGGACAGTAACGAGGCTTTGGTCACCTGCCAAATTGAAACCTAGCACTCAGCCCCCAGGCACTAGAACTAGAAGCGCCGGATCAGAAGAAATTCTCCATCAGATACCTCTGAGATTTCGCTGGAAACTTGAAGCTGCGACGGTGGAAATTGAACGATCACTGGTTACATTTCACGTTCGTAACAACCCCCCCCCCTCCCTCCACCCTCATCCCATTCATCTAACCTACATAGTAATTAACGTAATAATAAACCTCGTGTGTGATTAGGTATACTTATACAGGGTTTGCTTGATTATCGTTACATAACATGATAACATGTTGTTATAATAAACAACAATAAGGATACCTGACCCTTTCAAACAAAATTAAAGTAAAAAATTACTCTTCGTAATGGTTCGACATAAGTTATCTGAAACTTGAACCATATAAGAAAATGCACAAGTTTCTTGGTTTGAAATTCATTCCAGCGAAATGTTCTTGTTCTGCCAGGTTGATATATACGGAGGCTGCATGCTAGGGGTATTTAAACTGCAAACCGTGAAATTCAATCGACTACTCGGTTTACTGCTTAGCTAGCTCCTTGGGCTCCGGGGCCCAGTAAATCTAGCCTAGTGCATAGACACCTATAGGCACTCCGCACTAGGCACTAGGCAGTAGGCACTAGGCACTAGGCACTAGGCACTAGGCAGTAGGCACTCCGCACTAGGCACTAGGCAGTAGGCACTAGGCACTAGGCACTAGGCACTAGGCACTAGGCACTAGGCACTAGGCACTAGGCACTAGGCACTAGGCACAAGGCACTAGTCACTAGGCACTAGGCACTAGGCACTAGGCACTAGGCACTAGGCACTAGGCCCTAGGAACTAGGCACTAGGCATTGGGCAGTAGGCACTAGGCACTAGGAACTAGGCACTAGGCACTAGGCACTAGGCACTAGGCACTAGGCACTAGGCACTAGGCAGTAGGCACTCCGCACTAGGCACTAGGCAGTAGGCACTAGGCACTAGGCACTAGGCACTAGGCACTACGCACTACGCACTAGGCACTAGGCACTAGGCACAAGGCACTAGTCACTAGGCACTAGGCACTAGGCACTAGGCACTAGGCACTAGGCAGTAGGCACTAGGCACTAGGCACTAGGCAGTTGGCACTAGGCACTAGGCACTAGGCAGTAGGCACTAGGCACTAGGCACTAGGCAGTAGGCAGTAGGCAGTAGGCACTAGGCAGTAGGCACTAGGCACTAGGCACTAGGCAGTAGGCAGTAGGCACTAGGCACTAGGCACTAGGCACTAGGCAGTAGGCACTAGGCAGTAGGCACTATGCACTAGGCACTAGGCACTAGGCAGTAGGCACTAGGCACTAGGCACTAGGCAGTAGGCACTAGGCACTAGGCAGTAGGCACTAGGCACTAGGCACTAGGCACTAGGCAGTAGGCACTAGGCACTAGGCACTAGGCAGTAGGCACTAGGCACTAGGCACTAGGCACTAGGCACTAGGCACTAGGCACTAGGCACTAGGCAGTAGGCACTAGGCACTAGGCACTAGGCACTAGGCACTAGGCACTAGGCACTAGGCAGTAGGCACTAGGCACTAGGCACTAGGCACTAGGCACTAGGCACTAGGCAGTAGGCACTAGGCACTAGGCACTAGGCATGTGCGGGCAAGGCATGCTGCTCAGCGGCAAACTCAAACACACGGGATGTTAAATTAGGCTCGCCGAAATTGGTGTACGGGAACTCGACGAGGAAAGCATTTTCCTTGCAGCTTGTGAAAATCGTTGTGAACAGGGAAAATTAACTTCATTACTCGATAGCAAGTGCTAGCGTTAACATGATGTTTTCCAAACGAAATCAGCTGAACATGATTTAAACGAATGAAAATGTAACAATTTCCTCGATTATAGATATTCTCGATTATTCCTCCACTTTTCCATCCCAATATTCGTGGTATCGGGAAAAAGAAGACGCGCCCTGGCGAGTTGCAGCTATTCGAGCAAGATATAAAAACAGAACTCGGAAAAATGTGTCTACTGCGTCGAAAGAGTTTTGGATTACCTATATACGATCATTACGGCGCTAGATAACTTTCCAATACAAAACATTTGAGTTAATGGAATGTTCTGCTGTCTATAACTTCGAAAAAGCTATTAAATTTTTCTAGGCCACAATCAAAATATCTATCTACAGAAGAACGACTCCGCCATTCCCCTTCTACCAGCCAGTCACCATCGTCAATTCACTAAAAAAAGTTACTCGTTATAGCGCACGCAAAAAGCTCTCTACTGTTAATGATTTCATTACACGTCGAAGAGAGCACACGGGATAGATTCAGATGTGTGCGCTGCGCATCGACGGGTGGGGACTGAGAGTGGAGGTGAGGTGAGGAGTGGTGGAGTGCAGTGGAGAGGAGTGACGGGTGAGGGCAAGCCTCGCGCACAGGCGGCTCATCAAACGTGCAGCCCACTACGATGACCTGGTGCCGATCGTGTGAGAGACCTCAGGAGCTCAGCCGGCGAGGGCCCTCAGCCTCGTACCGCGGCTTTTTGCCAAATGGAGTGAAACTATATTGCATTTTCGGTCCATTGCTCTAGATCGCTCTCGCATTGCCGATGGTATTTTGTTTAATGTGTATACGTCTACCCCGTGGTTGAATTGCCGGTTTCGGACGGCAAAAAATAACAATGCTAAACGGAGGTCTACGAAATATACACGAAAAAGGTCATTATATAGGAAATGAATGAAATCGAGCATGGTGGTGATGTGGATGGGGGGGGGGGGGGGGGGGGGGCAACGAGTTGAAGCAACAATTAACCATACATCAAGTGAGCGGCAGAGCTACAAAAACGAGCGCGGTGTGTTTACGTTCCCCGCAAAGACGCAAGAAACGTAGCAAATCTTTGGGTGAAGGGCGCCCGGGCGGAATGAGGGAGAAGAAGTCGATTTTTTCAAGCAAGGCGCCGAGAAAGCACGGCTCAAGATAATGATGTTGATTGATGAATAAATTAGATTTAAATTTCAGTCTCTTTGTTTGTCTAGTCATCGTTGAGAAGTATACTACGAGGCTGCAGAAAAATGTGTACAGCTGAAGAAAATGAATAATTTATATTTACCCCTCGTTGGTGGATAGTGGATATAAGAATCTGATTTTGTGTGAGCAAGCATTTCCGTTAATAGCAATTCATTTCTTTTCTAATGTTAATTTGTAGACAACCTAAATCAATCTTTCGATTCAATGAAGAAGAAAAGGAGGTTAAAGACGTGAAAAACGCAAGATGTCTTCCCTCCCACAACCCAGATTCCTTCCCACTCTTTGCACACAGAGCACACTAATCTAGCTCTCGTCTCTAATCTCGTTCACCCGCAAAGTTTTTGGAAAATAAAAATTAACAAGAACAAAAGTCCACAACGACTAAAAATATATTATTCTTACATAAAGCTATTAAATTTCTGTGCAATAGCTTGGTTACAAATTCGATTTTCGTTATGATGCCATGTATAGCGAGAAAGGCACTAACAGCCACGCGTTTTTCTCGTCAAAATAGCGACAAGAATAATTTATTGTGAAGGTAAAAAAGAAAAATATTATTCGAACTGCTGGTAGAGCTATTAAAGTTTTCCGCTATAACTAAACAACAATTACTATAGTACAGTGCCATGAGGCTAGTTATAATACTTCGCTCCCTCTTAGGGAAGCTGGAAAAATATAAAACAAATACGTGAGCCTGCATGTGCACCGAAAGAGCTGTACAGGCGGGCCTTTGCCAATCTTCCAGAAAACGGGAAACATGCAGAAAACGTACGCAAGTTCCAACCTTTCTTCGACCGCTAACCGTATACCTATAATCTTTTATCTACAGTTATTGTCAAGCTCACTTGTTGCAGTTTAAAGTGGACTTTAAGTGGACTTGTAAAAACACCGCGAGCGCATGCAGGAACTAAGCCAGACATTTCCTAGTTTTTTATAGAAGGTACAGCGACTCTCCAAATTCGACCCCAACATGAAATGTGCACAAACTTTTACCCTCCCCTCAACTGTCATTTCAGTTTTAGAATCTAAAATATTAAAACTCTTTCCAAAATTAAGGTTAAGTTTGCCGTAGGTCCTATAGTATGCAGGGCATCCCAGCCTAGTGCGCCTGACTGTGACGTTGATTAATCATAGCACATGCCGCAATAACAAATTTCAGGAAATAAAATGCATATTAGATTTAAAAAAAACAAGTTGTTTTGTAGTACACATAAATCAAATGCGAGCCAAAGGCAAAAATATATATGTAAAACTTTATAAAGTTTTATACTTTACCTAACTCGAACACATTGATTTAGTTTATTTCATTTAACTTCCACCATAAATTGAATTGCAATAAATACCAATACTGCATACGTAGGCATTATTGGTTTGTTGGTGGCTTCATCTAAAAGGATCTTAAGGTGACCGCGCGTGCAAGCTAGAAGCTACTTTGTTTGTGTCAATTTAGATCATGCAGAGAATACGGTTATTTCCAGATTCCTCCGTGCCCCATGGGAGCGGGGAACCGGATCGATGCACCTATCCTACCAATAAGCCAAAATATCCTGCTCGGCTGCCGCGAAGATAGTCGATCCCACTGCCGATCTGGATGTCGTACTCGATGGTTCCTCCCTCAACAGTTACACCCTATTTACAATATATGCAAGCAACAGAGCTCACGCACCCGTTTCCAACCCCCCCCCCCTCTCACAGCCCACAACGCCCACATCCCATGCAATTGCCAAATCCACTATACAATTATTATTATTATTAAGGAATACCAGAGCAACGGATTTCAGATTTTACTTGAGCACTTTCCCTCGGCGAATAGCCGCGCATAAAAGGAGTCGTACGCCCGTGATAATAAATCGAGAGCAAGTCAGCCGCGACTTCACCAGCAGCTGCACCCGAAAATTGGTCTTCTTCAGTGAAAAGCTGCGCTCCACGCGGGCGAGCGATAGAAAATTGTAGACGAAAGGGACTTCCGACGGAGAAAGTGAAGAATTAAGGCGATACACTGTGGTGAAAATATACACACTCTAATTGGTTTTGGGGTTGCGGCACTGGTGGGTTGGCCAGACCATAACTTTTGTTTGCGTGGGGTGGTCGGGGTATAGGAAGTGTCGGATTTGTGTCGTTGACTGACAGTGATGTTATTCAATAAATGTGGGCGTTTTCACATTTATTTGTAATCGTAAACCTGTTTTGCAGGAAGCATAATTGTGATAAGCATTCGGAATTTAGAAAAAATCTTGTCAGTTAAACTCAAAATTCGGTAAATCGTAATTGCAAGGGGGTTATTTCCACGGAATACTGAGTAACCGAGCACAATCTCTGAAATGTCGTTTCAAAATCGCTCACTTGTGTCTCTAGATATCACTTGTGCCACTAGATATCACTTGTCACTAGATATCACTATTCACTATTATATTACCAGGACACCTGATTTCATTTCCTGGACCTCATCCCACCCTCTGTCGCAACTTCAACTCGCTTTATTTAATCATTTCAGCGATCTCGAAGAAGACCTTGACGCCGACCTTGGAAGTTAGCCTTGACGTCGACCTCGATTCTTCCTAAGGGATCGGCGATCGGGATCGATTTGCAGCAACGACCGACCAATATAAAACGTGAGACCGGATCGCGAAAGCCCTTTCACTGAAGAATCCAAGTGAATTGGTGCAATTGATGTCGTGGTCGGTCACCCTTTCTGGCCCACGGGGACTGGGCCACCCGTTTTGAGCACGGGAAATGCTAAGCTATGCAGGCATTGGAAATTGAATTCTCGATGCATTATTTCGTGTAGACGCATCGAGCAGGACACACATCAACACAGGACAGCATCAGAGCACAGCGCGTTAAAAAAAGAGAAGGGAAAGCCCAGCAGGGAATCAACTGGAATATGTGGGAGGAAAAAACTGCGAGCCGAAATTGAAGAGTGAGAGAGGCAGCGGAAACATTCTTAAAGATGAATTGCTCGCAGAAGGGAAAACAAGTTTCCGTTAAGCTTTCAAAAAAGTGGACTCATAGAACTGATTTTGCTACAAACAAACGAATAATTCAACTGTGAACGGTAAATTTGAATGTGTTCGACTAAAGAGTAAAAAACAAAATAGAGGTAAATCGTCTATACCTTATTTACATAGGATTCTAATCTTCACTCTGGGCGAATTTTACATGCACAAAGTCGTTGGTAATGGTTGGTGGGCGTATATTACCCTTCGGCAGGGAATCTAACGCTTTGTCTACATCGTTTTTAAATTTTTGGACGGTCGAATCAATACATTTTCTTGTCAAGCGACAAATTTGAAACAAGATCAGTTTCGTTCGGATCGGGAGGTTACATCGATGAAGTTCGCGAGGAATGTAGAACATTGCAAAATCATTTAAAAATATGAAAACGGAGCCAGGAAGGAAATGACATGGGCGTAACCCGGCAGCAATCGCTGCTTGGTTTGATGCGGGGGCGGGTGATGGCGAGGAGAGGGGGAGGGGGTAGACTGATAGTAGTCGAACTTTAGCCCTCTCTTTTTTCATCGCGGTTCTTCAGAGACCAATTAAAGCTCCAAGGAACAATTGATTGGGAAGCATCCAAATTGGGTGGAAACTTCACAAGGATTTAGTTCGCAGTTTTCTTTTTAAGTTACATTAACGCTACATGAGTTGCATAGGTTTTCTTTATGGGCTGTATGATACTTAAAAAATGTAAGTAATTTTCAGCCTTCCGTATTCAGTAGAATAAATTAAGCCTGGTAGGCAAGGACGTAAATAACAACGTGAGTGAAAAGAATGCACATTAAATTCACTAAGATAAATATATTACTTGAGTGTAAAAAAAAACACGATTGTCTACGAAGATTCCCTAATTGTTACAAAGGTAGGTAGCTTGAACTCTTCGTTATAATTAGTTGTAGAACACAGTGTGTGGCTCTCACTTCTTGTCTTTAGCATCCTTTTATTTTGATTAATTACAAGAATTTACTAAGAATTGAATGACCCAGCAAGTTGCAGAAAGTGCATCTTGATTGTAAGTTGTAAAACCCTAAACCAAAACAAGTTTTAAATCTAACGACGTCTTTTATAAATATGCCAGGAACAAAACTGCTAGCTATAAAAAGAATTGAAATATATGTATCAATACGTCTTTCCACAGTTTTCACTGCCCCAGAAAGGCCGCCGAACTGGGTTAAATTACTTCACAGAGAAATTAATGCATTAGATAAATTTAAAATATATCAAATAAAGACGTCCCCCCCCCCTCCCGTGGCTATCCATAAGTCCTGCGACAGAGTGCGCTGACCACTTTTCGTCCCTGATATCCGCGCCTGCGCAACACACCTTCAGTGGTCGCAGAAGTTCAACATACTTATATTGGTGAGTGCTCTTACCGATATAAGTCTGCTGAACGTGGTGCTTTTATTATCCGCCAACTACAATACGCGAATGTGTACATACAGATAGAACCCTTTCTATCTGAGGAGAACCCGTTTTATATTGGTGTAACCGTACGAGTTTAGGTTTCACAGTTCCAGCTAAACCTGTACTAAACTCGCATAAGGAACCTACTTCCAGCCACTTCCTGTGGTGGTGGAGGGGGGGGGGGACGTGTTTATTTGATTTATTTTAAATTTATCTAATGCATTAATTTCTCTGTGAAGTAATTTAACCCAGTTCGGCGGCCTTGCTGGGGTAGTGGAAACTGTGGAAAGACGTATTGATACATATATTTCAATTCTTTTCTTAGCTAGCAGTTTAGTTCCTGGCACATTTATAAAAGACGTCGTTAGATTTAAAACTTGTTTTGGTTTAGGGTTGATTTCAGCCCTTTTTCCATTTAATAGCGTGGGTCCTAATGTCCGTATTTTGACGTAGCAAATATCTAAAATATTACATTATGGTAAAGTTCCGCAAAAATACATTGCCTGACTCCTGAAAGTATACTGCACAATAGAATAAAACGCTGGGTGTTGAATACCCGAAAAATAATATCGGTTCGGGTTCGGGTGTTCAAAACTAATTCGAATACTGGTTCGGGTTCGGTTTCGCTAACCCTGTGACCGGTTATGTTGTTTTCGAAATTAGGCTAGAATTTCTCTGCAATGCATTGCAGTGCATTTTCTGTAGAGTATACAAAGTGTTTACAGTAATTTGGTCCAGTTATGTTGTTTTGGTGGACACGGGCAGATAACTAACTGTCATTTGACATGTCGATTTTTAAACTTTTTTCTGGATGCTGCCTTTACAAAACGCATATGACCTCTATTCAATCATCAAGCCTCTAATTTTTGTGTGTCAATTAAAGATGTCAATTTCTGGTCTTATATCATGGTAGATATTTTATTACGACTCTATCGTGAATTGTTCTTTGAACTCATGTTCAAATCATGCTACGGCAGCCGCCATGTCTATTTGAATATACTTGCTCTGGCTGTCAACAAAGGTTGGCGGCGCAAAGGCTACACACCTAAACATATATCTAGCCTCGGCCTCCTTTCTAAAAATAATTTTTCTATTATACAGCTCGATATTTCTTAGAGTAACTGAAACGTTTTAACTTCCAAATCAATCGATATCACTATTTCAAATTTCCTATTTTCGAGAAAATCGCAATTCATGCACAAAACTTTAGGTTCATTATGTTGCCGCCTGGAGCCGCCTTTGTACAGACCGCTACAGACCAAATCCATGCTTAGGACATGCTGTGGACCAAAGATCTGTGGAACGTCAAGTGCTTTGTCACTTTTATTGCTCACGCCTGTCGACTGAGTGAAGGACAACAGGACCGCGACGGTTAGGGGGACGGACTGCACCACGCTCGAGGATCCGAAACTAATTCCGAAAAAACTAGATAGTCGGCGCCAGAATCCATTCACACCAAATGTAAGCATGTGAAGCTCTCTGTACGCGACGGTGTACACAAAGACCGAGACTACCAGACGACGGACGAAAGGAGTTCTGAAATCGGATGAAATTTTTCTATAATCTTTTTGGCTAAAATATGATGTTTTAGTGGCTGTATGCAATTTATATCGAAGCGTTAGGTTTTAAGGTAAGCCCCGATAGAAATGAACTAAATATTCTATCAAGATTAAACCCAAAATTAAATATTTCGTGAGTTTGCCCGCGGCTATTTTTGAATAGAACAAATGGTTCCGAGTCCCGCACAGTAAACCTAGTGGTGGTCACCGTTTTGATTGATGATGATGATTTATGATGATTCGATGATTGATATGATGATTTTGATGATGTTATTAATTAATGCTATATGAAAGACGTCTTTGCGGCGACCGCCGCTATGAATGCTCAGAGTTTTCTAGCCAAGAGTCCTTATGCGGAGGCTGTGCACAAAGCTGGTCAAAGCAGAGCCAATATTTTGTTCATTTGGCATTGCTAATAATCTATAAATTAAGTCGTAAAAACAAATTTATATTAATCCTTCGTAATCGAATGACACATTAAAATGAATAGTTCAAAATCATATTTGTAATCGCTTATGAAACAAAGATGAATAACCTTGTAGCGAAGTTTGAAGATACACCGCCAAGGTTTTGTTAAGGTTATCTTCCCTCTCACTGTACAAAATATCAATAAGAAAAAATCCAAGTTTTTGTGGGTTATGGAAATGTCCAATGAGTAAAAGAGTCGAGTTTTACGAGTTCTTTGAATTTTTTCACAGTAAACATCTCCATTCAAATAATTAAAGTGTGTATTTTTTTCGAATTCGAAGTTCTCAATAACACCTCCTCTGACCATACCATTCCTCTCTGAAAACTGATCAGTGCTCTGCTTGAATCGCATCTCTAGATGGAATAGGAGACGCGCAAGAGGCTGTTATTGATTCGTTAATTTTCAAAGCTATCTTGACTGCTGTAATCCTCTCAGTTTTACGGGCGTTTGTGAGTAAGCAGATTGCGTCATATGTGCGATAAGATTCGAGCGCCGAGTGCTCGACCTTCAAGACACATTATAGACCATGGTGTCAGTTTCAGAGGTAGATTGATTTTACAAGTTAAATTCAATATCAAGTAAGGAGCCTATGCTACATTTGCCAGGTAACTGAAATTTGGGGCACAAAACAAACGAAACATTTTAAATGCTTTCCTTCAGTTAAAAGTCTTCTATGATGTCTCTAAGACGTATATTTTTGAAAAAACAATTCGAGGGGGAGACGAAAAAAATTTCAGCAAACTGCCCTTGGTTGAATGTGTAGTTTTTTTTGTACGGTGGCACGGATCAAGGTGTAAGCAAGGTTGTGTACAATTTTGGTGTTCCTATCACCAGCCAATACTCTTATCCGTCTGATATTAAAAACATAGCTTAAACTTAGTTTATCTCAGTGGTTTTTTGGTATTTTGGTATTTTTTAAATTTGATCTCTAAAATGGACATATCTTTCAGATTCGATTGCCAAAAGAGCAACTTTTCCTATAGAACGATAGTTGTAGCACGTTATTGGTCCAATATGCCGTGTCTACTACGGCCTTAAGATCCAGCATAATTTTCTGTGACGAAGATGAGACCAGAGAAATCGAAGAATTCCTTATTTTCAAGTGGAGACCAAAAGGGTGCCGGCTGATGCAGGAGATGCTGCAGCATGTTTGTTTCTTATCTGACATTCAAGTCGTACCTACATTACTTTTGCTAAGTCCAGTGCGCTGCTACAATCATATAGACCAAATTCTTTAGCTATATACCATAGTAGAAAAATGAAAAATTCATTCAGAAGAAAAACTTCTTTGCCCGTGGGTTTTATATTAAGACTCATTATACTTTGTTTACCATGTATTAAGACATCGTTCTCAGATTTGGAAATGTGACTTGTTTTAAAATTTATATTGATATTATTTTTCTTCCGTTTTTCTGCCTCGAATTACATTGAATATAAGCGTGTAAATCAAAAATATGCTTTTCCCGCAAGACGAGTGGACGGTTTCCGAACTTTTTGTTGTGCCCCGGCCGTTTGGAAGTTAGTATGCGGCATGCTGGGCGCACCGTTTAGCCGCTGCCGAATCGATCAACCGGCAATCCCCGAGCCCCGTGAACGTGTCACTAAACAAAAACAAGCCAGGCAAAAGAACAAAGATAAAAAACAAGTCAAAAACTCTTTTACTCACATTTATAACTATACCAGGCACCTTTTCGGCAATTGGTATCAGAATAAAACCGTATACGATATGTTTTAAAATCTATTAAGAGTCCTCATTCCATATAATCCGCTTATCGCAGCTTAAGATAACGACCACAACAATCTTGTCAAGCGCGAACACATAAATAGTTATCAATCTCCGAGATGAATGCAATTAAAACGTTCCGGGAATCGCGGTTAGCACAAACACGTATCATCAGATGAAAAAAACATACAATTTCTTGTATATCGAGTTGAGATGAACATGATAGGGTTCGATTTTGATAGCGGATTACAATCGATGTTGAATCAAAGTTTTCGTGCACCAAATGGCCATTCTACAAGACTTTCAAGACTTTTTGAACATTCCCGTGGTGTCATAAAAATTAATCCGTGCTGCGAACTTCGGGCTCGGCTATAATCATCTACATCCGCCATCTCGATGCAAGTAACAAAAAAAGCAACAGAATGATTCTTGTTGACAATTCCGTAGAGGGTGATCGCTAAAAATGTGTGGCGCAGACCCTGAATTGAAGAGAAAAAAGAGGGCCTCAATGTGCTTCAAAATCGCTGAAAAAAAACTGTGAATAGAGAAAGAGTGCACGCTGTGTCGAGACGAAACCTTTTTCCGAAAAAGAGCGAAGGATATCGTTTCACAAACGATGCTTAGAGCTCATTTTGAGCTCATTTAGGCGATTTTTGAAAATCTGCACAATACACATTTTCGAAAAAATCAAATTGTGATGACGTCCCGCAACCAGATATACTCTTCCTTCATCTACTGGCATGTTCAAATTAAAGATTGGAATACATTTAGGGGTTAATTTCTCTATTCGATTGGACCTCTGCATTTAACGTTTAAGAGGGGGCGGGGGTCAAAGGATTAACCGTGAGGAGGCCTCTTAATGATGCGCCAATTTTAGCGAACAACACTGCGTGCCCCTGGGCGGGTGCCTTAGCATGCACACCACTTCCAGGCCTCGACTGCGAGCAGTAACACCCACGTACAAGAACTTGTGCGGAAACTTTCCACCAATTGATTCTTCGAAAGTAGATTGAAAATGGCAGCCATCGAATTTCAGGCCCACGGACGATGCGTCATGAGCACTCATTTTCTTCATGAAGAACCTAGATCCATAATTCCAAATTATCCTTGACACCTCGACCCGCGTAGAGGTATTATATGGTACCTTTTACTTCATCCAGACTACTTTTATAAGACATGACTTTATTGTATCAGTACCCAGTTTATTGTATAATGAAGACGTATATATTCATCCAATAAAAACCGGGAAATGCAATGCAGTGCGCATTTACCGCCGAGTAAAATTTTATCGCCGAATTAAAGCCGACGCTATTTCAAATACTAAATAGTCGCTTAGGACCATATCAAACGATTGATTTTCTTAAGAGCTTCGAAAAAAAACACACATCGTTAGCGGGCTGTTTCCTCGGAGTTTATCGCACTTGCCATCCAAATTGGCGATTAGAATTTGAAGGTACATCTAATTTGCAGATCCATTTCTGTAGAGACAAGAAAATTCGCTTAGTCGCTATAATTTTTGCAGAATTAGCAATATTGGCACCGATAATGTAAAACATCCGAACCAACATGAAAAGCCTGTAATAATATCGTCTTGCTAATGAAAACTGCGTGGTGGGATCAAAACGAGGCCATCCTTTAAAGCTCAAAACGCTTCAAGCAATACAGTCCAGTTCTTTACGCTCTTTTGTTTGAGGAATAAACTATTTTTTGTGGTCAGGTGGAGCACACGTGCACGTTATAAGCTCGCTCAATTACTGTACAATTTCTAACTTTGATGTTGATAAAACCACGCGATATCCGAGCTGCTGAAACACTCCAGAATAAATTAAGTTTCGCGTAATATTGGCACACAGATATTTCAATTATTTAAGAAGTGTTCGCGTGTTTTAAACAAAGGATTAAATTCAACGTAACCCAACAGAATTGACGCTATTACAAAAGTGGATGCGGTACGTTTGCGAGCCAAAGGAACGTAACACATGTACGTACCATAGCGTAGGTATATACTTTATACTATACGTATAACGTAATATATGTACACACGAATATGGAACATTATAGAGTGCATACAGAGACACGGCGTACTTAATGAGATCCCGTATGAGTACTTTCCAGTTGACTGGAAAAGATGTGTACATAAGAGAGAAGAATAATAATAATATTGTATATTATATTCTCGAGGTAGCTCTGGAGAGCCTTTGTCCACCTATCTATTGCGTATGCTCTGGGGCCTAACCGTCCGTTAGAATAACCTTACACTTGTATACAGTAACCCGGCTCTATATATTGTGCCTGGTATGTATTCGGTACGACAAGCATTGTCAGGTAAAGTATGGACAGCGGCCGACGACGGCGACGGCGACGGCGACGCTTTGCCATGGCAACCGCCTGTTGTCGCCAGGATACGGCGTCGCCATGTAGGTAGAGGAGCGTCGCGACGCCAGTGTCGAGCAACGATCCTAAACGTCGAGACTCGTCAATTTATGTTCGGCTCCGAACGGCCGGTCGTGTCGATCCGATTCCGCAGGAATTCTACGTCGAACTGGGAGAGCGCGTTTCCTGGTCGCAATCAAATCGTACATCTATACCCGTTTTGGTTCGCGTCTCTGTTGCTTTTTTGTGTTGTTTTGTTTGCTTTGTTGCCGAGCCTGTGCGTTCAATAATGTACGAGTTCCCCTGGGATGGGAAAACTTGATTACGAATAGGGAAAAAAGGGAACGAACCGGGCGATGATTGATAACAATTTTTGGAATAATTTTCGCACCTAATCACGGCAGAAGCGCGACGGTAGGAGTTGAAGCAATTTTTTGTATGTCTAGATTTTTAATAACAACTCGTGTTTTAATTTCACAGTGATTTCCCTGGTCAGACAATACTGACATTAACATGCTATGTTTGAATAGACTTGTTTGCATATGTGCGCTCAGTAGGTATAGGTATAGACTTTAGACGGTCGTTGTGCTCCTGTGGCTACAGATTTCTTCCCTTCTACATTCAGATCTGCGCGATACCAACATCCAGACAGCTTGAACAATGTTTTAGAAGGCAGTGTTCAGGTGCGCCAGCAAACTCTCAGACTCCTACTCAGATTCCGACGATATAATGCTCAGCCACTGAGCCAAACACGGGTTCCAGCGAGCATTGAATCTCAGCCTCAGTTCCGTCGTCCTCGCCGACAATCGCCAGGCGAAAAGCAGCCAGTCGCTGTTTGACTTATATACGTGTATTTGGCAGGCTCCGTTAAATAACGCGATCATTTATCAACGCTCCAAACCAAAATTGAAAAGCAGCGAAGCTTTCTTATTCAGATCTTTCGAAATAGAAAGACAGTGGAATGGAATTAAATAGAATTGAATGCATTTGCAAGGTGGAAAGACTGGTGAGTGGGGACGATGGGGGGGGGGGGCTCTGAAAACTGACTATTCATGTAAGTTTGCCGCGTTGTTTGTTATTCGTGCTAATTAAGCCATTTGACACGCAAGGGTTCCGAGAGATCCCTTCCCAGCCTCCCGCAGGATTGTCAGAAAGCTCAACACTGCTACGAAATAGGAACCACATTAGGTATGCCTCGGAGCATCATCACTAGCAAGTTGATGACCATTTTGTGGATCTCATCATGCACAGCATCCCAAACTCGTCTCTCGTTGGCTCTTTCTCCTTGATTATATTCATTTGAAATGTTTCAAAAAAGAAGATGCAAAACAAAGGGATGTACGACAGGTTGAAGAAATCGTCCTTTGTTGTTTCATCTTTGCCATTGGCATTGTTTTTGATAGAAAGCTCTTGAAAGTATTTGGCACAAAAGTCAACCGTGCTGTCACGAGCAGAACACGTTTACGGTGGGGGGGGGGGGGGGGATGTTCTGTCGGGTGAGATTTACTGCACCCGTGGCAAGCAAAAACACGTTTTCTTGCTAAAAAAAATATTATCTGCAATTCTAAAAAAATCAATTCATTCAAATTATTTATATATTAGTGTATTTTTTGAACAAACACACACAAAGCACCAACCTTTTCTGATATTAACAGTCGTCCAGCCAACTTTTAGTGCAGTTGATTTTGAGGTTAAGGTTGGCAATTTTTCAAAAAAATAATAATAATAATCTGTATGTCTATTAGCGGAGTCGAGCAAATAGTTCCCGTCCGGCAGCCAGCTCCGCCATCAAATACGTTTGCAACGTATCTTTGGTCTTGGGAATAAGAGGAGTGAGCAAACTGGAAAGACGATAGTCGTCGATTACAGCTTTGCTTAGTTCAAGATGGTTTGCGAGAATGGGTGAGCGGAGTGAGGAAGAGCGGAGCCAGGGTGGAAAATTGGGGGGTGGGGGGGGGGGGGCAGCCGAAGGAGAGGGTGCTGGTATGGTAGTAGGAAGTGGGACGTAGGAAGGGTTACATGGAGTGGAGGGGAGGGGGGGAGAGAGAGAGAGAGAGAGAGAGAGAGAGAGAGAGAGAGAGAGAGAGAGAGAGAGAGAGAGAGAGAGAGAGAGAGAGAGAGAGAGAGAGAGAGAGAGAGAGAGAGAGAGAGAGTGAGCGGGAGGGAGCAGACGCTTGCGGCTCAACATCGGTCCCATGGGTAGTTCGGCAATCTGGCGAGCCTTTGGCGTCGGTTGGGTTCCTGCCGAACTCTCAGGGGGTCCATTTACCGGCACACGTTGCGGGTGGGAGGCTGCGAGGACGCGGAGATGCCGCGCGCAGCCTCCCAGCCTGCGTCCACGAGGCTCCCTGTCGCCCTAGCTCTGTGCTACGCGACGCTGTCTCGCCGACGCCGACGTCGACGTCGACGTTGTCGCCGACGCCGATTCGGTGCTGTCACATATAGCGCGACATTTACAACCGCGGAGCTGCTCAATATTCGACTCCATCCATGCGCTGCTTTAAGACGTACGATTTGGCGACGCTAATAATTGATTGTCAACTTGAGAATAGTCATTCCCAGGAGTAGATGACAACGGGATTTTAATTTTCTTGTAATTAACTGTTTTCACGCCAATGCACAGTACAGTAATGCTAGGAATTATGAATTGTCTATAGCCAGCCACACTTGGAAACGGAAGAGGGTGCACGGTCTTTCCACGAACATAAAAGGAAAAGCCGCTTTCTTTCTGTACGCACAGAAGGAGCTATTACGCAGGGGAGTTTACGCCCCTCGGGAAATAATGTAATCGGTTTTGTAAGATAGCGCCATTTGAAATGGGAAACTTATTGAACGAGATGAATTAAATTGTTCACTAAATTACGAATTAACGCACATGGTTGTGATATTAGGGTGCGGTGGGGTGAGGAGGCACATGCCGTGCAACTGCACTCATGCCTAGGACCCATGAACTTAAACTGAGCTTACAAATGAAGACGCAACTTGGTGTTTGCATTGTAGCATTGTGCAAATGACGCCCTGGTGCGCCCGAATTCTGACTAGCATAGAGCAAATGACGCCCTGGTGCGCCCGAATTCTGACTAGCATTGTGCAAATGACGCCCTGGTGCGCCCGAATTCTGACTAGCATTGAGCAAATGACGCCCTGGTGCGCCCGAATTCTGACTGGCATTGTGCAAATGACGCCCTGGTGCGCCCGAATTCTGACTAGCATTGTGCAAATTACGCCCTGGTGCGCCCGAATTCTGACTAGCATTGAGCAAATTACGCCCTGGTGCGCCCGAATTCTGACTAGCATTGTGCAAATTACGCCCTGGTGCGCCCGAATTCTGACTAGCATAAAGCAAATTACGCCCTGGTGCGCCCGAATTCTGACTAGCATTGTGCAAATTACGCCCTGGTGCGCCCGAATTCTGAAAAGCATTGTGCAAATTACGCCCTGGTGCGCCCGAATTCTGACTAGCATTGTGCAAATTACGCCCTGGTGCGCCCGAATTCTGACTAGCATTGTGCAAATGACGCCCTGGTGCGCCCGAATTCTGACTAGCATTGAGCAAATTACGCCCTGGTGCGCCCGAATTCTGACTAGCATTGTGCAAATTACGCCCTGGTGCGCCCGAATTCTGACTAGCATTGTGCAAATTACGCCCTGGTGCGCCCGAATTCTGACTAGCATTGTGCAAATTACGCCCTGGTGCGCCCGAATTCTGACTAGCATTGTGCAAATGTCGCCCTGGTGCGCCCGAATTCTGACTAGCATTGTGCAAATGACGCCCTGGTGCGCCCGAATTCTGACTAGCATTGTGCAAATTACGCCCTGGTGCGCCCGAATTCTGACTAGCATTGTGCAAATGACGCCCTGGTGCGCCCGAATTCTGACTAGCATTGTGCAAATGACGCCCTGGGGCGCCCGAATTCTGACTAGCATTGTGCAAATTACGCCCTGGTGCGCCCGAATTCTGACTAGCATTGTGCAACTTACGCCCTGGTGCGCCCGAATTCTGACTAGCAATTTGCAAATTACGCCCTGGTGCGCCCGAATTCTGGCTAGAATTGTGCAAATTACGCACTGGTGCGCCCGAATTCTGACTAGCATTGTGCAAATTACGCCCTGGGGCGCCCGAATTCTGACTAGCATTGCGCAAATTACGCCCTGGTGCGCCCGAATTCTGGCTAGCATTGTGCAAATGATGCCCTGGTGCGCCTCGAAACTACGCCCAGACCTTGTGGGAAACACACGAGGTCGTGGCTCTTACTTGATATTTGACGGCAAAAATCGGTTGACAGCAGTAACCTGTTGGCGTGAACGACAATTATGCCTTTTAAAGCTAATAATAAAACCGGTACCTATATGAGCTAATCTAGATTATTGATGTAACTGTTCGGGGGTTGATAAAAAAACGCATAGCCAAGTCCAGGTCATTACTATTTACTACTGGCTTTTCTATATTACAACTCCCAGTTTCCTTTGTGACTTTTCTTTTGAAGACAAAGAACAACATGCATTCATGGAATCGTGTTCATCTTTAATTATTTTTATTTTAGAAAAGCGTTTCATATTGTTACTTCTTTAAAAGTCCCTTAGCAGAGTAATTTAGGCAGCAATGGCACCGGCGTAATATACCAGCTGTGAGTACTGAGAACTGGAACTGTCGGGCGCCTGCCATGAACTCCGTGATTTCATCGACGTGGCCTGCATGCGAGTGGTACAAGGAAGGTTCACACCTTCGGTACACACTCATTCTTTTCGATGCATTTTTTTATTGAGCCGGCAATCGATGGCTGAGGGAACCCATGCTACACCAGTGTACCAACCCCCGACTCCTTCCCCCACGCGAAGCCAGTCACCCTTTGTTTGACATGAGGCCAGTCTGGCTACTGGGATACACCCATACTTCACAAGATAACTCATATATTTCATTCGCATCATTCTGTTTGTTAAGAAAATACTTTTTCTTGAAAAAGTCATGATTGCTTTATATCAGTTATGAAGTTTTTTTCAGCTCTGATATAAACTACATTGAGACAATAGACTGTGCCTATATATCGAGTGGATTTACGACACTTTTTATTTCTCTTGCTCGGTTTAAGTTTCCTTCCTCAGCACCTCGGGGCATCCTATTTCAGACTAGCCCCAATTCATGCTGGCCTGGCCGGCAGCAGACAGCTCTGCTCAGCTGACAGCAGCTACAGTACTCTTCCCTGCCGTTCAGATCCGATGCTGCTCGAATGCTGCTCGGATCTCGGATGATGTAGCCCAGCCACCCTACCGCCCCACCGAGCTGGACCAAAAGTCCGCACTCCGCGAGACCTGCACGCGAAAGTTAGCGGAAAATGTTTTCCTATGCGATGGTTATAAATTTTCCGTACAACTTTTGTCATATTCAAGCCATGCAGATGATGGATTCAAAGCGTACTGTCATGGAACCGTGAAAAATGTTCTTTCGGGATGAATATATACCATAATAAACTTGAAATCGCAATAACATTTTTTAGCAGCGATGTGGTGCTTATCAGAGTTCAGTCAAGTATCGAGATAGATATTATATACTGACAAAGTTACTTAATAGATAATAACTCAGATAACACATGTTTGTAGATAAGAAGACTAGCTATGTTGGCTATGTAGCGATGTTGGCTTTGTGACATTTGTTTTAAGTCGGTGTTGCCTCCTATTTTTCCTCCTTTTTCACAGCGATGACACCACGAAAGGGCAGTCAGACTTTCTAAATTGGATTGTGGTTCGGGAACACGGCACGGATCATGGATCAAAACACTCGCACTTTTCTTAGCGAATATTTTGAAATAGAAATTAGCATTGAGTTTTGAAACCGTTCGTTGCATCCGTCCTCTTCCAAGAAAAAAAGAAGATGAACGAAAGATTGGCAAGATTCACGAACTCGTTTTAAATATACGGATTAGGTAGAGTACTTGTATACAATTCATGCGGTTATCCTCCCATACATATTAAACACCGCCTTCTGATTGAAGTTAAGGGATAATTTTATCTCTCTTTATGATCTCCATGCTTTTAAGCTAAATTATTAATTTATTTCTGACGCATCTCTCGGCTGAAACCTGCAGTCTTCGGGTGTTGTAAGAAAAATGTGTCTCCCGTCAACGATTTTAAGAAGTTTTCCGGCGCGCTGAGAATAACTCAGTGAATATCCGACTCCGAGGCCCGCGCTAGAGTCAGTGCAGCGCCAAACCAGCACCGCTACGTAGCACCGCATGCTACGTAGCACCGCATGCTACGTAGCACCGCTTACTACGTAGCACCGCATACTACGTAGCACCGCATATTACGTAGCACCGCATGCTACGTAGCACCGCATGCTACGAAGCACCGCATGCTACGTAGCACCGCATGGCCTGTAGCAGTACTGTAGCACAGCAGCACCATAGCACCGCATAATACGAAGAACCGCATGCTACGTAGCACCGTAGCACCGCATGGCCTGTAGCAGTACTGTAGCACTGTCGCACCAGAGCTCGGTAGCAGCGTGTAGCAGCGTGTAGCAGCGTGTAGCAGCGTGTATCAGCGTGTAGCAGCGTGTATCAGCGTGTAGCAGCGTGTAGCAGCGTGTAGCAGCGTGTAGCAGCGTGCATCAGCGTGTAGCCGCGTGTAGCAGCGTGCAGCAGCGTGTAGCAGCGTGTAGCCGCGTGTAGCAGCGTGCAGCAGCGTGTAGCAGCGTGCAGCAGCGTGTAGCTTCGACCGCGCCACCACGTATCACTTTGCGTTGATTCAATGTGAAGTCGGAGTCCCAGCAATCTGTCGCATTGGCACAAATATTCCCACCATTCGCCAGCCAGATCTCGCATCACTCAGAGTCAAACCCACGAACTGTACACAGTCAGAGCTGCTTCTATGCGAAATACATGCGCAAACAAAAAAAGTACATTATAGAGACAAGAGTTTTCTCTTTATCTTGGAGATTTCTTTTCTTTTACCTCAAAAAATCTTTTATATTTCTAACGGAAATTCACGGGAAGTGAGGATGAAAAGGATGCAGCGCCATAACTGGCTGCGATCTTTTCATTTTGATACGAATCCTTGGCATCCGTTAAGTTCCGACGAATCTAATAATTAATAAACACAATTATCAGAGAAGGGTGGAATGAAAATGAGACAGAATAGAGAAGCGGGCGCTCGACGAAAACGGGGCCCGCAACGCACGATAATAATATATACATGGTGCACAGTTCACGGCACACGGCGCACGGCGCACGGAACAGACAGAGATACAGAGATGGGAATACGCCCCCACCCTTGTCTTTGCAGGCACTCTCTCTGCTGAGACTGACATGCTAATGAGAAAACTCGGCGGGAAATATAATTGGTGCACCTAAATATAAATCGTGCTGGATGGATCGTCAAATTAATTGGTTGGTATCCGAGCAAGAAGCAAAACAAGGTGCAATGAGAAGTGAGAACAGCACAAATTTCCTTCTTTGTCGAAATTTCGCGCTGGCATCGCGGATGAAGTTCGGGGGAGGGGGGGGGGACGCGAAAGGAAAGGGGAATGATCTTTGATAATTGCTTGGGCCGTTGTGAGAGGCTGCACGACGACGGAGAAAATGTATCGGAAATCAATTGGAAGCTCTTCGAAATTCAGCGTCACCAATTTGTGAACAAGCGCCCGTTTGGAAGAAATGTCGGACTCGAAATGTTGTGCGGAAATTAATCTTGGAAATAAAATCGTACATCAAAACAAAAATGAATGCTGATTAGTTAAAAGTTGGTGGAGAAGATTTATGATTGCTGAATGAGTGCCAGCGAACAGATTTATTGGCACTTTATGATGTTTGTTTCCAGTCGATGAGCGAATTCTATCTCGCATCGAGTTCGACTATAGAGCATTATAGAGCATGGGACCTAATCAACCTAATCAACACCATCAATGCAATCTCACTCTATAAATCCAGAGTAAAACAGAACTGAAAACATTTTGCATTAGAGCAAATTGTAGCGTGAAAAGGCAAGTACCTACCACTCTGTTTTTCCCATTATAAATTTCGAAACGCCTTCTACTCCGGTGATTCAAATTAGAACTGCGTTCGCGTGGCTCGGTGGGGGGAGGAGCCGTCGACCTGCGTCTCAAATCAAGATGATAGTGTCATTAAAAGTCGAATTCAGAGACGCTGCGACGTCGACGCCAAGCCGACGCCGTCGACACAGACGCCGCGACGCCTCATAACGCAGGGAAACGAACGGCACGCTGCACGCGCGACGCTGCCTTTAACCCTCGGCTTGGACAAGCAGATTGTCGAATAAACAAGCGTCGGACGCTGCACCGTGGCCGCCGAGGACACATATTAATGAAGCAGTGTGACCAGGGCCAGGGGCAATGTCGGTGTTGTCGTCGGACTCGCTTGAAAGGCGACGAGCGGCGTTTCACTTCGGAGGTACGCCTGCTACCGAGCGTCGCCCCGGTACATGTTATAAGGATAGCCTACTATACTTATGCCTCGGGCACAGTACATGGTACCTATAAGGATAGCCAACGATACTTATACCTCGGGCACAGTACATGGTACCTATAAGGATAGCCAACGATACTTACACCTCGGGCACAGTACATGGTACCTATAAGGATAGCCAACGATACATATACCTCGGGCACAGTACATGGTACCTATTAGGATAGCCAACGATACTTACACCTCGGGCACAGTACATGGTACCTATAAGGATAGCCAACGATACTTATACCTCGGGCACAGTACATGGTACCTATAAGGATAGCCAACGATACTTACACCTCGGGCACAGTACATGGTACCTATAAGGATAGCCAACGATACATATACCTCGGGCACAGTACATGGTACCTATAAGGATAGCCAACGATACTTATACCTCGGGCACAGTACATGGTACCTATTAGGATAGCCAACGATACATATACCTCGGGCACAGTACATGGTACCTATAAGGATAGCCAACGATACTTATGCCTCGGGCACAGTACATGGTACCTATTAGGATAGCCAACGATACTTATGCCTCGGGCACAGTACATGGTACCTATTAGGATAGCCAACGATACTTACACCTCGGGCACAGTACATGGTACCTATAAGGATAGCCAACGATACATATACCTCGGGCACAGTACATGGTACCTATAAGGATAGCCAACGATACTTATACCTCGGGCACAGTACATGGTACCTATTAGGATAGCCAACGATACATATACCTCGGGCACAGTACATGGTACCTATAAGGATAGCCAACGATACTTATGCCTCGGGCACAGTACATGGTACCTATTAGGATAGCCAACGATACTTATGCCTCGGGCACAGTACATGGTACCTATAAGGATAGCCAACGATACTTATACCTCGGGCACAGTACATGGTACCTATAAGGATAGCCAACGATACTTATACCTCGGGCACAGTACATGGTACCTATTAGGATAGCCAACGATACTTATACCTCGGGCACAGTACATGGTACCTATTAGGATAGCCAACGATACTTATACCTCGGGCACAGTACATGGTACCTATAAGGATAGCCAACGATACTTATACCTCGGGCACAGTACATGGTACCTATAAGGATAGCCAACGATACTTATACCTCGGGCACAGTACATGGTACCTATTAGGATAGCCAACGATACTTATACCTCGGGCACAGTACATGGTACCTATAAGGATAGCCAACGATACTTATGCCTCGGGCACAGTACATGGTACCTATTAGGATAGCCAACGATACTTATGCCTCGGGCACAGTACATGGTACCTATAAGGATAGCCAACGATACTTATACCTCGGGCACAGTACATGGTACCTATAAGGATAGCCAACGATACTTATACCTCGGGCACAGTACATGGTACCTATTAGGATAGCCAACGATACTTATACCTCGGGCACAGTACATGGTACCTATAAGGATAGCCAACGATACTTATACCTCGGGCACAGTACATGGTACCTATTAGGATAGCCAACGATACTTATACCTTGGGCACAGTACATGGTACCTATTAGGATAGCCAACGATACTTATACCTCGGGCACAGTACATGGTACCTATAAGGATAGCCAACGATACTTATACCTCGGGCACAGTACATGGTACCTATTAGGATAGCCAACGATACTTATACCTCGGGCACAGTACATGGTACCTATAAGGATAGCCAACGATACTTATACCTCGGGCACAGTACATGGTACCTATTAGGATAGCCAACGATACTTATACCATGGGCACAGTACCGCCTTTTTTAGCACATTTTTAAGACTAAAGCAATAAGATTGCTTCCAGTTTAGAATAGATTTCAATTTTCAATTTACTTGTATGAACAGTTGCTGTTCGGCTCTTGGGTATGTGTGAACATTACTCGCACTTTAGCTGAAGACACGCAACGCGCATTAATTTCCAGATAAATCTGGCAAAACTGTTCGACACTTGGCGGAATTAAATTTCACGGAATGCTAATGCAGCGATGTCTGGAGGAATGTTGTGCAAGTCCGCTTGAAGATGAGTTGGGGAAATCGTAAAACGGATCATTAGTGATGGAAATTTCTCTCTTTTCCTTTCTGGTACTCAAAATCAAGTTCGGTGCAATGAATCAATTGATTTTGATTACTGGATTAATTCAGATTATAGGTGTCATCTTTAACGTTTGCTAGGTTCCGACGTTGCATCTACGGATCTAGAGCACAAGTCTATTGGATAGATTCCAATCGTGAAAAACCTGAACTTTTCATTTCCAGGCAAAAGGTCTTGTTTCTTGGCCCCCAGAAACTTTCTAAACAACGAGAAAAACATTAACCTTGAATTTAAATTAAATCAAATTAAGAAAATCTTTCCACGTTATATGTTAGATTGTAAAGAACTAAATTTCAATCTGCAATGCTAATTCCAATCTAGCGTAACTTCAAGACAGGTGGTAGTAAGCAATTCCACTCTAGCGTAACTTTATGACTGGTGGTAGTAAGCAATTCCAATCTAGCATAACTTCAAGACAGGTGGTAGTAAGCAATTCCAATCTAGCATAACTTCATGACTGGTGGTAGTATGAAATTCCAATCTAGCATAACTTCATGACAGGTGGTAGTAAGCAATTCCAATCTAGCATAACTTCAAGGCAGGTGGTAGTAAGCAATTCCAATCTAGCATAACTTCAAGACAGGTGGTAGTAAGCAATTCCAATCTAGCATAACTTCATGACTGGTGGTAGTAAGCAATTCCAATCTTGCATAACTTCAAGACAGGTGGTAGTAAGCAATTCCAATCTAGCGTAACTTCATGACAGGTGGTAGTAAGCACTTCCAATCTAGCATAACTTCATGACTGGTGGTAGTAATCAATTCCAATCTAGCATAACTTCATGACTGGTGGTAGTAAGCAATTCCAATCTAGCATAACTTCAAGACAGGTGGTAGTAAGCAATTCCAATCTAGCATAACTTCATGACTGGTGGTAGTAAGCAATTCCAATCTAGCATAACTTCAAGACAGGTGGTAGTAAGCAATTCCAATCCAGCGTAACTTCAAGACAGGTGGTAGTAAGCAATTCCAATCTAGCATAACTTCAAGACAGGTGGTAGTAAGCAATTCCAATCTAGCATAACTTCAAGACAGGTGGTAGTAAGCAATTCCAATCTAGCATAACTTCATGACTGGTGGTAGTAAGCAATTCCAATCTAGCTTAACTTCATGACTGGTGGTAGTAAGCAATTCCAATCTAGCATAACTTCATGACCGGAAGTAGTAAGTTATTTCAATCTAGCATAACTTCGAAACTAGTAGTAGTAAGTAATTCCAAACTAGCATAACTTCGAGACTGCAAGTAGTAAGTTATTCCAATCTAGCATAACTTCGAGACTAGTAGTAGTAAGTTATTCCAAACTAGCATAACTTCGGGACTGCTAGTAGTAAGTTATTCCAATCTAGCATAACTTCGAGACTGCTAGTAGTAAGTTATTCCAAGATCCATCCGAACAATAATTACGGACGAGAGCAACTAGCGCGCATTGCATAGCATTTCTCGAAAAATAAATGATTACTCCAAGTCAAAAATTGGCAACCGCTTGGCAAAGAGCGAGAAAACAAAAATTATGCTATTTTGTATAAAATACTTGGGCATCAATTGGCATACACCAAGCATGCGTAAAATTACTGCCAATTCACTTAAAAGTAAACCCACGTAATAAAACATTACAAGTATAACATACCTAACTACCTACGTACTCATAAGACATGTACCATGATGACAGCGCATTTATTAAACAGCGTAAAATATTATTTACATCTCTGCAACGCCAGCTCCCGACCCCCAAAGAGACACTACATCGACACGAACATTTCGGTCAATGCTTGCGTACGGGCGGGCATTGTCAAAATACTATACGCTGGCAAACCTCGCATTGTTCCTGTCCGTGCACCTGCACTATATCCTGTCCGTGTCCGTGCACCTGCACTTTATCCTGTCCGTGTCCGTGCACCTGCACTATATCCTGTCCGTGTCCATGCATCTGCACTATATCCTCTCCGTGTCCGTGCACCTGCACTATATCCTGTCCGTGTCCGTGCACCTGCACTATATCCTCTCCGTGTCCGTGCACCTGCACTATATCCTGTCCGTGCACCTGCACTATATCCTGTCCGTGCACCTGCACTTTATCCTGTCCGTGTCCATGCACCTGCACTATATCCTCTCCGTGTCCGTGCACCTGCACTATATCCTGTCCGTGCACCTGCACTATATCCTGTCCGTGCACCTGCACTATATCCTGTCCGTGTCCATGCACCTGCACTATATCCTGTCCGTGTCCATGCACCTGCACTATATCCTGTCCGTGTCCATGCACCTGCACTATATCCTCTCCGTGTCCGTGCACCTGCACTATATCCTGTCCGTGTCCATGCATCTGCATATATCCTGTCCGTGTCCGTGCACCTGCACTATATCCTGTCCGTGTCCGTGCACCTGCACTATATCCTCTCCGTGTCCGTGCACGTGCACTATATCCATCTACAGCATCGACGTAAGTCTGTCATTCTATGCATTTCAGACAAGGTGAGGGTGGGTGGCTCGGTGGGGGGGGGGGGGGGGGGGCGGTGGTGCGTGGGTGGCTGGCTGAGGGGTAGATGACAAATGACATGCACGTGAGCTTATGCGACATAAAGCAGAGAGAGTGTGCACACGATCAGCCCCTAAACGTATACCTATACTATATTATTATGCGCCCAAGGCTCTAGGCACGCTACGATCAGCATAATATAATCCAAGTATGTTCGCTGCTGGGCCACGCCCCCCCCCCCCCTGGCCGGCGTCGCGACGCGTCGGTCGGGACCCTTCCACGCAATTCCCTTCAATTGCTCCGTCAAATTCGCATTTTATTGGGGCGACGCTCGCGAGCCACGCTCGAAACAAACGCCGGTGCGAACGGGTACTTCGTTTAACGTTGGGCAACTTGGGCCAACTTGGGGCAACTTGGGGCATCTTGGGCCAACTTGGGGCAACTTGGGGCAACTTGGTCCAAATTGGGTGAAAGCCCCAGCATGATTAAAATATAGCATGCGCTCATTTGAGCAATTTCAAAAAGATGCGTTGTATATGAGTTTGTTTAAAGTCAATTTGTTCAATGCGACTCGAACTATTCTCCCCGAAGTATTTTTGTCTCAAAAAGAAAGGAAATGATATTTCTGATACTTATGTCTTACAACTCCGAACAATAGCACTTCTTTTTACTTTACTTAGCTTTAAATACCTACTCAGTTGCGGATTGTTGTAAAATGTAAATATATTAAAATTAAATATCTCTCACGGTCCATTTCAGATCATTTGAGTAGGGCTTAGGTTAGCATACACTGTGCTGACTAATGATACCGACGCCGCCGACGGCGCTGTCGGCGTCGGCGTCAGTAGCGACAGTGTCAAGTCACGTCAACATTAACCATTAGTTAAGCCAGGTCACGTGTAAAATATCTAGCTTGCGGATAATCGTTCACAGATCGGGCAGGCGGGATTAGCCCTATTGCCCCAACAAGCAGGAAAGGATCGACGTCGCACAAACTGAACAAATGGTTGCTCTTAAGCGCAACTCTTTTATTTAAACGGTTCATTACGATTCTATCACGGCTAGATATTAATTGTGATGGATGTAAATCGGGAAAATGTAATTAGTTGAAGCAT